>JBBMJY010000012.1:890107-908208 GCA_037833715.1 Toxotes lorentzi | reverse complement strand
AGAATAAATCAATCTGCTGATCCATTATCAAATCATTTACTAACAGAGATTTAGACGAGAGAGATCTAATGTTTAATGTTTAATGTTCAACATGTCCCCCCATCAGCAGCACCAGGACCCGGCTCATGGTCGGTGGCCCTCTGCCTCCACAGGCTGGGTGTATACAGATGGAGAGGGACAGGAGAGAGGATCTCAGTGCATCATGGGAAGCCCCCCAGCGCTCTAGGTTTATAGGATTCCATTCATTTCTGATATGGACTCTATTTTCCTGTCGTTTACCACGATACTCCTTACCATACCCACACTCTTTAAAACCCCAGCTGTGTTGTTGGTGGCTGATGAGCTCACTTTCACGTTTTACGAGCATGCCTCTCATACCTGAGTATTTACCTCAGGTTACACAACTCTGCACACTCTGACTGCAGGCTACACAGGGCAGTTTCTTTTTTCCTTCCAAACTGAAGTGGATCCAAATGACAATTCTGAGGCGATTACTAATAAAATGATTGTTTTCAGGTGTCCCAGACTGCAGCACACCTCCGTCAGCCAAGGTCTGACAAAGAAGACGCTCTGGTTTCCTTTGGAAGATTTACTGGTTAACTGCTTATCAAAGGAAAAGCTGGTATTAACCAGGAGAAAAGCAGCTGCTCTGATGTGGACTCAGTAACCACAGGTCACATGGTTGCACACACACAAAGAGTAAAACAAAGAATTGTGAAGAAGAGTTTGCAGGGACAAAGCCGCAGAGTAAGAGCAGCTGTTGGGTATATTTTCAATACATAATGAAACCAGTACGCTTCACACCAACTAGTCCATCCAATGCGTCAGCATCTCCTTCCACAGTGTTGCATTTGGTTGCAAACACAAAGTGTTGGAAGCAGTGACCACGATTGTGTTGGTTTCACAGGATGTTTGCTGTCAGAGGGTCGGACGAGCACTTTGAAGCAAACTGAGCCTTCGGGTGTTGTCAGTTTGTATTCTGCTGTTAAAAGCAGCACAGCAGAGAGGACGCATGACTGGGGACATGGATTCAAGTCCCCAACCTGTTTACGTCTCCCATAAAAAGACACAGAATCCCTGTCACTTCCATCGGTACGGTAGAGGACCCTGACCTCTGACCTCCCTGCAGAGGAGAGAGTAACAACTATTTCCTCTACACAGCAGCAGAGAAGCACATTACCAACCAGACCCAGACTGATATCCCGAGCTGCGCTCAGACTTTCCCTGTCTGTACAGATCATGATGTAAGTTTCATCACCTGCTCATGACTTCTGAGTGTGACACTTCTGTAACTTTCAGCTTTTAGTTTTCTGATAGTTGATTAAGATGATTTCAGTTCTGGTCTGAATGCTGAATCCTGATAACACTAACATGGTACAATGTAATGTAACAATACATTACAATGTAAACGCCTGAAACCCCCTCTGGTCTGACCCTTGCTGAAGTCAGCATATCATTTTTCTGCGTGTTGCTCTGTGTGAGTTATTACTGCTATATAAATAATCAAAACAAAGGAAGGTGAAGGAGGTGAAGGTCAAAGCCCAGCAAATCTGGACAAACGCAGGCCTGCTGCCTCCTCAGCCATCCTGCCAGCCATTTGTTGTTGCATAACGCAAAGGCAGACTAACTTGTTAAAAACCAGCATAGACCGGTATCTTTGGGGAAGTGGTGGGGGCTGGTCTCTCATGAGCCCCAGCAGCTCTCTATGATTACCACTCAGAGAGAGAGCGCTGGCTTTTTACGAGCTTGGGGCGGTTTTGTGGCTGTGGAGCATGAGAAGCAACACATTCCACAAGGCTGGCATTCACAAAAACTGTTGATTATGTAAGTTTAGGTGTGTGCCTCTAAGTTAAGGCTGCTTGACAAAGAGCGATATGAAAGTCTCCAAGTGGACCAATTCAGCAGTGTAACATCTGAAGGGTTGGAATGACATTCAGTCAAAAGTCTTCTGCTTTCTAACAAAACAGAGCTGCCAATAAGAGATGTGTCATTCTGTCATGCTCACTTATCTAGAATAACAGCTGACTGACAGCTGCAGAACTGAGTATTTTTGCTACTAAAATCCTGTAAATAAAAGTCAACAGAACTCAAGACAGAGGGGGACAAACAGCAGCAGAGCCAGGCCAAAGTGAAAAACAAGCATTAGGATTTTCCAGGATGTCAGACGTCAGGAAAACATGCTTCTTTTTTTTTTTTAATTACTCAATTAGAAATCTGGTCCTGAAAGAAAATCTTTCAATCATACAATCAAAAGAGCTGCACATTTGATCAAGGGCCAATATTTTCCAAGGCCAAGTCTCGCGTCAGTTCAAGGTGTGTCTCACTGTTAGTGTCACCATCTGCATCCCTCAGGTGATCCTGTGGTCTTCAAGCTCGTATGTTCTCATTTTGTCACAGGACAGAGCAGCTGTCAATAACAGCAGTGACACAGCAAATCTCTGCTTTCTGCAACAGATGCTGGCCGCGCCTCTTTTCATCTATTATTTACAGGCCAAAACGAACCTTGTCAGCTTTGTTAGAAGCATTCAAACAATAAACACGAGTGAAAACCACAAAAGTACCACAGAGAATCCACCAAGAGGCCAAAACACTTCCATGCACAGCACCTGCAGTTAGTTGTGAGGCTGTGATAGATGGTATGCAGACTGTGAGGAGATTAACACAGTGTAAAGAGCTTACAACCCATTAGATCCAGCATAGCCACCATGAATGGGGACAGCGGAGTGGAAAAAATGTGGATCCATGTTATTCCAGAGCAGTGTGGGATCACAGGGTTTCCACACGGTGCTGGAAGGTGCATCCTAAATACTGGATTTTTATGGACAAATGACATCAAAAATAATAAAATAAAATAAAAAGAAAGGGGTCAGATTGCTGAACTCACTTCATATACTCACACTGGTCCTCTTACACTCACCACAAGAACAGAAAGAGGAGCTTCAGCTGAATCATTTGTGTAGGAACTTGTTTTTGCAGTTCTTGCTCTGAACCCCGAGGGCCCCACAAGGAAATATTTACAACCTTTAAACCCACTGAATGCTCATTTTTACAACTACGTTGCATAAGAACACCAATGCACCCATCACACCCAGTGCCAAAATCTCATAAAGGTGGCCTCCCTCTGACATTTCTCTGCCCCTCCATGATACCCCCCACTGACTGAGCCAATACAGAACATACCATACCCTGCCTTCAAACCACTGTCCAAACAACCTCATTTCCTTCAGAGGAGCAAGATCAGCATTCTGTCAGAGCCTACTGTCTTTATTTAAAATGTACACTGCTTTGGAGTATTAAGATGGGAGACACGTGCAGAGCAAAACATCAAACCTGCTTGAAGGCATCAGTATACTCTTTGCCGTACATGGAGGCATTCACAGGTGTGGTGCGAAGACAACACCCTGAAAATGCCTCGACTTGTAAAAAGCCTGATCGCGCTGTCAATAAAATCAAAAAGGATTCCTAAAGTAAAGACTGTGCATGTGGGGAGGGACGGGGCTTTCAGTGCTCTGGCCTGGTTTAGGCTGAGGTGACACGCGGCTGGCAGACAGCGAGGGGACAAAATGTTCCAGACGCAAGCCTTCATAAGCCCTGAAGCAGCAGCAGCGCTCTCACTGTCCAGCAGAGGAGGAGAGCGAGGGAGGAGGGATGGACAGGGAGGATGGGTGGGAAAGATGGGCAGGGCGATGACACAAAACAGAGACACACATGGCTATGGTACGATGCTGACATTAGACATTTCACAGGGATTTCCTCTATCCTGATCCATGTCATTAAAGATTCAACATTTCCCAAACACAAATCTTAAACTTATATTTTCTTATAGAAAAACACAAACACATCAGAGACAGTAAAACCTGTCAGTTTAAGATGAGATGTATTTGACTAATGGACAGGTCTGCACTGAAAACAAATAGCTTTGGTCACAGCATCTTCTTCTGCAGTCAGCATTCATTTTTAAATACAAGGCACTGACCATAACTTACTGCCCCTCACATAATAAAAATCCACTGAAGAAGGGACGTTGTCATATTGATTATTATCCCTGTAGCTGTTACCACCACCTCATCAAACACTGAGGCTGCAAAAACTACATTAGCTGTAGGGCTGCTTTCATTTCTCTGTTTCATTTTAAGTGCATGAGAACTTTTTAAAGGTGGTGCCCAGCTAATGTAGATGTGGATAATCTCTGTTCGTCACAAACACTTGACAGCTGTGAAGGCGGAGCACAGTACAGTGAAGTAAACACGGGACTGACAAATGATCAGGCTTAATGTAACTGATGCCAATCGATACAAACAAGGCTTGATTAAATAAGGACGTTCCTACATATTCCTGGTAAATCAGTCTGTATCATTCAGTACTGGTCCGAGTGTCAGCAGAGAAGTGATAATAAATCACAGTATAGAAACGTCAATGATTTGTTTGAGGTAATGTAGGAACATCGTTTAGAGCTGAAACTATTTGTCTATTACTGATGAATTAGGTCATTTTTTATATAAAAATGAATGTGGGTATTAACAACTTTTTTTCTTTTCAGAACTTAAGTAAAGCAAGTATTGAGCCAGTATCAGTCAGGCTATACAAAACAAAACAAAAAAAACTTCCACCAAGTCTTTTATTATCATCATCCCTGTAATTGCTCTGTTACAGCCCTCAAGTTGAATCATTCTATTAACAATAAACCAGATGAATACTTGTGACTAGTGCATTATTATGTGCACAGTTCTAGTTGAAATGAGTGGAGAGAGACTTATTCAAAGGCAATTACAACCATTTATGAAGTTAAATAACAGTCATTAGGTGGTTCAGACACGTCCAGTGTTGAGGAATGGAAGCTTCCGTCTGTCTCTTTTCCACACAAACATGTTGGTCAGACCGAATAAACAAATTAAACACTTCCCTTTGGGAACTGCTGTTGAGAAATGGGGGAAGAAATTGTCTGTGCATTAATCAATAACCAAGGAAATAATAACATCCCCTTAGCCGTCCCATCAGACCAGAGATTATCTCTCGTTTGTTTTGTTTTTTTGGGGTTCAATCTCATCAGTGATTTGAGTATCGTCACTGTGCCATCATCAGCTGTCCCCTCAGCAAACCAGCTCCTCAAATAAATACACACATGCAGCAGAAACAACAGCGCCCGCCCAATGCTGTGGGCCTGTTGCGTAACGTCCTATCCCATCATGCAAGAGAACAAAGCCAATCTGCAGCCGTGGGCTAACACGCAGCACAGGGTCCATCGCTGACCCGGCCGACAGCCGAGAGGCAAGCAGTGTTACGTCACAGAGGTCTCTGTGAGAGGAGGCGGGGCACGCTGACGCAGACACTCCAGTGTTAAGGGGTTAACTAACAATGGTTGCAGGACTGGACAGCTAATTGTCAAACAAACGCTGGGATTAGTCCTGGTCAATGGAGGGTTCAAGTTCAAACAAACTGACGGAGGGGTCGGGTCACTGAGCATCCACTCAGCGGCTGATTGATGTGCTACAAGGAGTTTCTGCTCTAAAAAGCAATACTGAGACAATTAACATATTAAAGGGACACTTTTCCTACACTGTCTCTACTGCAGGAAAAGTTATTTCCTGCTCAGTGTGCATGTTTGCTTGCGGGTGAGGGAGATTTCTTTCTGATATCTAAAATAGCCGTGTTTTGAATGTAGGAAAATCAGTTAGGCCGTGTCATTAAAGTAAAAGTTAAGATCATTTTTCCCACATAAAGTATCAGCTGACTTTTCTGTTTGAGCGTTTCCAAAAACTCTGATAGCTGAACAAAGAAAGGTATAAGGCTGAGTACTTATCCAGACCGAATCTTTATATTTCCATACACAAAGGCAGATGAGAATTCAAATAGCAGCTTGACTTTAAAAATACTTTTCAGTGGAAAAATATTTCCTGGACTCTTTGTTAACTATGGTAAGTCAACAGCAGCCTGCTGTATAACTGGTTACATTTAAATACACCAGTACACCAATAATCTAATCATAATGTGATTAATAAGGATGTGTACACACCATACTCTGATGATTACAATTTTAGTCTCATAATCAAAGCACAAATGAAAATGTTCACTTTCACCCACCTCAGAGTTTTATGCTGTGTTTTGTGATCTAATGGGAATAAGCGAAGTGCTAACAAAGCTACATAGATATTCTCTGATAGAAAATAAGCCATGCTGACTGTTCACTATGAGTGAAGGAAAATAAAGATCACAGGAGGAAGCAATTTATGGAACGGTCAGCACTTTGATGGAAACAGAAGTCAGTCAGTAGTAGATGTAATTCACCTGTCAAGTGTGAATATGAATCAGATAAAGCATGTGTCCTGTACACATCAGGTTAATGCCAAGAAACTTAACTGTTAGTGCATCTCTGCCAATAGCTCATTGTTTTCTGCTTCACTCTCATAATGTCTCTCTCTCTCTCTCTCTCACACACACACTCACACACACATCCTGACTGTGTGTATTTAATCAAAGCCAGGCTGTTTGCCCTCAGGCCCAGGATGTACCAAT
Source organism: Toxotes lorentzi (assembly GCA_037833715.1). Classification (NCBI taxonomy): domain Eukaryota; kingdom Metazoa; phylum Chordata; class Actinopteri; family Toxotidae; genus Toxotes; species Toxotes lorentzi. The sequence continues at coordinate 901,695 of JBBMJY010000012.1, read as the reverse complement.
CTAAAAGCCGTCCTCCCTCCTGCTCACATAGCTGTGCCCTTACGCCACCCCCCACCCCCAGATTTAACTACACGTTTGTATTTGTTAATTCACTTTAAGCAAGATTCATGCAGTGACAGTCAGCCCTGAAGAACTTGTGAGCCGGGAAGCTTTGGCAGAAATCGCCAGCAGCAGGACTTAGGAACTCTTTGGAGTGAAGGGACTAGGCCAGCATGTCGTCTGAAGTCTTGTAACTTGAAGCTCCCGTGGCTCAATTGATCACCAGATTCACTGACAGAGATGCTGTTCATGAAATGTTTCTTATTTCTTAGTCATCTGCTTAAAGGTCAGGATTTATGGATTCTCTTCCAAATAAGGAGAACACAAAAGGTGAAACTTAAAAAATGATCTCCCAAACTGTCTGTTGTCAGAAAATAGTGAAAGTGCCTGTTTTAATTTCCATATCATGTGCTACAAAGAAATTCTCGCATTTGGCATTTTTTTAATAATAAAAATGACTAAAACTATTTTTAGATCATCAGCAGTTAATTCTGTCGATCAACTGATCGATTAATCGACTAATCCTAGCCACTGCTACAATCTTCACTGTAATATTCTAAAGCATACGGTCTAGACCTGCTCTATATGAAAAGTGCCCTGACATAACTTCTGTTATGATTTGATGCTATACAAATAAACCTGACACGACTTGACTTGACTGTAGCAGTAACATCCCTCGCAGTTTATAGACCCACTTCCAGGTTCAGCTTTGACCTACTCTACTTACTGTAGCTGTGCACACAGCTTCCCTCTGCAGGGAGGATTATTAGCAACTTTCAGCTTCACCTCGTGATAAAGTGGTTTAGGTGACATGTTTTGTCTTGTTTTATTCCTGGAATCTCTCACCTAAAAAGCAGTAAACCACAGCAACCACTGACTTCACACCACAGGTAGCTAATAAATGAGAGAGTTGACGTGACCAGGACACGAAAGGCTAATGGTGTCAGCTGAAAGGAAGATTACCTGTGCTCAGCCCCGAGTTACCAAAGGCCAATGTTCCCTTTCAGCCAGTGGTGGTGAGTCCTGTGTCACAGAGGAGCCTGCAGGCTTTAATTCCCACTAATCAGTACAGAGGCTCATTTCACTGACTGGCAGGAAGATAGGAACTCTAATGAGTTATTAAGGGAGTCGAGCTTACCTCGGAAAGAAAGAGGTCCCTTCTTTGACTGGTCAGGGTAAAAAAGTAGAGGAGGGGGCTGTCAGGCAGTACATGTCACTTTGTCCATCCGCACCTCCAGCTGGAAGGCGTCTGGTCGGTCCTGAGGGTTGACGGCGAGCATGTCCTGGAGGAGTTTCTTCACCCCCTCAGACATGCAGCTCCTGGCCTTCTGAGGGATGTGGAGAACCATCTTGGGGTTCTCCAGCAGAGCCTCCCCGACAGGTACAATCTCTGTGCCCTGTCTTATGTAAGTGCCCAGCAATTCACGCTTGGACTCTGCATCGATGAAAGTGATCCGCTCGATCATTGCCCAGATGATGATGCCCAGGGCGAAGATGTCAGCCTTGGCTGTGTAGTGGCCCTCCCACACCTCGGGGGCCATGTAGAAGTCTGAGCCACAAGCTGACGACAACCAGAACTTGTTTATGTTGATGATGTTGTTCTGGTTGCTGCCTCTGCCACCCGTTCCTGCTGCCGGGTGCTCCTCACTGTTCCTGCAGTTTAGGCCAGCACAGACTTTACTGAGGCCAAAGTCTGCTACTTTGAGAACAGGCGAACCAGATTTCTGTGAGATAAGAATGTTGTCTGGTTTCAGATCACGGTGGACAATGTTGTTTTTGTGCAGGAAAGCTACTGCACTCGTCAACTGCCGCATAAAGCTCCTGTTGGTCTGGGGGTCGGGCCGGCGGGACAAGATGTACTGGTTGAGGTCCCCACCCTCGCAAAACTCCATGACAAACCAGAGGTAGCATGGCTCCTCTGGGCAGCCCAGGATGCGCTCCCCTGCAGCAGGCAGATTGAAGAGGGACAGACAGGACCTGATCAGTGAGATACCAAACTGAGGCATTTAGTCAATTCATCAGACCTCAAAACCCAGTTGTGCTCCAGGCCAGGATGATTATAAGTGCACAAACCCTCAGTCCATACCTCAAGACCACAAGAGTGAATCACACACAAGTACAGCACTACTTTCACTACCACTTCAGCTCAGTATTTAACATGTTACTAACTGTCCGTCTGAGCCATGACATTCTGATGTACAAGCTCTTTGTAGGCCAATGACTTTTTAGAATTTCAGTGCAACCAAAGAAAAGAATAAATCCTCCACAGGTTTTTCACTGGTTCTTGGTATGTTGAGAGAGACAGCTTTAAGACTTTAGTTAGGTTTTCCCCCTGAGGAAGCAACACCATCATATGTGGTTTGGAACTGCACGCAACCGATAGTGTCGTGATCTGGTACATGCTGTAACTGCCACTTCAAAGAGCGTCACGTGTGAGGTTTCAAACCTCAAACCTTTGCAAACTTTGTGCATTTCACATGCAACAAATGGCTCGCAACTGACTGTCCTGCCCTGTCTGAAGACATGACAGTCAGTCTCCTTAAGGAAATGGTTTAATTGAGGTGATGAGCCACCTTGATCCTGACACATCACTCTGGACTTTTTATAAGGATCCCTTAAATTTGATTATTGACGATTTGTTGTGTGACATGTTAGAGTGTAATAAACAAACTTTCAACAAACTCTTTTGTTGTAGCAGGTTATCAACATCTGTAACTATGCCAACATATCGCATTTGTAATAAGCCAATATCCGCTGATGTATCACACCAGCTGATTTATCCAGTGCCTTCCTGATTTCTCCCTCTCTCTTCTACCAGCTCTCAGAAATGGAAGGTAACTTTGAGGCAGCAGTGAAACTGGCTTTCAAATTGTCCAAACAGTGTTGCTCCCCCGCACGACCTCCACCGATGATCACTGTAGGCTGTCCTACCATGACTGCTGACTACTTGACTTTACACTTTAAAAACTAGGTTAAGTGGAGGAGGACAAAAGCTAAGTGGGAATACATAAAAAACAAAACATGCAGTCATCTGCATTCCCATCCAGATCCTACAAACATTAGCACTCGACGGCTGCAAAAGATGTCAGGTCAAGATTAATATTTCATTTCAAGAGCCTGAATGGTGACACTTACATAACAGCCAGGCTATTAAAAGAAAAGAAGCAAACACTGTACGTTGATTCAGTTATAACCACAAATTTTTAACTGAACAGGTTAGCACTGGTGCTTCAGTGCTACATTTCAATTTTGCTAAGATATATTTAACTGTTATTATTCATTTCTCTAAGGCCTTCGGAGCAATAACAACAGAAGTAGGTCAAACTGGACTGAGGACAACAATGATATAAAGTGAATAAAAATATCACTGTCATGAGACAAAGCTGCAGTATTTCATTACACTATCCCATTTTAAACTGTAACACCATTTTCAGTCTGAAATTTCTTTCAAAAAGTAATGTGTTAACAGAAGTACACTGTGTTCTCTTATGAGCTGAGGGCAACACAGTGTACTCACTGTGCCCACTATAGGTAACCTATAGCTACGCCACTGACACTGACAGAAAATCTTTTTTTAAAGAATGAGCCTCACTTTACACATAGAGTATACAGTTTGTGCTTCATATTTTCACACATTATTTAGCTTAAGTACAGATAGAACAAGTCACACATGTAACTGAAATCATACCATTTATAGCAATAATCTATATATTACATAAGTCACTAATATAACTGCAATAACAAGCAAGGGTTTTTTTTAATTATTATTAATTTAATTGGTGATCCATTAGTGGGCTACAATTTTGGTTACACTTGCTTTCATTAATTACACATTCATAGCGCAGCTTTACATGAGCTGGAAAGATATTTAACCATTTTGTTTTGTTTTGGTCTTGTGTGATTTTATTAAACCGTGAAACAACTGGGCCTTTAATACAAGGGCTCCTAAAGTTTGGATTTGGGGCGTAAGTTGACAAAACCTGGCCATCACCTTGTAAACTACTTATTAAGACCAAAGACAAGTAAAGACATGTATTTAGAGTAAGAACTCAAAGAAATGTTTGTAGCTCCCTTTTATTGCCTTTGATGCATGTATCATTTGATTATTGGTGGTATTAGTGTTAATGAACCAGATATAAACATGACAGTAGCCTGTACCTTTGAGTGACGTCTCCACCAGGCGCAGGTACTGTTTGGACCTCTTGTTTCCGTGGCTCATCTTCTGGGCCAGGCCGTTCCTCTGAAGGACACACTCCTCCAGCTGGACCACATTCTGATGTCGGTTCTCAAGGCTCGTCAGGGCCCAGAACTCGGCCAGAGCCAGTTCGACGTTTTCCGGGGCGTCGCACTGGAGCCTCTTCACTGCCACCCTGGCCCCTGTTTTCCGGGCTATAGCCTCATACACCACACCGTAGCTTCCCCGGCCGACCTCCCGTAACAGACTGTACCGGGGAGACACCACCATGGCGGGCTCCAGTCGGTCATTCCGGAGGAAGCTGATGGAGAAGCAGTCGTCGTCCTCTTCTTCCTCCATGGGCTCCGTGTGATTGTTGTCCTCCACCGTGAGGGAGCGGAGGACTTTGCAAGCCTCCCGCTTCATCTTTCCTGCCACACTGCGCCTGCAGCCCCGCACACCGCCGCTTACCTTTCTCCTCTTCTTCCCGTTGCATATATCCATAACTTCTTTTTTGTTGAAAGTAAGCATGGAGGGAGGACGTGTTTATCTTTCATTACTTTAACTCTAAACTAATATAGTTTGACGTCCTTCCGTCTCCCTGCTTGTTGCTGTTCGGAGAGGTAAAACGCCAGCCTGTCAGTAGTCTGAAGCTTTCCGCTGTTAACAGAGCGAAAGCCGGTGAAGCGCCACAGGCTTGTCAAGCTGTACCAACTAATTTGGCTGCATAAACAAAATGTTCCAGCTCCCGAGAACGCGCAGGGAACAGGGGGCGTGGCTTGCGCTGCAGCCCCGCCGCACGCTGATTGGTGGAAACAGCTCGCGGAGATCCTGCTGTGGTCAGAGAGGTGGAGAATTTAGCGAGCGCGCTACGTTTGTTTTTATTTCTGAAACAGAAAACCAGTCGGTGGTGATAAGGATCCACTGTTACTGTTTGTTATTATTTGAAATGCTTTACGGAGCTGATACAGCCTCAGCCGGTACCTGTTCATCTATCCAGGCTGGGCTGTTCAGTGGCAGCGTGGAGTAACATGAGGGAGGCGGAGGCACGTGTACATAGGCATGGACAGAGCCACCAGTACAACACGGTCAAACACAGACACACCATCAGCAAACATGGATTTTAGAAATACTATTTTTGAGGTCATTATGAGTGCCAGCAATCATAATGACCTCAAAAATAAAAATAAAGTTGACGAAAATAATTTTATTGTTCTTCTTTTGTGTAATTATTCATTATTTTGTGTTAACTGTTAACTTGTTTCTATCTATATTTTTGCTACTTTTTTTTATTTTATTCAAATATAGAAATTTATTTCATTATATATTTTGTTTCAAAGCAAAATAGAAGGCAACATTCAAATGCAGGCTCGGTGACAGAACAGACACTGTGAATATTTAAATATTTAGAATATTTAAATAAAAGGATGTAACTACTGTGGCAAGAAAAAGTGAACAAACCCTTCTGAATTATCTGCATTCAGGGGTCTTAGATTAAGATCAGATCTTCATCTAAGTTACAATTATAAACAAACACAATACATGCTTACTAAAACACAAATCATTGTATTGTTCTTGTCCATATTGAATACATAATTCAAACAGTACAGTGTTTGTAGGAAAAAGTATGTGAACCCCTCAGTTAATGACATCAACAACAGCTAACAGGGGTTAGGAGTTCAATGAAACCAGGTAGGAGGTGTGTTAGAGCTACTTTAACTTATAACAAACACTCAAGACATTTTGAGTTTGCTATTCACAAGAAGCATCTACTGATGTGAACCAGGCCTCACAATAAAGATATTAGCGGACTTCCCATTAATAACTGTAGATTTGCATGAAGCTGGAAAAGCTTACAGAGTGATCTCTGAGAGTTTAGATATTCATCAGTCCACAGTCACAGTGTCTGTAAATGAAGGTGATTCATTTCTATGGCTGCTCAGAGTCACAGTAACAGCTAAAGGGTTAAAGTAATCATTGGAGCTGGTTAACACCTCTGTCTATCAGACACAAACCAGGGTGCATTCACCATGAGGAGCTCGGGGCTTTGCTGCCTATGGGTCTGGACAGAGCAACAACATTGAGGGCGAAATGAATTCCCAGGTTTATGCAGGTATCTCACAGGACAGTGTAAGGGTGGCTGAACCAGCTGAAACTCAGGAGAAGTTGGATGATGCAGCAGGACAATGACCCTAAACATGGAAGTAGATCTACTACAGAATAACTTCTTTAACCTATAACCTTTTGGAGCAGCCCACTCAGACCTGTTCACATCCTGTCAGACATCCTGAGAACATGGCTGAGCTGAAGCAGTTCTTTGATGAAGAATGATCCAAAATTCCTCCTGAATTCCTGAAAATCCAAGGGTTCCTGAAAATCCAAGGGTTCACTTACTTTTTCCATCAGGACTGTGAGAGTTTAATGAGAGTGTTCAATGAAGACACGGCAGATTAGAGTTGTTTGTGTGTTATTAGCTTCAGCACATTGTCACACTTTTTCTTGCCACTGTACTTAATTAAAAATGCAAGGATGTACAGTGTTTCTCATGTCCATGACATAGAGGTGATATCTGTGGGTAAGGTACACATACATGCTTTTGAAACTCCTTGGAATAACATTCATATATATATTACCACGTACTGTTCAACATGTGTATAGTTAGATGTTTGTTGTGTGAGCGCATGTTGACAAAGACATAAATAAGTGGCCATTATATCTGTGAACAAACAGCCTGGTGTTGAGTTAGTCTTTAAACACAATTTTATTTAATGCTATGCTTCATGTCAACACAACATCAACAGAGAATATTAAAGAGCTGCTGTACAAATGATTCATTTCCATTCCATTTCATTTCTGTGTTGTGAACAGGGTGTTTTTGAAAATGAGAACTGTGCTCTCAGCAAAACCTTTTTTAACACACAAAAGTTTACAAAAAGAGAAACAGAGTATGCTAAAAGTAGCTAAAACTCTTATAGTTACTGACTTATAGTTGAGCAGTAATAATCAGTGACATGACATCACTGACTAGTTGTAAGCAGCAGTGTGGAGTGTCTACAGGGCTAACCCTCCTGTCCAAATGAGACAGGTCGTCGGAGCAAAGGAGGAAGTCAGGTGACTGTATAAAAGCAAGAAAGTCTTCATTAGGAGGAGGTTGGGGTGGATGAGAACAGGTAGTCCTTACTGATTCAGTCCACAACCTTAACCACATGTTTATCATTGTAACCATGACAACAAAGGTCCTCTAACCTTAACAAAGCACTTAACCCAATCTACAATCTTTTTATAAACATAATGAAGTTGTTTTTTGTTGTTGTTGTTGTTGTTGTTGTTGTTGTTGTTGTTGTTGTTGTTGTTGTTGCCAAATCATCACCACATTTTTTCTGTAACCATGACAACTGTCCAGTATACTTGTCACCACAAGGGTGCTATATCAGGATAAACGTCTCTCAGGACAAATTTGGTTGTTTAGGTCAAAGGACTTGTTGGTGCAAACACCAGATTTCAAGTTCACTCCAGATGATTTACAGAGCACTGAGTCGCCTGTAGCAAACACAGGCCCTGACAAAATGAAAAAGAAATTAAGGTACAGAGCTCACTGTAATGTGGAACAGTTTCTGGTTTTCTGGAGAGCTGACATGCATAAATCCATATAGACACTGCCAGTGTGTGTCGCCTGTTAAACTGTCAGAGTTGATACTCTTCCTTACACCCAGCCAGGCCTGAAGTTGTCAGAAGTGATGTGCCATCCTGAGAGCCCTTTGCTTTTGCTAGCAGGGCTAAAAACCCAGTACTGTCTGATAAAAACAAGTCCTGCTTTTGTATTATGCCATCCCACTGTAGCATTCATTACCCTGCATACCAGACTGACTGAACTTAGAGGGCAGACTCTCTATTGTCACAGCTCAGTGGCCAGTAAAGCTTTATTTGTGGCTCTAATCAAAAGGGGAATTTACTGAGGCTCAGGCCCCTGCACTGTAATCAGCAGGAATCTAACTGAGGACACAGCACCACAGACTCACCACAGCACCACAGGGCACTAAAAATGTAGTTTATTTCTCAGAGCCTCTACAAGACAGGGGTTTAAAGACTCTGTGATAATGCAGGTGTCAACTTAGTGCCCTGTCATTTCCATTAATATTGTGCTTTTTGTAGTGCACAGTATTATCAAACAAATTTACTGTTAGTCAAAGTACCACACCACAAAACTAACATGGACCTGCTGGGACTGCATGAGTCTCCAGGGAACCACAGGGCAGTCGTTGACTTCACCTGCAGTAATCCAGCCCTGCCATCAAACCAAAATTAAAACTTATACCTGCAAAATATCAAAATTCAATGGCAGACTCCCATCAAACTTAAATCAAGCTTTATTACTGACCCTGCAGTCTTCCTGCCAGTGGTCGATGAAGCAGATCCTTCAGATCCAAGTAAAATTAGCAGTACAACAATACAAAAGTACAGTATTACAAGTAAACGTCCTTCATTCTGCATCTTACTCAAAAGTATAAAGTATTTTCCACAAAATGTATTTAAAGTATCAAAAGACAATTGGCCTTCGTGACTGATGCAACATTGTCAGATTGCCAATACTGATGCATTCATGTAGAAGTAGCACTTCATTGCTGAAGCTGTTCATGGTGGAGCTGGCTTCATACAGTTCTGTAGTTTGGTTCAAGGATCAGCCAACACAAACCTGAGGGGTCATGAGATGATTCGTTGGAAAGGAAAAATGAAAAAACTTCTTTACATCTTTTGGCCTCCTACAGTTATTTAAATGAAAGCATCTGAGAAGTTTTAGAGGGGGAAAGGAATGGGCCCGCAACCACTGATGTGATCTTTGTATTTTGAGATCCAATTTGTTTTTTCATATTTTTTTTTTAATATAACATTTTGTGGCTTTGTGCTCTTAGCCTCGTAGGAGTAGGGTTAAATAAATGGGATCCTACTGCCTGCTGCTCAGCCTTGGTCTGCCTTCATGGACGAGGTGCTGGAACACTCCACAGCTCCCCACACTGTTATCACCTTTATTTGAGAGGGGAAAAAAATCAGGGCCACACACAATCGAGAGAGAACAAGAAGGGGAGGCAGAAAGAGTATATCTAAGAAGACTGCCTTCCAAAAGATGGAGGAGGTCAAATAATGAGCTGCTTCAGCTCATAAGCCACATACTATAGAAGGTGGCAGAAAAGGGGAGAGGAGAGGCTGAGGAGAGACTGGATTTTGAGCTTACAAAAGACATTTGTAGATTTGGAAAATCTAGCAACTGAAAAGAAACACTGTAATCAGATCATTGTAACTGAAGGGACAGCGGACCTTGCTGCATTTTAGATGAGCTGAAGGCAAAATGAGGATGACTCACACAGAAAGAGAGTTACAGCAATCAGGATATAAAGAGATGAAAGAACCTAATGTGTCTACCACTAATAACAGATGGATGTTGTTGTTTGTCATGTATTATAGCAGGATCAAATATGATACAAGTTTTCTTGCACATGTGTGGACACTTGAGGGTTGAGAAAATTGGTTAAACCACCACTGACTAAGGTTGGAGAAACAGCATTCGACATCCTGGAGACAAGAGGCTCAATGTTCTTCACCTGGTTTGAAGGAGAAATACAGTTTCAAACAAAGCTAAGGGATGTAGTGTTTTTGATAACAGACTCCATTGGAGGAAAATATACCACAAAGAAAACTGCAACTGGAACATTGGGGTGCACCACAGGAGATGGGAGTAGAAGAGGACAAAATGCTACAGTACCTTATATGTTTTTGTAATTAAAAGACAAACTCATCTGAAGATGTCAGTGTGATTCAAATAAAGCGCTTGAGAGATAATTGAGCGCCGTCATTTCCGCTGGGGATTCACTTTTCAAAATCAGATTTTTGTCTCCCTCACTTTCACTGTCTCAGGTTGATTTTCTGACTGAAGTGTCTCTGAAGGTTGTTCTCTCACTGTCAAGCTGCCACATTCCAGATGATGAAGATCTGAGTCGATAAACCTGTTGATCTGTTTATCTGAGGCACCTCCACTTAGCACTGTACGCTCAGAGCAATAAGCTTAATTAACAAGCAGTGGGCAGTGCTGAGAACTGCCAATGTAGGGGACTGCTCTACCTTACTGCTGAAGATAGCAACTCCCAACAATACATTTTAGGTAAAAAAAAAAAAAAAAGAAAAGAAAAATCTGTTATTTACACGTGATGAAACATAAAAGAAAAGATTAATTTTAATGACTGAGCTCTGTGTTGAAAAGACGCAAACACAACATTAAGCATCATAAAGAATCATTTCTACTTCTTCTATTCCCATAATAGCATAATAGCACATTTTAACAGCCAATTTTATCATAATTTCAGATTTGCTTGATTAGTTCAATAGTATACAAGAAAAAAATGAGCATGTTTAATACAGAAGCAACAGCTGAACAACTCCACAAACTGCAGCCTCCACAGTGACCATGGTATTAACTCACCTCGTCTGGAGGACTGTTATTGTACTTCCCTGAAATAAGGAATCCAACAATGATACCCACTTCACACAGTGAATGTTCAGGTGGCACAAAGCAGAATTTGAACTTTCCTGTCAGGCTCACTGGTTTCATTCTTCTCACAACTTCTTCCCTCCATTTTCTTATGAACTGTGCAACAGCAAATGCCTTCAGGAAGAAACAGTCTGAAGTGTGCACACATTTTATCCTTATTTGTGTTTATCATTGCATCGCATCCATTTCTGTTAAGGCAACTACACTGAGACAGTCTAAGAATATGGAGTATGACAGTGTTTGATTGCATCAGTAAACTAAAAAACAATAAAAAACTAAAAGTGACCGGCAAATGTATTGATTTTAATTAGAAGACATTTATTACAAAAGTTCAGAGTTTCAAAGCTTGAATGCACAGTCTGATGTTGCTGTGTTGTTGTACCTGCTTCCGTGGCATAAATAAGCTGCCACAACACCATTGCTGTCTCTGGTGTTTTTGTTGCAATGTCCAGCATCCATCCCTGCTCACAGGTTTGCAGACTGACTGCTGCTGTCAGCAGCTGACAGGACTCACGTGTCTCTGAAATGTCTCAGTGTCTCAGCCTTGGCCTCTTCACCTATTGAGAGACTCAACTCAGATTTTCACTGATGATACACAAACTTTTGGAGGCAAAAGTTTTATAAATATACTTTATAACTTACATTCACGTCTACTGTATGAACAACTCACTGTTGATTGGATGCCAACTGTCAAGAAGACGGGTCCTATCCAACATGACCTGTTCAAAGGGCTTGACCATAGAAAGTCACATTATGATAGCACTGCATGTTTGCACTGTAACCATAGAAACAGACAACAGCCACCTGGATTACTTTGATCCAGAAAGAAAAAGT
>JBBMJY010000012.1:873341-889649 GCA_037833715.1 Toxotes lorentzi | reverse complement strand
GTGAGGGTGTGCAACGAGACCCCACCCAGAGCTTTTTGCTTTAATACAAAGGTGCCCAACCCCTGCCCTCAGAATATATAAAAAAAAAAACAGAATAATAATCAAAGAACTTCATAGGCTCTTTGTGTAGTGATGAATCTGATGTTAGTAAAGTCTGTGCTGCATCCTCCACAGGATTTCAGAGGTTTCACTCCAACCAAACAGACCAGCAGCTGCTGGTAAGAAACCAGCTCATCTTCACCCAGACAGGGATAATGGTTTGGATAACTGACGGCAACTGCTGAAAAAAACAAGACCAGTGGTTTCAGGCCAGTAATAAGAGTGAGTTTCCCCAGAGCACACGAAGCAACCTGTCAACAATCGCTGCCCCCTGCTGTTTGTGAGGAATAACTCAAACACACACACACACACTACACTGAAGACCAGCTACTGTCTTTACAAAATAAAACAGGAGAAGAGGAGACACAACAAGCAGCTGCTTTAAACATCAGCTCTTTTATTGTGATAAAAGTGTGAAGTCAGCCAGTACAGCCTTCGTCACATAGAACAGACACAAAAGACAAACTCTTTACACAGAAACGGTAACTGACTTTCCGATGATGACATGTAACGGCACTAATCAGAACAAGTACCATCCACACAGAGAAAGGCACATGGGAGGGGACCAGGCCACTGCTGAGGAAGGAGAGGAGAGGAAGGACAGAATAACCCAGCTATGTTGAATAATAAGACATTAAGTGATTAACAAGCTCTTTGATGGCAAATGTCCCCAGAGCCCAAGAAAAAAGCAGCAGATCCAAAATAATATTGAAAGAAGCTCCATTTGAAAGAAACAAAAAAACACTACTCAGCATTTTAGCAGCTCGGGCTCTGTACTCTAGATCTAGCTGCACACTGCAGTGTGTGAGCTATGTAATAGTACATATTAGCAGAGGTATGAACATGCAAAGGGTGGAGTTACACCCCTCTGTGCAAGCAACCATCGGTACATGTCTGTTTCTGTGTTAATTAGCGCATACCTGCTTCTTACTGTGAAATCTACGGAATGAATAATTATGAGGTCCCTCATTAAACATTAAAGTATAGCCATGTGTGATCCACCTACATCTATGTGTTACATTACATGACTCATAGTCATCATAGTTTCCCCTCCTTGTATCACAACAGAAACTGTCTGTAGCTGCACACTTGAAAAAGGTGTGTTTGTTTTCTCCTCCAGCATACCTGCTGGACCTGTTAGGAGCACATTTTCAGAGGCATAGACCCATTTCTCAAGGTGTCCTTTTTCCAGATCATGCAGTGAAGTCAAGGTCTTGATAATAAATCTCCGTAGCACTGTGTTTTTACGCATCGTATTTTCTCCTACACATCCTGTAGTTTACATCACATGAAAAGAATAAGCTATGTGGGCTGTAATATACATTTGGTGAGGACTGGGTTTGTCTCTGTAGAGGTATGAAGAAGCCAAATGTGACATCCTCACTGTGATTTTAAGTCACTGTCGCAGTCACTGAACCCAGTATGAAGTGTAACAAGTTAATCAGTAACCTTAGGGGTGTTGGAAGGTGTCTTTTTGAACTGTGGACAGAGCCGGGCTTGCTGTTTCCCCTTGCCTCCAGTCTCTGTTCACTAAGAAACTGCTAAGCTCGGGAATACAACAGGGTAATGTGGCTAAACTGATGGCTTGTTTACAGTCTGTGTGACGTCTGTCTCTTTAAAGAAACCTGAGAGGATGGATGATTTAAACTGAAAATCAAGAGGAAAGAAGTCAAAGATGCCCTGTTCCTGAGAATGTTAGGGAAACCCTCGCGTGTGGAGGGTGATACCACTAACATCCACAGCAACAACGCTTTCTTTCCCTTTAACACAGAACAGTGTGTTTGACAGTGACCTTTGTCAGGTGGGGTCACACACTGAAATAGCCTCTGTAGCATGCAGCAGGAGTCCTGCTGCTCAGCACCCAGCAGGGATTTCTGTGTGATCTTGTTGGGATTGAGTGTGCAAGGAAAACTAGTCCATGCAGCAGGAGAGGAAATGGCAAAATGCTTTTAGGTGCCTTGCAGGAAGTCTGAACAACACGCTGCGTCAAAGCCACACAAAGGAAACGTGGGAAGTCAAGCAGGTGACTGTCTGATACATCATTTATTAGTGAGTCTCACAACAATGGAAAGTCACTGTTATCTCCCTCAAACATACAGCGGGATAAATCGGGGAGGCAGATGTCAGAAGGGGATTTCCACCATGTGACAGCCACTGCACAGGAGAAGAATTAGAAAGTGAGTCTTTATGGTGCTCAATGGAATCACTATTAATCTGAGCTCTGAAATGATCGAGCATTTTTATATACTGTCTATAAAGGCTTCTGTGGTCTCATTATGTTGCCATTATTTACCTTTTGTGGATTAAAACACACACCTCAGCCTTTCAGAGCATGAATGTAGCCCGCTGAACTCAATCAACAGATATTTTGCTGATTTGTCTTTGTCTTCAACAAGAAAGATCTCAGAGTTTTCATGGCTTTTTTCCAGCATTGTATGCTATTTTTAAAATAAATTATTTTATACAGGTCCATCTATTTATTTTATAAAGGTCCATCTGTCCAAGAGGTTTCTTCAGTTCTCATAACTGCCAGTCTGTCCTCGTCCAGTCCTTCCATCCTCACAAAGACAAACCTCCGCAATTACAAAATCACAGGGATGTATGTCTCTACAGAATTTGCTGACTGCAAACAACACAAACAGAGATCAGAGAGAGCTGGGGGGAAATAAACAGAGCAGACATGGGGCATAAACAGGTAGGCATGTAACTAGGACTAGGACTGGACCTGTAAGGCTGTGGAGCATAACAGAAAATGCAGTGTTTACCATCAGCACATTTGAGTTACCTTAAATAACTAAGTTAACTTTTTAAACAGCAGAAAAAAAGTACTAAATATTAAAGTCACTAAAAAACAAATTAAACTCTGTTTAATGTGTAGCTGTAGTTGTTTAATATGTCGCAGCCAACAGCGCGGCAACTCAAAGTTACCTGTTGTCGTAGCAACATCACACACTTTCTGGCTTGGGAGTTCTTCAGGAACTCAGCAGTCAGAAAAACAGTGCCCATCAGAGCTGAACTCCGTCTGAGACGTCACCTGACCTGGAATGGGGTCATAATTTAGCAAATGAAATGATCTTTAGAGTAGAATATAAGGAGGAGTACTAGGAGACAGGTCACATTGAACCGCCCTGTCTCCCTACACATTATGTTTCTATACACCTAACGTGTGCTTCAGTTGTCTAAATCACAGACAGGGCTGTGTGTGACACAACTGTCACACCTGATTTAGGCGTCACAGGTCGACCCACCATCTACCCCAACCATCGCTGACAGCTCCTAATGCAGCCAGTGAAACACTGTAGTTGTATGTGAATAGACTTTACTGAACAATCAACTTACCTGAACATTTAGTTCTAAACACTGACACTGCACCTTCGTACCATGCCAAAGCTTCTTTATTTATTTATTTATTTTTTTAAATATCCTGTTTCTGTCTTCAGTGTGTGACTCAGGAGGCTCTTATTCATAAAGTAAAATTTACCCTGCTGCAAAATGACCTTGGGCTTCAAAGGAACTGAAAAGAATATGAGAATGTGCCTCAGAGGAAGATCTCCTTCAAATCCGGAGTATTCAATCAGGATTTTTTTTTTTTTAATTAATTAAATACTCAGGAAATAATTTTGAAGAGAAACTTCTTTCTTTTTCAACTATTCACATATGTGCTATAAAAGCATTTCATTCCACTCTACAAAGGACGTTCCACTTTTATTTCTAAGGCAGCACCTCAGGTTTTTGTCACTACATGGCTCTTCCACTTCATTTTAATGCTGTCATGTTAAGTCAAGGAATAATCCGTCACAAGCGGCACAAGGGGTGGTGGTGGTGGTGGTGAAGGGGGTGTTCAGTGGAGTGTGACAGATAAATGGAGCTGATGGTGTTTAATGACAAATCACACATGCATGTTACCTTACATGCTGCAGTATTGATTACATATATGTTGTGAAAGGGTTTCCGCACAACTCTACTATGTGTTTGGATTTATTATGCACAGTATATATGGGGAATATGTGTAGTTGTAATGAAATGTGTGTTCACTTCAAACAGCAGTGATCTGTATCGTAGGTTTAGCTCAGTTTGTTGTGATTTGTGTTGTTGGGATAAATCAGGCGTCGCCAGTCTTTGCTACAGGCGTTGATGTTGAGATGTGAATGAAGTGTTTCATTGAAGAGATGAGCTGCACGCCTGTGAAGAGAATGTTTGAGTTTTTTTCTTTTGTTGGCTAGCAAAAACATTTGTTCAGCTCCATTCAAGGCTACCTGGGTTTCTGAGTTGCCTTTGATTCGAGTGGAGGCCTGCTTTTCAGCGCTGCACTGCTTAGCTGAACTATCACGCCTCATGCCTGCTCCCTGCCTCTACACCACCAACTCTGACAACTCCCAAAACTCTGCTTTCATGATTCATTAGCTGTGTACACGTGGAGAACGACGTCAGTGAGAAAGTTCCACGCTCTTATTGAAACATTTCGAGATTCCCCCTGGCTAACAGCGTCTCCACCGCCTTGTGATTCACAGGTGAAAATGTATAAAGTGATCGAGAAGGTTTATTTATGGTGGTGATGGCAGCTTTTCTTACCGGCTGCTATGGTTACCTTCACACCAGATACGGTGTAGAGCTCAGGTTGGCAGTGTTGTTGTCGCTTGTGCACTCAGCTCACTTTTGTCTCATAACAGATCTTTTTCATTGGTGGAGGTGTGAGGCGTCACCAAGGAGTCAGTGGGTGGAGGGATGGAGGGGAGCCGTGTTAACGTGTGTGTAATGATGATGAAGATGATGATGATGATGATGCCTGGAAAAGCCTGAGGAGAGGTCACAGTTTACCCGCGAAGCACTGTGTCATGATGTGATTGTGTGTTTCTTGACATACAGGAGCATGTCTCTGAACGAGAGCAAGGAAATGGACAAACAATGGACGTTCATTATTTCATGGTCATTGAACTCAAGACAAACAATACAAGGTCACTATCTGAGTAATTGTGCTGTAAATCATGACACATAAGATAACATCAGGCTTTAAAGTGTAGAGTGTGTGTGTGTGTGTGTGTGTGTGTGTGTGTGTGTGTGTGTGTGTGTGTGTGTGTGTGTGTGTGTGTGTGTGTCTAACAGCA
This sequence comes from Toxotes lorentzi, assembly GCA_037833715.1. NCBI lineage: Eukaryota > Metazoa > Chordata > Actinopteri > Toxotidae > Toxotes > Toxotes lorentzi. The sequence continues at coordinate 884,445 of JBBMJY010000012.1, read as the reverse complement.
TGTGGGAGTAGTAAGCTGGTGTTCTGTGTGAGATGCAGGTGTCTCCAGGTTACTGGGGAATGTAAATGCAAACAAGGCTGCTCAAACAGAGGAAGGGGGAGCGTTTATGAAACCCGGGGCTACACACATCACTGAGTATCGTGTGTGAGTGTGGGAGTGTGTGAGGGTTAGAACGATATCTCATTGGCCGATATATGTCCAGTGTTGGAATGTTTTAAAGTAACACACAAGAAAGACAATGTGACACTACAAGGACACAGCTATTACACAGACAAGACAAATGCATGTGTTACTGAGACCTTGTTACACTACAAAGAGAAAGTGGTAAGATGTTGTGAGTCCGGCAACAACCTCATTGTGTCTGAAAAAGCCATCCCCTCCCCATCCAGACACGACAGAGACAATGCAACTTCGAAAGTCCAACCATTCATTTAAGTTAATACAAATACATCTGTGTGTCATTGTATGGTAAAAACAATGAAATGCAGTTTAGCAGCTCTCTGGTTCAGCAGCAATAAAAATAAAAGAAAAAAGAAAATCTGTAATATATACAAGAATATACGAGTAATATATACAAGGTTAGTTAAAATGGCATTGATATAGAATAGTACTGGTGTGTAATAGCGGCACTGTAATAACATAACCGCAGTGTAAATCAACTGTGTCACAGATTGATTAACAGTAGTGCAAATTTGTCTTTAAAGAAGAGAAGTATCCGGGCTCCATAGCATAATGATGCTAGAGTAATAGACTTGTTATGCTTTGTGATTTTCTTTCCCTCCAGCTGTTGTTTAATCTGAATCCGATTATTAAAAATGCAGGAGCTGCCTGCTCTTCTGGCCCTGACTGACAGTAACAAACACATCCCTGAGTTTCTGTTTAGTATCATTAACCAGCTTCTAGATCCCTCTCTTCCTCCCATTCCCAGCTCATCTTCTAGTAACTGAGAACATCTTGTCATTTTTTTTTTTTTTTCATTGGTAAGATGGTCTCAGGTCCAGTTTTACCCTCCTCCCCCCCTACCAAACATTTCTATCCAAAATCCTTGAAAAAAAAAAAATCATTGCAGACAAAACTGCACAAGTTGGTTCCGGGTCATTAAATCTTTGATAGGTTTCAATCTATAACACAGTACTGAAACCAAATCAATAAGAGTGACCAACAGTTTTCTTATGCATGCAGACCTAATAAGAGAATTCCTTTCTTATTTGATTTGATTTGACTGCTGCCTTTGATACCATTTTGATCATCAGCTTAGAGTTGGTTTCATTGCTATTTTTCAATGGCTGGATCAATAGTCTTATGTTTTCCTCAGCTCCCCTGCTCTGTGGAGTCCCTCAGGGGTCTATCCTTGCATACATGTGTCAAGATGTATAGAGACCAGACAAGACCCTGTTCTAAAATACTGATGGAAGTCTGACAAGTCGGTGGAACTTGAGAGGACCTACCGCACTCTCCTTCCTGAGCCCAAAAGGAGGAACTGTTCCCAGAACCGTTACAGTATATCTTCACCAGGAACCAAGACAGAGAACGTTCTCTGCCCTGGGCTGGACAACACAAACTCAAACAAACACCATTATTTGGAGACTTTACACTGACTTCAGTGCAGCCTCGTCTGAAAAACACATTTAATGAGGCCAAAGCTCTGCTGCACCACAAAGGCGTATGCTTCAGACTCCTGCACGCCGCCCGGCTCTGAATCACACTCGAAGAGGGAGAAAACGTAACTTTCAACACACCTGAGGAAGCCGAGGCTTTCTACTCTGAGCATAGCATCAATGCAGAAGCTATGTTAGGAACAGGCAGAATAAGAATGTGGTCGCTTGACTGCCAAGAGTCACTCACTGAGCAGCCAACAGACACCTCAGCAGGAAGTTTTTATTTTCTCTCAGGCTTAGCTCAGGTTATCAGACTGCTCTGCCACTGCTCTGTAGTAGTAACATGTGGGCAGCTAACACCTCAGTGTACACAGCAAAAGTCACATGTATTTCTTTCAATGCGACTGTGCCTTTGCACAGTGGACATGGCAAAAACACACCTAACACCTGCTTTGATGCCTTTTCATCCAACTCAGTCTGAGCCAGTGAGGTCCTTTTATAAGACTGTTTGTCCTGAGCCTTCTAAGGCAATACAGTCCAAATACAGAATGTTCTCTGTTGGTCACCACCGCACATCTGCATTTATTCAAAATATTTTCCTCCATATAGAGCAGGTGTCTGGTGTGCTTTTTAATTGGGTCTTCAGTTTTCTTCTAGACACAGTTCTTGAGGGATCCTCTGCGAAGCGCTTTCTCTCACCAAGGCAGCTGAATTTACTATTTCTTTCATGAGGGATTTCAGTTTGACAGATGTTTGGAGGTGGTTACACCCACGAGACAGAAACTATTCTTTTTATCCACACCCTCATGGCACCCACACGCATATAGATAACTTTTTGTTATCCACTCCTCTAAGCCATAGAGCGTTGGACGCCTGACACCTTGTTCATTACTGCCAAACGGAGAAACTCATCATGAGGTCTGAACAACATACAGTGAGCTTGGAGAAAAAGCTGGTAAAGTGCTGGCATGGCAGATAAATACAGAAGAATGTAAGAGGGCAGTTAATGGAATTGTCAGAATCTCAAACAATCCCACTGAAATTAACGATGCTTTTAGGAAATATTCCAGTGACTCAGCCACGTGGAAAACTCTTTTTTTCTGTTTTAATCTTCCATGTTTATCTGCTGAAGACAGAGAATTCATAAGGAAAACATTTCAGTATTCAGTATCTAAATTATCTGAGGCTTATTCATTTTCACCTTCAAATAAATCTCCCAGGGATGTTGGTCGCCCCCCGGCTCATGGTGGGCTGCCGTCTGCCTCGACCAGTTTAGATCCCATAAAGGTAGCACTGGGATAAAAGTTCAGACTTCAGACTCATCCCCCTAACAGACAGGTTGCTGAACCTCGTCCTGTTTTCCTGTCACACTAACAGTGTTGACCTTTGTGCATCGTCTTCAGGTATGTCTTCCTCCACTTGTATTTGTCATTCAATTTTGACAAATTGAATGGTCATAAAACTTGGTTCGGTTTATGAGCTTGGTGATGCTGGGGCTTCCCCTGTGCATAATCACGTTTGTCCTAATTTGTAACTGGAAGTGCAGCTCACAGTGTGCACCATTTTTATTAAGTGTGTAAACAAGTCTGAAGAAAGCCATTGCCAGTCCAATAAATGTCCTCCTGTGGCCGGACACAGACACGGGACAGATTTAATGTGATTTGCTTTAAAAAAAAAAAAAAAAAAAAAAAAAAAATCTGTTGTGGTAAGGGAGGAGATCATTTCTCTCCATGGTTGTATCATCATGTGTTCCACTTCACTTTAGGCTCCAAAATAATCAGATAAAAAGCAGACAAATGTGTGTGTTTATTTCTTTTAATTTTCCCTCTGCAGCCTTGTTGGTCCAACGCTGCAACCACATATAAAGGCTGCTCCGTGGAGGAGCCGAACCCTAACCCCTCAATCTGTGCTTTCTTAATGCTCAGAGGAGAAGTGACAACACAACTGAAGCGTCACCTCGTCTACAAGCAGAGTTTAGTTTGAGGTAACATCAGTACTCTGTCTGGCAATAAAACCCATAACAATAAAGACTGGTGTGGCTTTCAGTGAACAGTTCTACAGCAGCTGTCCCATGATGTACTGAATGTGCTCCATGTATTTTTCTGCAGTAACCACTGTGAAGTGGTTCAGTTTAAATGACATGTAAAAGATCAGCTGTTGTCAGAGTCAATAAAAAATTATCGGCATTGCCTTAAATACTGTAATCGGTCAGACCCCGGCGTGCGTGTGTGTGTGTGTGTGTGTGTGTGCATATGTGCGTGTATGTGAAAACCCTAAGGAGCAGATTAATCATTTATTGAAAAAACAGCAGAAACGCAGGCCGGTCCTTCAGGAGGTGAGCAGAAACATCAGCGTCTTATTTGGTTTGCTGGAACGGAAGCTGCTGTTTCAGGTGACTGGTGACTGGTGGAAGAACATCTATCAGGCTCTGATACACGCTTGTTAGAAGGCAAACATTCAGTGTCGGTTCTTTATTGACAATGAGAAAAATGTAGAATTTGTATTAGATCTATTTCCAGAGTGTAACTTCTCCTAAAACTTCAAATTGTGTTGTTCTTTGTGTACAAATGAAACAAAGGTGATACAATATAATCAGTGAGCTTCAGGTGTTGGTGTATGTTTGAACCAGACCAGCTGTTTCCCCTGCCTCCAGTCTTTATGCTAAGCTAAGCTAACCACATCCTGACTTCATCTCTGTAACTAACACACAGACACGAGACTGAGCTGCATCTGAACATCTCACTCTCCTGAAGAAAGTGAATAAGTACAATTGTAATGAAAGCTTTAAGGCCACCTGTCCTCAGGCGTCACACACTCACACAAATCACCTCCTGCCTCTTTACATTTCTACATTTTTGATGATGGTGGTGGAGCAAACTGTCTAACAGATCGGTCGAACTGGGCTGAGATCTGGTGACTGTGAAGGCCACAGCATATGATTCACAGCATGTTCATACTCATCAAATCACTCCTGACCTGTGGATGGAGGCGTCTTTGTCAATTTTCAATTCAATTCAGTTTTATTTATAAAGCTCCTTCGACAAACAAAATTGTCTCAAAGCGCTTCACAGAGACCCAGAGCCTGACCCCAGTTGTGTTATAGGACAGAGTGTGTTTCTGTTCTGTGTGTTATGTGTAGAGCTTGGCAGAGGACACAGGATTTTGTCGATGTAGATGTTAGTGAAGTAATCTGACAATCTGTTTCACCACGGCTGATTACACTGTGTGCGTCACAGGGGAAAAAAATTTGTTTTCATTCAGTCCTCACTTTAGTTTTAATTGATTGTTGCTGTTGTTGCTGATTTGTTTGATGAGGTCTAATCTTTAATTTTGGATTTTTCAGTCTAATCAAATTCAGTTTAATTAAATCTAATATTCAATTTCAATTTATTTTGTCATTTAATCTTTTTTTATTTAGTTTAATTTTCATGATGTTTATAATTTTTAATACATAAAAATAAAATTTCCATTTCGCTCCATTGTTTTATGTGTTGCCAGTGAACAGGTAACACAGGTGAATTTGGCCCCTGGTCAGCATGCAGCACTGAAACCTCCTGAACTCTTCTTCTTCTTTTAGATTTGTGCCTTTAGAGCGTCAGTAATAGATTTTTTTCTTTTTCTTTTTTTTTTTTTTGACCTTCTGGAGGCAGCAGAACAAGCTGTACACAACGTGACAAACAATTACCTTTCTAAAGCTGTTATGCTAACAAGTAAAAAAAAAAAGACTATTTACAAATCCAATGAGATCATCACTAATCCTTTTTTTATTAGCATGTATTACCTAATGGTTGATGCAGTATTTTCTCTTTTTTTATTATCTGTGAAGAGAAAACTGGAAAAAGAACCACATTATACAGTGTGATCGGACTGATGAGACTGAACCAAAACATGTCATGTTGTGGACCAGAAAAAAAGCAAAAGAATGAACTGAAAGAGGCCAAAATGGAGATAATATAATAATGGTTTGGTCAGTGTGAGAAACCCCTTTCACCTTCAACATTAGTTGATCCACTCTTCATAATAAAACATTAATTAGTGCAGCTTTAAATGTACAACAAAGAACCTTTCAGACAGGACTAAGTTTAACCACACTTCATACATCTAATACTTCACAGGCAGCTCACAGCACAAGACTAGAGGACTAAAGTTAACAAATGTTGGTTTTTGTTTGGAACCTGATTCACACTGTGAATCAAGGTCAGTGTTTTAGGCTGTGTTTGGTCCAAAAATAGCTCTGCCTTAAAAAAAAAAAAAAAAAAAAAACTTCAGTGGTGTGGGAGTGTTGCTAACAGTCGCAGTGAAGATGGCAAACAATGCACGAAGTTCGGTTTGAATAATACATCAATCATTTGAAAGCCACAGCATTGCTGCAGATCGGGTTCTAATACTGTGAGACAGCGTTTTTAGAACTTTGAGAAGCGTGACTTTCTCTCAGTAAACAACCTGGCTTAAGCGTGGGTTAACGTTGAGGATATCCCACAGTCCAAGTGTAAAATGACAGTTTCAGAGCTGTAATCTTTGCTTTCACAGTGTCCATGGCAAAGTGTGAAAAGACCTAATACTTTAAATTATTTTATCTTCATCTCTCTTTGTGTCTCTTTCTTTACCTCAGCTGCAGAGAGCCCGGCCATTATCTGAAACAGGCATCTACTGCTCTGCTATATCTCAATCCACTGGTCAGTCAGTCATACAGTGGCCATGTGACCTAGACAATTCTACAACATGAAATATACACAAATGGCGAGAAGTTAAAGGAAAAACCAACACGAAGTGAAAGAACTGTCTAACATGGCGGTCCAGAATCTCCCATAGGTGTTGAACTGGCTGAGAGCATATGATTCACATCATCTTCACACTCATCAAACCATTCAGCGACCCCTCCTGACCCATGGATGGAAGCACTGTCATCCTGTCTCTCTACTCATTTATCAGGCTTTTCCTGTCATTTCTCAGCCGTCTGTATTTAATCTGTGTCTCATCTCATTACAGGTGAATGAATCAATGGATGATATACCTGCCTAAGAGAGAAGGAGCCAATGAATCAATACAGCAGCCACCACTGTTACACGCAGTCTCAACGAGCACCTCACTGAGCATCAGATCAAGACATAAACAAGAGACAAGAGGAAGCACACAAAGAGAAAACCCACTCCAGGATGCTTAGGAACTTTATAGCAAAGTCTCAGATTCTCGTTAAGAATGAGATAACGTGATACCGCACTCAAACACTTCACGGTCAGGCCCTTAGAGAAGAATCCAGAAAAGATGAATAACATACGACTGAGCTGCTTCTTCATACAGAGCACATTTTATCACTGTGTGACAGCCCTTTTTCTTCTTTCATAGATTCATTTGACTGTAAAGTGTCACAATTTCAATACGAAGAATTGTACATTAAATTATTCAGATATCAGTGAAACTAATTCCATGCCAATGACTGTTGTTTTGTTCTCTGCATGAGAATGCATGTTGACGGAGGTTCCACTTCAGTCTGTTCACATTACTTAAACACTGCATTAACACAGGCAGTATCAGAACCCTTCACTTTTTGCACACTTTAGTTTTTAATGGATAAAACTGTGATTTTCGTCCATCAGTCTACACTGAATAATCCACATGTGAAAACATGTTTTTAGAATTTCTCATATTTACAAATGTTGCTGCGGATCTCCAAATTGTGGTCAGGTGCCTCCCGTTTGCTTTAATCAATAATTATTAGAATGTTAAGAATTGATTCAAATTGAATTGATTAGACATAGTTTAGAAAGGTTCCCACCTGTGTATATAAGATCCCACAATTCACACTGCGTGTCAGGACAAAAACCAAACCCTGTAGTCCAAGGAACTCTCTGCAGACCTCTGTGAAATTGTAAAATAAAGTTGTGGCAAAGAACAGGGTAAGGGTATAAAACCATTTGTAAAGCTCTGAGTGTTCTCAATGACAGCTCTCCATCAATCAGGTCTTTATGGCTTTTCTCTGAACAGCAGCATCAGTGGTTGGAGTCTGACTGTGGACCTTTCTCTTCGTAGCACTCCCCATCTCTTCCCCCTCACTTCCTGTCAGCTCTGTACTGTTGACTTGACAATCAAGCTATAAAACACCCCCCTGGTGCTGAGCAGGTAGTGTACAGTGGCTTCATCCGAGCTTTTTCACAGAAAACAGTCTGCCTGCCGCTGCTGGAAACGCTGCGAGCGCTGGCTCCAGGAGGTGGAGCGTGAACAGCACGTTAGCAGAGAAGCAGCAGCTTCACCTCTCCATCTGTGTCCACGAAGGTTGCGTTCACGCACAGTACTGAGTATAGGTCACCCGTGTTTTGGCAGCGCTCAGATCCCTCTTCAGATTCCATTCACAGGCGTATAACAAAATTTATATGGTGTATGTTCCTAATTAAATCTGTGTGCAACCAAATTTCCATAAACAATCCATAAAGGAATCCATGCCAGCATAAAGTTCAGTCTCTTCAACTACAACTTCTGAGTCAGGATGACATGCTGGTAAAAAAAAAAAAAAAAAAAAAGAACAGCTACATTTTCAGTTCTGACTGGTCTTTGTAGCAAGATAAAAAACAGAAATGAAAGAAAATCCAGAGGAGAACCAGGATTTCCTCAAAAAAACTAAAGCAGGACAAATGCAGGTGACAAAATACACCATGGTAACCACAGTAACTGTTGTGCTCTGTGGTATAATTCCATTACAGATCTATGAGAGTTAGTTTGTGGGCTCAGGTTTTGTCTGGTACTGCTGCTCTCAGTGTGTTCAGGCTCTGTCCTCCTCGGTGTGGAGGACAGAAACTGACTTTGTACAGCACGGGCAAATAACACAACATGTTCAATCTTTGTGTAGTTTTATTAACAAAACCTGAAAATGTGTAAAGAATTCGTAACGTTCCTCTGTACATGTTTATCTGTGTTTATCTACAGTGACAAACCTTTAGTATATTGTCCAAAACCTGAGTGAGGATGTGTCTGACATGTTGCTAAAGGCATCAGCGTGTCGAAAGTGTATGAGGTTATCCCCAGTTATTCATTTATCTTCAGCGTTTCATAAGGCAAACTAAAGAATCGAGTGAGCGCTTCCTGTTTGTTATCGTTCTGTTGTTCCTGTTGCTGTTGTTCAGTCCTTTAAAGCATGTCTTGAGTCTGTGTACGGCAGTCCTGCAGCACTGGGAGACAGGAGACAGCCTTGTTTCTATTCACTCCTGGAGACCTTAGTAAGAAAAGAAAGAAGGTTAGAGGATCACCAAAAGCACTCAGATCCATCTTCTGGGGACCATGAATATCTAGAACAGGTTTTATGGAAACAAGTTCACTTGTCCAAGTTTCTCTTGTGTACGATGTTGACATTTTAAGACCTGCACTGGAGAAAAACACAGGAAGGGAAATGGAAAGGGTTCATCCTCTGTGGAGCATCACTTCAGTAAATTTCATGACAATCTGTTGTTATATTTTGATACAGTGTGTCTTTAACAAAAGTGGAAATTGGTCACATGGTGGTAGAGAAAAGGTCAGGCAGTCTCCAAAAACATTAGGATTCATCTTCTGGTGACCAAGAACATCCACAGCAAATTTCACAGTCATCTGGACAGTAGCTGTGGAGCTATCTGACTTCAGATCACAGTGCTGGATGGGCTGACAGACTGTGACTGTACCGGTGACTTAATCTCTGCGTTTAAGTCCTGCCACTAGTGTGAGAAACTCCGAGCTGGCCTGTGTGAGAGTTCTTTGCGTTGAAAAGATATATTTTAATTTTAGAAGGTGTCAGCCCTCTGAGTATTGCAGAGCAGCACCTTCAACAGAGGAACATGGCACAGTCACAGTGTAGTGAGTACTGAAATGTAGAACACAGTTGTCATGGTAGTTACAGAGATTCATTTTTAATCTTAAAGACATATATTTGAACTTGGAAAAAAAAAGTGTATCTAAAATGAAAGAAAATGTGCAAACAGAACCAAATGTCAGCAGCTTCTCCGCATCAGCAAACCAGAAATCATCATCATTTTGGAATAAGAAACACCAACCTCCACCCAAGTACAAGACTAATCCCAGGGTGAAAAGATAGACGGATATAAAGGAACAGTCAGTGAGTTTAATAACTTATACCATAAAATGGATAAAGGATCAATAAATGACTTGAATATTAGCTGATAAAGACTTGATGTGAAAGAGCTTCAGTATAACTAGTTTTTCTAAGAGCTTTCTTCTTTGAATAAAGGTATTGCTATTTCCAATAAAGAGCAGCTTTACTGTTTTGGTTCAAAGTCAGTGCTCTCATCTGTTTCCATCAGGTTCAGGAAGCCGTTCAGAGAAAAAGCTCTGACAAACTCACTGTTCTCTACCTGCTCAGCAGCAAACAGCAGACACAGTGGAGAATTTAACAGCTAAAGAGCCAGATCTTCTTATCAGGAGTTGGTGGAGACCAAAAACAGAGCTAAAAGAGACCAAAAACTGGACCTAAATTCATCAGGTGGACACAAACACTTCTCCACATGCTGATCATGATCATGTTGCTCTGTGTCTGCTGGATGTGTGAACAGGTGACTGTTTTCTAACACATTAGCCATGAAAACGTTATGAGGTGATAATGCCAGTGTTGTGTTCATAGCTTCTTCTGCACAAGTGCCAAAAAAAAAAACAGTTCAAGAACCATTAGGTCAGCAAACTTCAGACTCTGACACTAATGCTAATGTTGGGATAGAAAGGTCAGCCAACAACTGGTCCTGTTACCCAAACCAACCAGACTTTGAGACTTAAGTGTAAGACATCGTGCTTGTAGCTGTTGGGGTCAGTGTCCTCTGTTCAGCTCATGGTTCAGTTCATGAATTCAGTGATTTTTCATTCCCTCTTGAAGGTTCTTTCTTTCAGTCCCACCGAAAGAGACAAAACACTTTGTTCATTTTGTGATTTACAGCACCAGGGTTTGATCCAGGCCCCCCAGAGATAGAATGATGGTGATGATGGTAATATGCTGATGGGATGAACTGCTCTGCTTCTCCTATACCTTCTCTGTGTGGGCGTTGTTGAAAGCTCCTGAAGCGGGGAGGCGGTGGGATTATTTACGTAGTATATTTCCCTCCCATTGGTCCGTTAATAGAAGCTGCTCTGATGCGCTGCGGTGACACAGCCAAGTCTCCGGCGATAAAAAGAGAAACACAGAGCCGGAGAGCGGACAGCGAGTTCGCGTTTGATGGTCGATGCGCCTCTGCGAGTCTTAACACGGCTGGAAGTATCTGTCCAACTCCTGAGGTACCGACTCTTCACTTTAATCTTTGTTGTCTTGTGAAACTGTAACTTCGACCGGATTTAATTCTTCATTCTTCTGCATGGTATTAAATAACGAAGTCATAATGGGAAAGACTTGGAGCCAGTGCGTCATTACGCACTGCGCACAGCTCCAGACGACTGTGTTGTTGTAATGAGTCCAACTCTGAGCTGTTTGTTTGTGTGTGTGTGTGTGTGTGTGTGTGTGTGTGTGTGTGTGTGTGTGTGTGTGTGTGTGTGTGTGTGTG
>JBBMJY010000012.1:848669-873241 GCA_037833715.1 Toxotes lorentzi | reverse complement strand
TGTGTGTGTGTGTGTGTGTGTGTGTGTGTGTGTGTGTGTGTGTGTGTGTGTGTGTGTGTGTGTGTGTGTTGTGTTGTGTGTCTGTCTGTCTGTATGTCTGTCTGTCTGTCTGTCTCAGGGATCTGGTGAAGAATGGAGTGGTATGTCCTGGTGCTGATGCTGAGCTTGCCGCCCTCCATCCACTCAGATTGCTCTTCACAGTGTCAGAAATGTGCGCAGCAAATAACGCCTGACGCCGCCTTCAACAGCCTGGTAAGACCAACTTTACTCCCGCTCAGTAATGGAGAACTGCTGCTGGCTGGATCATTTATTAGGCTTTTTGTCGCGCTTTTTATTTTATTTTATTTTATTTATGTTAATATTAGGCAGCAGGCGGCCGTAGTAGAATTGGGAGGACCTCTGACCTCTACTTGGTGATTATAATAATCCAAAAGTCTTCACTTGTCTCTCCAGCAGAACTTTACTGTTCTTATGTAAATGTATCGCCTAAATGAGACACACTAGGCAACATGTGGAATATGGGTGGAGTAAAAACATGACATCTTGGCTGTGAATCTTTCACTCAGAAGCTCCAATAAAGCTCTGGAGAAGGAGCTTGTGTGATGGAAGCACTTTAAAGCAACTTACAGAGCAGTGTACCGGGGAGATGAGGGTTCAGGTAGGGGTCTAAGTGGATCAAACTGACGCCAAACCCCTCTTCTCTCTCTCTCTCTCTCTGTGTGTGTGTGTGTGTGTGTGTGTGTGTGTGTGTGTGTGTGTGTGTGTGTGCCCCGCAGTCGTGCAGTGAGGAGTGTGAGGGGCAGCTGGAGAGCTGCGGCCAGGCTCGGGGCATAGCGGACTTCAGCCAGGATGAAGCTGCGGAGGAGGAGGAGAGCCAGCAGGCAGACCTGGTCAAACGCTACGGCGGCTTCATCAAGAGGATCGACAAGAACAAGAACAAAATCTTCACCTCACCGTGGCGCGACAATTTCATTCTGAAGGCCGCAGCTCTGCCCAAGAAATACGAGGACTTCTTGAAGAGGCTGGAGGAGCGAGACGTTGACGCGCCGGAGGACGCGGGCGACGCTCCGGAGGATCAGATGCTCCACAGTTATGTTAAACGTTACGGCGGCTTTTTACGCAAATTCGGCCCCAAGTCAAAGAGGAGTAGTTCCGTGGAGCAGGAGAGCCAGGAGCCAGAGGAGCTGCAGAAGCGCTACGGAGGCTTCATGAGGAGGATCCGACCAAAGTTGAACAACCTGAAGTGGGACAAGCGGTACGGAGGCTTTCTGCGCCGGCACTTCAAAATCTCTGTGCGCTCGGTCGAGGAGCCGTATTACTCCTACGATGACTCGAGCCTATAGACGAGCCCTGCTGAAAAAGAAAAAACTAGAAGGAACTCGTGCAGGTGCACTTGAAATGCCAACATTTATCAAAACGTGTCATATGCCTGCCTATCTTGCTTGTAGCCTACTCAGTTGCCTTCTGTGTAACAACTCTCGTCTCTGTCATTGGCATCATCGTCTGTCTTTCAATAAAGGATGCTTGTTTAATAAAACCATCAATAAAAAATATATATTTTTGTTTGTCCAAAAAGTTCAAAAGGGAAAAAAAGTACCGGTGTAGCCTCGGTGCGTCTCTATCCGTCTTACCAGACTCCATTCACAATTGTGGCAATTTTAGATTTTCTTTCTTCTTAAATGTATTTTATAAAAACATAAAACCCCCTCTTGAATTCTGCATCATGTACTCTGGGTGCCTTTTAAATACGTTCTAAACTTTTATCCTAAACTTGGTTCATATTGTAATTGCAGCTTGAGAATATACCTGCAGCGGTGCTGTAGAAAGCTACAGTGAATTCAGCTAGAAAGGTGGAACTGGAGCAGAAACATGGTCAGATTACTTCTGTGCCAAATTATTACTATCCCGATTTGATCATTTGAAACAGATGTTTATTATATCTGACAAATGTTTTATCTTCAGTTAGTCTGAAGTAAAATAATAATTTTTAAAAAGTAAATAAAAACGTTGTGTGGCAGTCTATAGAAAATACGGAATCAACCCAAACAGAAGTCTGATCTCTGTTTGAATAATTTGAATGAATATGGTGAGGCCTGGTTGTGAATCTTTTCTCTTTTTTTTGTTAAACAAGGACATATGCCGTTTTGTCTTTTAGTCGGTGTCCATCGATCTGAATTCAGACACTGAGCCAAGAATCTCACAGGCTGACTTCAAAAATCTGAAGCATCTCACTGCTGGAGAAACAAACAAGCGACGTGAAGGTTGATCAATAACAGCCACTGAACATTTATGTTGTTGCGCCATCTTGTGGCCACACTCGCTAAAGACAAAGTAACCTGTCTGCAGTGGTTTGAGCGACTGAACACTCAGCTTGACTGAGGCAGTCAGTGAGTGATGATTACCAGCGGATGTAATGAGGCCTCAGTGTGTCTGCAGCATGATCATGATCTGATCATTATCTGACAGGCCTGGGAAGTGTTTATACCAACAGATGGTCAATATCATTTGTGCATGGATGTAAGCAGTGAATCACTGGTCCTTTATTCTCCCCATTGTTCTTAGTGAAATTAGAATCAGTAAGGGTCAGCTGAAGACAGCTGACACACTTCCATGACAACTGATCAAACTCCATGTGATGAAGACAGTGAGGTGGAACTGAAACTTCCTGAAAAAGCTGGTAAGTACACCTTTCTTATTCAATTTAGAATCTTTTTCTCCTCACATACAAGGCTGAGATACAAAAAACAAACAAACAAACAAAACAAAACTGAGCAACAATACCAGTCCCTGTACACATCAGTTACACACAATGAAAATTCATATTTACAATATATAACAATGCACACTTTGTTCTCAGAAACTGAGCATCAGGTCAGGTAATGAACCTGACTGAACATGGAACAAGTCCGTACCACTGTATCAAATATATTAGGTACAAACACATATTTACAGTGAAATCACTATCAAAACCCACGCTCCTGATGCCAGACGCCACTCTAACACAAATCTGGGTGCCCTGAAAGTTGAAGGACATTTAAAAGGAAGGCTTGTGTGTTTTAAATTTGTGTTTGTGTTAAATGACAAATGAACACAATGCATGAAAACACCTGTAAAAGTCAAAGTGTGGACAAGAAATGAAGGCAAATACAAGCAGAGAGACAGGAGAGAGCACAGCTGTCCTTTGTCTCACTGCTGCTCAGCCAACTGCTCCCCATCCTCCTCTTTAACCTGCTCTGGCTGACCTTCATTATCACCATCGGTCTGCTGTTTCTCTTGTGAATCATCGGCAGTCACCGTGGCATCCACCACGCTGATGCTGCCGACCTGCTGTTGGACGGCGGCGCCCTGGGTGGTGGCCAGGCTCTGCAGCGTGGCTGGCAGCGTCACCAGTTGGAACTGAGGGCCGACCACCTTAACGAAGGCCGTGGAGGCTGCGGAGCCGCTGGCTGCGCCCTCCTGACCCGCCGCCGTGGACAGCACAGTCAGGTTAGAGGAGTCAGCCACCAGCTCTGACCCAGAGAGCGTGGAGGTCACGAAGGTGTACCCGCCCAGGTTGGTGCTGGCCGGGGCTCCCGCCATGGTCAGCACCTTGCCCAGCGGCAGGCTGGTCAGCTGGTTGAGAGGCAGAGTGATCTGGGTGGGAGTAGTGCTGACTGTGGCCGGGCCGGAGACGGCGCGGGTCAGACGGGGGCGCTTGGGCGCGGGAGGTGTAGGGACCGGGGGGAGGGTCATCAGGACGTTGTTGAGGTGCTGGGATTTGCTCTTCAGCTCCTTGGCTCGCTTCCTGTGCTCATCACACTGCTGCTCCAGAGCTGTAGAAGAAGACAGCGCATCATCAACATGCACAAACACACAGACTGAGTCTGATTAACCCCTTCAAGCCCCAAAAAACATGATTCTATACATGAAGACCCTACTGAGGATCCTTGCACTGACCAGCCAGGCTGCGAGTGTACTGCTCTCTGTATCGGTCCATCTGGCTCTTATGACTGGCCAGAACCTTCTTCACCAGGTCCAACATCCCAAAGTTCTGCACTATATTATTGAGCAAAACTGCATCTGAAACAACAAACAACAATTCATGTTTAGTGGGATACAGCCATGTTAAAGATTTCGGGAGTTCTACTGAAACTACAGTTACAGCCTACACAGTCACCACTACACTGACATGTATGATTCCACTGAATAATTACTTCTTGAGTTTCATGAAGTCACAGTGAGCTTGACCTGTGACCTCCAAATTCTAATCAGTTCCTCCTCGAGTCCAAGTGAATGTTTGCGCAAAAAGAAGAATTTCCCTCAATGCGACATTGTGTTCACGAGACTGGGATGGACAGATGTACAACCCAAAAACATACCGAGCACACAGAGATTCAGTGTGTGTGTGCACTGAGCTGTAGAATAAAATAAAAACTGGGGGGTGGGAGGGTTGAGTTGGCCCAGGTCTGCAAGCTGCTGAGGATCCCCAGAGCTTAAGGTGAGAAGCTGCTACAGATCCTGGTAGAGGAGGCCCTGATGCTCCAGCACCTCCTGGACTGTCCAGTCATGAAGAATGTAAGTGTCTTCAGACATAAAGCTCCCCTTTATGTTGACCTGAAATGGGATGCTGAGTTTTTTTTTTTTCTATGACCGTGACCAACCCCTGTCTGTGTGTGTGGTTCTAACCTTTGACCTGTAGTGGTGGGTCACACACTCTCTCCTGCAGCCCCTTCAGCACCTCCTGCAGCTCCTTCTGGAAGTCCTCCACCACCTCCTCCAGCAGTCCTGCCTCCTTCACTGCACGCCAGAACACCACAGAGTCCTCTGAACACACACACACACACACCATAAAGAGTAAAACCCTCCACTCAGTCAGTTCCTTCCAAATGATGGTGAATGTGTATATGCAGGTTGTTGATCACCTCCGATGGCTGTGACCCACTCTGAAGTTTCCTCTGTCACCTCATGAAACGAGGCTGCTGCTCCGTTCACTACAACACAAACAGTACACAACTCTCACTAAACCACATCACTACACATACACTGATGAGAGAATCCATCTGAAATCTCTGTGTGTGTATTTATTCTTGGTTACAGTGCAGACCTTGGTATTGGTTCAGAGGGTTTTCTCTCATTGAGCTCACAGTTTCTCAAACTACATCTGGATTGGTTCTTTTTTTTTAGTGTCCAAACTTTTATTGACTGACAAGTCAGGTCAACATTATCTTCAGTCTACTTTAGTCTGTTCCTGGTGGTCTGGCACTGCAACAGTTCTCATGTGTGTGTCAAAATCAGATCACACAGTACTTCATCACAACAGCAGCAAAATGTATTTGTTAAAGTGACATGTATAGCTGTTTGTTGATTGGTGGAACATCAGATCAGAGTGAGCCCTGAGCTCGTACGATGGCTGAAGCTGGGTAACTTACAGTCAGCTGATGTGGGGGTGGCAGGGACCAGGTCCACAGACTGATCACTGCTGATGGACACTTTAGTTCCCACCAGGTCTATCTTAGTGCTGCGGCAGGTGTTGGAGCAGACCTTTGTATGCTGGTAGAAGTCCAGTTCACCTGAGTCCATGATCTTCCTGTGAAATGAAATATGATGAGGCCCGATTCACAACATCTGGATCCACAATTTGTGTTTACTGACAACCATGTGTGAGGGAACAGTGCCACCCTGAGGCACGCTGGTCAACTGCACGTGAAGTGTGTGTTTTGTTGCTTATGAGTTAAAAACTTTAGATTTGTTAAAAAGGCATTTTAGAAGATATTTCTTCTTTCAAAAGCTGTAGAGTCTCACTGAACTATGCTTGTTCACACGCTAATTTGAGGCATGCAAAATGCTAATGTTAGCCTGTTGACCTTAGCTTTGCCTCTGGGTCAACGTTGAAGAGTTAGATCCTTTCTAGAAGTCAAATTAGCAATGCTACAATACCAAACCCTTCCATTAAAAGACCTGAACTAAAGATTATTAACTGAAATAATAATCTGGACGTATTAGCCAAAAATGAGATTATTTGTGAGAGCTTGGATTTTGTCAAATTCCTGCTGTAAAGTGACCAAGTCTGGCGAATATGTTTAAATGTTACTAATGAGCATGATCGTTAAAAAGGGTCCAAGAGCCAGTCAAGAGGTTCTGGACACCAGTATCACGATAAACCTCATTTTCTCCAAGATGTTTGACTTTCCATGAACCCGGTAAATTAAACTTAGCTTTAGTTGAATGAAGTTGCATAAAAAAGGAGGCAGTGGGGTATAAATATCCAATAATATCAAGCCAAGTAAAATTCACTGTCAGTGTAACATATGAGTCCAGACCTGAGCATGGTGCCATTGAGGCGGATGGCTCTCTTCCAGTCCTTCAGAGTGGATTTTCCCGCTAAACACACAAACTCCTTCGGGCTGATGAGCTGCTCATTGAACTGATCAGAGAGGAGAGAAAACCAGCAGTGAGCCACTGATGATCCACCTAATCCTCATTACTTCAATGTGTTCAAAAAACAGATCTAATACAGGCTCTGTTGTGTCAAAATAAAAGCCCTACCTGGACACATTTGACATTGATCCCAGGACAGACAAATTTCTTCCAGACCAGCGTAGCTTTGGTGTCTCCGCAGGTGATTGGGTAGAAGACATCAGCTTCCACATCCACCTCCTCAGTTAACTTCACTGCAGAGACAGAGACAAAAACATTCTCATACATTTCTTTCACCTGGTCATACAAACTGAGGACATAAAAGTATTTAGTAGAAGTATTTACAGCATTATAAGGATTATTATGTGATTTAAATCATTGAAACAAGAAAGTGTAATAAAGTCACATTACCAATGACCGCCTCCTCCTTTGACAGTGAATCCGATCTGCTGGCCTCACCTTCTGCTTCCACTGGTGCTACTGTGAGGACATCCTCCCTAGAAAACCACACAGTGTTTAAGTTTTAATCTAGCAAACTGAACAACAATCTCCTCAAAAACCCTGCGTTCTGTTCAGTGTATGTGTGCTGATGACCACTAAGCTGTGTGTGCAGTGTGTGCACCTTACCCTGGCTGAGAGGTCAGCCCTGGAGTCATCAGCACGGCTTTATCCTCCTCCTCGCCCACAGCTTCTGGTATGGTCACAATCACAACCTCACTCATTTCCTGCATGCTGACCTCTGATGAAGCCATGGACGACAGATGGCGCTTCACCACCAACAATCTGGTTAGAAAATTGTTATTAACATTTATTGTATATTATTTAAAAAGGGCTGGGTATTTCAAGAAAAGAATGACAAGAATGTGCAGAGTGAAATAGAGAATGGGAGCCATAGTAACTACTACTACTAAGTACTCAAATGATACCCAGGCTAGTTATACAGTCCTACATCAGGGGTAGATAATACGGGCTACTGCAGTCAATGGAGACGGTATCGTGGAGGGAAGGTTAGAGTTAGGGTACACTAGTTGTGAATGTCTTAAATCTCGGGTAGCTTCAACTTGTAAAAGAGTTCTGAATGTAGTTTGGTGTGCCCTCTCATTTAGCTAAGACTGAACAGGACATAATGTGGCTAACGATTAAAGCATGAGGCATTTGAGATAGTGAACAAATCTAACTTTTTTATTCTTACCTTCTTAATTAAATCAGTCGTGAGCTGACTGATGTTGCGTCGTCTTGTGGTGAAAAAGGATATGCGACTGTTAGCCTGACAGGATGGTTGCTAGCTAGCTTTACTTGGACCTATTCAGCAAGCTAGCTGCAAGGAGAGAGCTGCAATTGATCCATGAAGCTAGCAGATGTCTCTTTTATTTTATAAACAATATACCTCCGCTCAATTCTTATCCTTAAAGATGTTGGACACAGCTCACAGAACACATTTCATCTCAGCTTCACAAGAGTAGCTACCTAAAAGAGTGCACCGCATCATTTCTTCTTCGCCGTCTTTATTAGCGGGTCTTAAAGCACCGTTAGAGCTACACGTCGCCACCCACTGTACAAGAAAGAACACAGTCGATTGGTTTTAAATATGAATATCAGCACAATTTCACACATACATACTTTTTTTTATTGTTGCTGAAACCGTATGTATACGCTTAACTCTGAATGTATATTAAAGGGCCTTAACTTTCCAAGTTTTTCAATATATCTAAAATCAATTTGCTTGATTTTAGATATATATAAGTACTTTAGTACTTTAGTCTTTAAAATCCTGAATCAATTTGGAACTGTGTACTTTTGTTTTGTTTGTTCGCTTGTTTTGTACTACAGAATAAATAAAGTTTTCACAAGCTTTACAGGCATGGTCAGTGATTAATAAAACACAATTTCAGTCCACAAAAGTATTTGGAAATGTTGGAAAAGTCACCTTTTTCAAATTGCTCATGAAGAGTTAGAGATAAAACCTGTCCCAATTCACATCTGTTGATTATTAAGTTCGGAAATAAGTTTTCTCCTCCATCAAAGAACAATAATTTTTTTCAATTCGTTGTTGTTAAATGTCAAGCTAGTCTCAGGGAGACACGGTCCTGAGCAGCAGTTTTCGGCAGCCACGAAGAAGAAGGAGGGGACATGCGCATCACTGCGGACAGGAGAGAGGACTTCATGGAGCTCAGTTAATGTGAATCACAGACTGTTAGCCATAGGCCGTTTGTTTAAACCTTTTCTTCAGAAGGGATTTATTGACAGTGTAACTTTAAAATGTCGAACGCTGCCTGGTCAGAAACAATACTCAAACTCCTCCGCCGAATGAATAACTTTTATTCACCAGGTAGACGAGTGACCGTGTGTGAGAGTATATAACATGTCGAGAGTTTTACGGTAACCACTTGTGACTTATTCCCACAGGCTCCTGTCTTTCCAGCTGCTTTAGGTTTGAGATAGACGGAGCGCAGGTCGGGTGGATTCCTCCTCACGTAGCTTCGCTGTTGACCCGGCATCAGGAGGTGTTCAGTCCGCCACACGGTGGCGCAGTGTCACTGCGTCAGAGTCTGGACTCATACGGGAGGAAATCTGAGGCTGTGGACTCTGTGCTGCAGGCTCTCAGACAGAAGGACTCCCTGCACTGCCTTAAAGGATGGAGAGACGAGGTGAGATACACCTCTTGTATCACGGGACTCTGACTTTGTCTGATGCTGATTATTTCAGTGGTTAAAACTTCCTAACAAATGTGCAGTTGATCATCTTACTAAAAATCAGCTGACTTTCAGTGAGCCTGGGCTTTATGGGTCCCCTGTGCGCACGGGGGCCCCCAGAGCACTGTGTCCTGCTGGGAGTCCAGCTTGCTCATACAACATCTCTCTTTAAGTCCACTCATTTTTCTTTTAAATTCAGAGGATAATCATGGTCCTCAGAGGATGAACCCTAGTGTGAATCTATTACTTTTTGTCTGATACCACTGGAAGGTCTACACTTTTATTTGTAAATGAGAAATTTACAAAATCAGAGGATGGACCAGTTCCATTTCTGACCCTCACGTCAGATGATTTTATTAACCGATGGCTGAATTTCCATTAGATTTGTCTTGTTAGATTTGTTTGCTCCTGAGAGAACGAATGCGAAAGCTGTTTTTTTTTTTTTTTTTACCCGTTTTTACCCTGATGAGAGTAACGACTGTAATGGTAGTTTCTTCAGTCTCGTACACTGGATTGGAACATGGACAGAGAAAAAATGAGCCTCCTAATTCTTAAAATTACGCTACATGTTGAATCTGAAGTGGTTTTTTCTGAATCTTTCAGAAATACAGTGTGATGCCAAAATTCTCAGACCCTCCTTTGATGTGGATGGAAAGAGCAGCTACAAGTGAGTTCTGGCACACCGTGGCAGCTCCATATAATGTTGCTTTTTCATCATTAATGTTGTATGAGCTGACTGTGATGCTGCACCACAGGTCTGTTTGGGGTGAAGCGGTATGGAGTCCACATCAATGGTTACACTGTCAGTGACAGTGGGGAGGTCAGCATGTGGCTGGCTCGACGCTCCCCAACTAAACAGACGTACCCGGGACTGCTGGATAACGTGGTGAGTACAAACTAGGCCTGCTTCCATGGAAGGAAGAGAAACAGTGAGAACTGATGTAAATGAAAGGAAGAGTTCAACATTTCAAATTCACAGTTCCTCAGGTGAATCCAGGAGGCTGATGTGTTGTGTCTTTGAAGGCAGCAGGTGGTCTGGCTACTGGTGTTGGCATCAAACACACTCTGGTAAAAGAGTGTCAGGAGGAAGCATGTATCCCAGCATACATTGCTGAAAAGGCTCATCCTGTAACCACAGTAAGGTGAGGTTGATACCAACACTCATCAATAAAAGAGACGTCTTAGAGGAGGATTAATAATAAAAAGCAGCAGCAGCATAATGTTTTTAAAAAGTGACACTAACATGAACTCAGTGTATCACAGCCTGATGTGTGTGACTCCTCTGAGACACAGAGCTCCATTGTCCATGAACTATTGGAACACATCAGACTAAAACTACAGTGATCAGCTGATTTACGAAATTACTGAAACTATCTACCTTTGTGTGTGACTTTATTTGCTTTTGTCTGTGTAAGCCAACACTAGCGTCACTATCACATTCAGACTTCTGTACCTTGACTGCCTCTTCTGTCTGTATAGTGCACCTGCTGTTTGCTATGGGCATCAAACGATGTGACGATACGCAGCTCTGCCGCCGGGTGTTGCACTTGTAGAGTTGTTGCATTATGTTGCAACGGGTCTGTTTTGTAAGGAAGGAAGTGCCTTCAACACATTTGTTAAAGCTTAAGGATACATACATTGCACACTGTATGAAGAAATAACTTTTGTGTATTGACATGAAAACTCCACTGGGCTCCTTGTAAAGGGTAGTGGTGAGAATGAAACAGGGGCTCTGGCACTGGTGGTCTATTGGAATCCACCACAGCTTTGGTCTCTGAGAGGTTAGACCAGAGTTACTGCTTCAGCTCCTCTGTAGAACCACCCTCATGAGCAGTGTCCCTCTGTTCTGCAGGGACTTGTCATTGTGCCTCTTTAGATTCCATAACTAACCCACTGCAATCTCTTTTCTAGCTACACCTACGAGGATGAGGAGGGCGTGTTCCCAGAGTGTCAGTTTGTCTTTGATTTGAAGCTTCCTCTGGAGTTCAGACCCAGAGTAGGAGATGGAGAGGTGCAAGATTTCTACCTCCTGCCCATTGATAAGGTTAGTATCAGCTTAGACAGCACCACCTGCTCTGCTTCTACACAGGAAGGAACCACTGAGAGCATCCTCAGAGCAGCCATAACGCTCTGCTACATCAGCCGTGAAACTAAAAGTGGTGCACTTCCTCATTACCCTGTCCTGGTCTCAGGTGAAGGAGCTGCTGGCCACCGATGACTTCAAACCCAACTCTGCCATGGTGGTCTTGGACTTCCTCATTAGACACTCATTTATTGAGCCTGACTCAGGTTTGTTTCTGTGTGCAAAATTTCCACCACTGAAGTCAATTAAAAAAAAATCTGTTGATGACTTCAGATCTCTCTCTCTCTTTTCAGGCGGTCTTGTGTTGATCGTACTTTTTTCATTTCAGAGCCATGCTACCAGGAATTTGTGGCAGGACTCCATCACACATTATAGGGTGAAGTTGAGCCTGTTGTCAGAGGCCACATGCTGTGTCACATGATTGACATTTAACCCAGCAAATCGCCTCACAGAAGCCAACCTAAGTGTAGCGTTGCCAGTCTTTGCTTTGAGAGAACATCCATCTGGAAGTGACTGAGCCTGTGCTGAGGAGACTGGTTCACATGATGCTGAGTGATGGATCTGGGACTGACTTTTAACAGGGTGATCCTCTCAGCTGCTAAGTTCTTTCCAGGCTGGCTGTGCGGAGACACAGCAGACTGTCTTAAGAAGTGTGAGTAAATAAACTCAAAATACTGAAATATACATCATGTTAAAATATGATGCAGTCTTAATGTACAGATGCTGAGTTAGTCATAACTTCTGTATAACTGTATATGTCAACAACATGAACTTATAAACACTTGATCACTTCGGTGCTGAGTATTAATTTACTTTGTACTAATTAAAGTGGCAGAGACATGAGGACAGGGTGGGTACATTAGGCTCCACAGACAGAGGAATGCTCACCTAACTTCTGGCACATTTCCCCAGAGTTTAAGGAAGGAGGTGTGTGAGCACTGACACAGTGGCAGGGTTTGGTCATTCTGTTACAGTTTATTTCCTGTAGAATACATTAAAAAAGACAACTGGAGAAACGTGAGGATACATTTGTATACAAAAGAATATTCCTCTTACAAATAACCAATCCTCTTGGAGTTGCTTGCATTTTTTTTTTTTTTTTGTATTTCATAATTGACATCTTTTTTTTTTTCCAAAGTGTATAACACACTGACCATTTGTTTGAAGTTGTGTGCAAATAATACAACATAAGCCAGTAGAATATCACAAAGTTAACATAACATACAACAGAGTACAAAGCAGAAAAAGAAGAATTGTAGACGTCATGAGTGAACAGGCAGAGAGTTCAAACACCCTGGCATACAAATATACCATACACCATACATTTTCTAATGAAGGCTGTTGTTAAAATGACAGCAGAGTGTTTAGCATCTGCAAAACAGCAAATAATGGCTGGGTTAAAAACACTGAGGGGGTGGAATTAATTTTAATATAATGTCTTGCAAGTTAAAATTCAGTATAATGAACATTTCTACAGCATAAACTCCATCAACAAAATCATGCTGTACGCAGCACTTTGTTCCTCAGTGACTCACTTCCGCATTGCAGATTTTTTTTTTTTTGTTTTAATTGCTGTTAAGGTACTAGTCACTGAAACTCAATACTTCCTGCAAATGTTTCAAATTAAAAGCCCACTGGTATATAAAATTAGTAAATGAACTCAAACAGTATTTATGTTAAAAAGAGAAACTCTGACACGACATGAGTTTTGTGTTGGAAGCAGTGCTGTAGAAATATACAGTATATGTACATTATACTGACAAATCTCAATGGATGAGATCAGAAAACAGGGAAGAGTCTTACTAAAATATGATGAAATATTCTTATGTAACAGGAAATTAGAAATAAAGGTCTCTAATAACCTGTTTATGGAAGAGGCTGGTCCTCTCTGGAGATTAAAGTAAGGCCCTACTACTCTGAGAATTTACTGCAACTGTCTAGCAGATAATAATGTTTTGTTAAACCCCTTTAATAGCCAACTGTGTACAGTGTGTTTGACGGTCCACATTAGGTTAGTTCAATCACAGTTTCCTCAATTGAAAGCCAAGTTAAGCTCAATCAACTTCATTTTTTAAGTTGTATTAACCAACAACCTTGTATAAAACAGTCAAATAAGTTGGTCTCATTACCAATGCGTATTTATAGTCAACTGCAAATAATAAAACTCAGCTTTTTAAATGGATGCACATTGTATCAAATATTAAAGGTTCATTAAAAAAAAAGAAAAGTTAGTCTGGTCTAACCTTAGAAATAAAGGAGAATGGAAAACTCATAGAATGACAGGGCAAAACTGAAAAACAAGCACAGTCACACTGCAAGCCATGGAAGTCTGTGGGTGCACTGTCACCCCTGATCTCCTCTGGATCTGGTCTCAACCACAAACCACAGAGCTACAGTTTAGGACAGAGGAGACTGTCCTCTGTCCTAAACCATAGCTCTGTGGTTTAGGACAGAGGAGACTGTTGAACTCCATCCAAAGAACTGGAAATCCGTACTTACAGGACATACCCTACCACACTTTATAAAGTATGAATGAGAGAGATGCTCCCTTCTCTTAAACTCAGGTTTAATGAATCCTAAACACAAGATTACAGTATTTTTATTTGAAAGCTAGAAGCTATAACCTTGAACTTAAATGTATATATTCCCCTTCTCCATTGCATTTAACTTTCCTTTTTTTTTTCCTTTGGCCCTGTTTGACTTTTCTCCCTCATCCCTATAACTCCCCATTCATTAGTGCCCACGTTGGTGACAAAGCAGACACGAGGGAGGGATGTTTTTCTTGGCCTTGTTTATTTACCCCTTCCCTCTCAGACCTGTGTGAGCTGACACTATAGGAGAAGGCAGCCGCTCTTCTTGCCTCGTCTCTTGGCCTGCAGCGCTGCCCTGGTGGCCATCTCGAACACCTCCCTCACCCCATCCTTCGTCTTGGCCGAGCACTCCAGGTAACCAAAGGCATTGATCCGGTTAGCCATGTCCCTCGCCTCCTCCGACTTCACTGGTTCCTGTTTGAATGAATCCAAACCATGAAAGAATATGAGCTCAGCACACAGAGGACAAGACATCACTTGTGAAAGGGTGGATTTTAGTATAGAAAAAATATTCTGAAAACACTTGGAAGAAATGACATGCTGACTCTGTCAATTACAGTCGAAATATGGGATCACTCTACTGTATTATCTCTATGTTAAACTTCTCACAGGATCTGAACGAGCATCATAAAGAAAAAGGCTCACTGACCTGTTTCATTTTAGCTAACTCTCGACGTGTGTGCTCATCATTTCTCAGGTCTTTCTTGTTTCCCACCAGAATAATGGGCACATTGGGACAGAAGTGCTTGACCTCAGGAGTCCACTTCTCTGGGATGTTCTCTGCATCAGGCACAAGGTTTGCATGTTGAATATGGAGTAGATGGAATAGATAAATGTTTGTCAAAAACAATGACAAAGAGGAAATTTCACCTAAACTGTCAGGGCTGTCGATGGAGAAACACATGAGGATGACATCTGTGTCTGGATAGGAGAGAGGCCTCAGTCGGTCGTAGTCCTCCTGACCCGCTGTGTCCCAAAGAGCCAGCTCCACCTACAAGAGAGAAGGATGTTGGTACGTACATTCATTAGTACATCAATGTGTCTTTATTAGGATTAAATGTCAGGGGGCTAAGAGGCATGCACTAAGAGGCTGTACAGTTTCTACATTTTGAGGTTAGTTACAAAGTTTATTCACTACATTTTGACATTTTGAGATGGAGCAGGTAACGATAGCCACCCTTGATCAGTTAAGTAAGAGGAAAGTACAGAACAGAAATTCCAAACTTTAACTCTTCAAAATCAATATAAATACCAGCCTCAAAAATCCGGTACTGGTCTGGTTATACTTTGAAACAGGACTGTGAACCTTCCATGATACGTTAATAGATTAATGATAATATTAAAAGAACATAAAACTTTGATAAAAATTTGTAATGAACAGCTTACCTGTTTACCATCCACCTCAATATCTGCCACGTAGTTTTCAAACACAGTTGGCACATAAACCTCAGGGAACTGATCCTTGCTGAACACTATGAGGAGACAGGTTTTGCCACAGGCTCCATCACCAACTATCACTAGTTTCTTTCTGATTGCAGCCATCTGAAAGAATGAATAAAGGCATTTATTCTGTTATTTACTCTGGACATTCAAACCAAACTCAGCATATATGTTGGGAGATAAGTAAGAAAAAGTACAGTACTCAAGATGAAACAGGATCCAGGAAGATTAAAGTTTACAGATTTATCAGACACCAAAACACTGCACAGTGGTTTCTAATACCATGAGGAAAGATTTAATAAAACTCTGGAAAGTTGTGGCAACAATCACTTTATCTCCTTTGTGGCGATCGCGAGATAAACTGTGGAATTACACACAAAAATACAATCTACCAGGAATGTTACTGTCAAACCGCAGTCTGCTAGATGATGGCAAATTAGCTAAAATCGAGCAAATGTACACTTGTTTTTGCAGGACAACCATGTGTTTTGTTTTGGTTTTTTTTTTGCTGTTGACCTCTGTGTTGCAACCCTCACTGTGGCCTCACTGAAATGAGTGAGGCGGCTGCATCTTTCATGCAGTGTTGCTGTCAATCTGAACAGCCTCAATCTCAAAGTAAATCTGCAGCTGACTAGAATTAAAAGCAGTATTAATAAAGCAGTATTATAAAGTATCTATCTATCTATCTATCTATCTATCTATCTATCTATCTATCTATCTATATCAGCACACATTGCTGGCACATGATGCATGTAACACCTCCATTTGTTGTTTTCTATGTAAGTTCACACACTGAAATCACTTTGACATGTCATTGCAACTTCAGCACAAATGCTTTGATACACCACTCTCCTAATTGTCCAGTGCGGACGTGCGTCCACTCTCCAGGAAAGCAGATCACATCCCAGATCCCCAAATCCCAGACACTGTACTTTGACTATTTCTTCTGTCTAATATTTATGATGCTTTCAGTGTTTGCTACTGACATCAGGAGTGTGTGAAATGATATTCCCCAACACAGCTGCTGTGTGTGTGCTGTGCACTTTAGACAAGCAGTAAATGAGACCTATTTGTGGCACTAGATGACAATTCAAGAGATCAACAAAGTCACCAACAGTCATCCACTTAGAGACAGACTGAATATCTGGAATATTTCAGGGTAATCCATCAGACTTTTGTCTCAGCTAAAGTGGTGGACTGACCAACACTGATTTTTAAAACTTGTTTCTGGCATAAAAACACATTGTACATACAACAGACTTATCAAATACCTTCCCCTGAGTTCTGCCTCTTGTGTGACAACAAAAAGCCAAACTAACACTGGGCACATCGCTACAGACCAAGGTCCGCTATAAACAACAAACACACAACAAAATACTAACCATCAAACACCACTGTGGGCCTGACAGCAAAAAAATGGGATGAGGCACTGTGCTGTTTACTTTAGATTGTTACCAATAGTCAATTCAATTAACAAAAAAAATCACAATATAACATGATAATTAAGAGAATGATTCTTATGCCTTTCTTCAAATATAATCAAAAACAACTTGAAGATCCTGGATAACATTTGGATTCGGTGTTTACATATGCTGGTAAAATAAAAATCTCTCAATTAGGCTATTCAATCTCAGCAGCAGTGATCTCATATTCTCTCATATTTTTCTGACATCACCATTTTCAGATGCTTCAAAATTGTGCCTGAATAAGATTCCGTCAGCTCAGACAGATTGTTAGTGGATGCCTCTCACTCAGATTGCATCATATAGAGCCAGTCTGTTTAAAGCCACCTAAATAAACTATTAACCTCTTTAGAGAATGAGCTGAGTTAACGCTACGTACTGTAACACACTGTTTGCAAAGGTTAGCTTTTCTGATACAGCCACCTGGCGTATTTAGAGAATTTGGCAAGTTTACGTTGCATTATAACTTCACTTCCTCACTGCTATTTACCTCTAATGCAGAGAGCTATTATATCTGTCAACTCAACGTTCGGTGAATTGCTTCACGTTACAGATAACCTGCTATTCTAATGTTACCTTATTTTTAACATTATCTTTTGGCCTATGTGAATCAGCGAAGAGGCAGCTAACTTCTAGCTAGCAGCAGGTTCTATTCCATCTAAGGAAGCTTAACTGTTAGCTTGCTAACTTGGCTTAGTTTTTCGGGACAGCTGGCCTCTTGACAAAGCTGGACACACAATTTTGAGACCGAAATATATTGCTTGAATCTAACAGCTACCTTTACGTAGAAAGCAATTAAGCAGAGACGGATTCAGAGTAGACACTTAAACAAAATTTTTACCGTTTTTTTTACTAGAGATACTCGCCTTTCTTTCGTTTTCCTGTTGGACCTACCAGTCCCGCCCCCGACACTGCCACGAAGATTGCGCCCACCCACATGACACACTTCCAGCCAATCACACACGACGAAACCATGATGAAGAGGAACTTAGCCAACCCATATAACACATACATGAAACTCGCCCAGGTTTGTTTTACCCTGGAGAGAAAAATGAGGACTACTTTGCCCTGCATTAAGCCTCGCAGTGATGTTTCTCTCTCAATTTGCTCACAAACCTTGCCCAAATTGTATTCAATCTTCTGTCTTATCTATGTATAAGTAAATATATGTATTTCTTCTCTCAGTTCAATTTAAAGAACTTTATTGTCATTCACTTTACGTCCCAAGTACGTATAATGGACGAGATTTCGTTGCACCGACTCGGAAGATCACATAAGTTAAACAGCGGGTATTATATTAACATTGATTGATTGAATTCATGGAATTGTTATAGCCCATGAAGTTTGGAGACCTGAGGCATATTTTTAAAACAATGCTTAAAATCTTAGCAGCACGGCCCAAAATATTCAGACTAAAGTTCCTTGTATAGGTCATGTTTAAAAGAAGCTGGATCCTACACTTCTCAGAATGCAACTCAATAGCGCCTCTTCATTAAAGCCTGCTGCCTGCCTCTATGACCCCTGTTTGTAACACATGGCTTTTGCCAAAAGATCTGTAGTTCAAGCTGAGAAAAACATCATGGTTATAGTCCCAGGGAGAATGGGAGGAAACCCTTTCCAGTGCCAGGTGCTGTGACTATGCACAGCTTCCTAGAATCCTGTCTGTACAGCAGCCACTACAGAGACCCAAACCCAAACCAAACCTGTGCTCACTGTCAGTACTTACCATACTACTTTTAGCACATAGCTATGAGGATGATATCTCCTTATCCTTGGATAGACCATGGCAAGTGCATGCCACTTTGCCATCAGGTGATGCAGGAAGATAAGCATGTTCTGGCATCACTCCTAACCCTGAACACTGCACACTAAGATTCCCAGGGTGGTTGATACATGAATCTGAGCATGTGGGCTTCGTGAGTGAATGTGCTGGTTTTAGAAGGGTTAGTATGGAGAACAGAACAGGCAGCTGAGGAGGTGATTCGGCCAGCTCTCTGTTCAGTCCAGGCGAGGGAGTTTGACTGCTGGGCTGTTACTTCCTGGATGTAATCAGACTCAGACTTAGTAAGAACTGTTTCCTCTAGCGCACTTGTAATCAAGACATCTAGGGGGTTGGAATCCGAACAGAAAAGAATGTGAAGTCCTGTTGTTAGTTTCTTAATATGAGGTTTTTGACTTCTATAGTGTAAAGTTTGATCAAGCTGAGCCGAACACTTGGGACCTACTGGGGCATCGCTCAAGGGAATCTTCTTCTCTGACTGTTTTCCATTTAAAAAATGCACAGGCTGCACACCTTTCATGTTGGTTTCATTCCATGTGCACAGATCAGCTGAGGCTGGTTTACGTGTAGGACTACCACCTGTCTTTATAATGGGTTAAATCTCATACACGAGCCCTCCAAGGTGAGAGCAGGACTCTGATGATAGCAACCCAGGGGTGATGTGGAGGAAGGTACAACATCTGCACGAAAGACCATCAAGTTAGGGTTCTCAGGCTTCACATGGTACATCGTCTGCACCCAAACTGACTCCAGCAGCTTGTAGGAAGCCAGGCCTTTATAGTTTTTAATGGCCTTCCTTGTGTGGACACCTAAAACAGAACAACAGATATACTGGCATGCAACAAAATTATGACAATGGACTGTAAAACCTATTAATTTATTAGCAGTCAGATTAATGATTTTTGCTCAATCAGTCATAAGCAAGAGAGAAGAAGAAAATGCTGGGGTACTAAATACTTTTGGGACAGTTTGCAATCAATGGAATTCAAGTCTTCACAGTCTTAAACATGTTCAAGTATTTAACAGGTCACAATGTAGTATACTCATGCTAATATTGTCATTCTCAAATTTCTCTTGTTCTTTTGTAGAATATGTATTAAATCAGCATGCACTTTATCTCTCTGGGGTTCTGAATCAGATGGCTTCTCTCTTCCTCATATTTCCGACAGTGTAACATTCATTCGTGGTGTCAGTACTTGCACACATATTTCCACATCTTGTTGCTCAGTCTATGCCAATCACGTGGTCCGGTTAGAGGAAGTTGACTTGTATGGACCAATAAGAGGCGAGCTGATGAACATGACGCTCGCCATTGGCTGGTTCAAAAGGAAGCCAATTTAAACGCTAACGTTGCATCCGCGCGGTGTCTGCAGTTTTATCAGCTTCGCCCTCAAAACAGACGGCGTCGGTAAGCTTTTCAACAAATCTTCTTTATTTAGGAATGCATAAGAAAATGTTTTCCTAGTCCAACTTACTTAACGAGGTCGTTGCATAAATGTAGCAATATTGAAGATGTGTTTATAAATAATAGCTGGAAGTTTAGTTCGTATAATGCTACCTAGCGAATGCCTATGAAGGCAAGTTATATTTAACGTTAGGTAGCGTTAGCTAGTTGTTTTCTCTCGATGGTTAGCTTAAAAGCTACAGCTCATAGTAAGAAAATGTGACTTCCAAACTTCATTAAGTAACTTAATGTAACATTACCACAGTAGTTTACGTTTTCTTATTGGCAAAATGCTTGTCCTTTGTAAGGCTTTTCCGGTCCAGTTTGTTTTCTAATTTAGTACAGACAGTCATTTTCCATTAAAAATATGTAATGAGATGCAACTTAGCCCTAGTTAAAATGGAATCAATATCCGGTCAGTTAACTAAATGTAGCCTTTACCAAGAGGGGCCCTGATGTAAGATTTGTTCAATGGTTTATATTTTAGGTGAGTTGTCGAATAACAGCCTGAGATTATGGCCGAAAGCGACTCCGGTGGAACCTACGAATTTGATGCCCCGTCCCACGTAGTCGACCTCAGGGATCTGGAGAATGCAGACAACGACGATAAGTGGTTTGGTGAGTCTGTCTTAAACATTTGAATCTGACGGTGGTAAACACTTGCTAATTCTTGTTTTCACTCACGGTATTTCTGAGTCTCACAACTTAATGCTAGCGTTTATTTTCTTTGTGTGTGTGATCCCAGTACGCCTAACAGCAAAATGCTCAGGGAAGTTTATTTATTTTATTTTTTTTCTGCCACAGTGACTTCACTTTGTTCAGCTTTGTCATTACTTTTGTGAAACAGTGGTATATTCAGGGTAAAATAGAGTTCTCTACAGTTCCTGTTTGGCTTGATGGCGTTCTTTTTCTGATTCTATAAAGAGTACAATGCTGCAAAACATACATGCTGGAAACTCATTTTTGAGAAGCTGGATTAGGTGGCTTAGTATTTTTGGTGATACATATGCAGGATTTTGCAGTTTGAAACTGAATTAGGATAAAAGGCTTTTAAATGTTGCACTAGGTGCAAATTCAATAAACTCTGCAAGTGGATTTCTGTCAAGCTAATCACAAACTTCTGCAGGGATTTATTTGAAACGCTATGTTTTTGGTGTTGTGTATCTCACATGGTCATAATTACAGTTTCTGTATATGCTAAATTTAATACAGTCTCTTGATCTCATATTACTACAGACTTAATGCTCTGAAATGTGAAACTGATTAAGAAATGCCCATACTACAGTGGCCTTTTCCTCCTAGAATAACCAGTATGTTAAAACATCCATTTGAATCGAAGAATCTTTAAAGGAGTCCTCACTGACTTTATCTCTGACTGTGTCTCAAATGCAGAACAACAGTCCGGGGGAGCAGATGGTCACCTTAATACACCTTCCAGACCTGACTGGCCTTTTATGAGAAGCGATATGCCCAACCTGCCTAGAGCCATTGTAACTCCTCAAGTCAAGACAGATGTGCATTCTGGTTAGTTTTTGTTTTTTTGTTTTTTTAAGCTTTATATTTAATTACAGAGGATTAACTCTAATTATTTTAAGATAAATACATAGAATTAGTATTTGATACTCATTACTCTGGAAAGGTGGTTCTGAAAGGCCTACTTGCTTCTAGTATGTGGTTCTCCAGTCTTCTGTAATTCAGTGAGTGTGAACCCATGTGGGCTGATCAATGTTCCAGGTCCTGGCACCTCCACCTCCAAACAAGGGGCTCCATCTCCACCTCCAAACATTGTCACATCATGGGGTGCTGAAACTGATGCTCAAACAAGGAGGAGGACCGCTAATCAACCTCCTGCCCAACCACGCAGGTACAGTTCTGGTGATGGCTACACTCACACTACAGCATGGAACTGAGTGCTACAATGGGGCTACACAATATAGCAAATTAAACTATGCTGATCCATAACTCTACACAAGCTTATTCCTACCTGATGCACACTGGTGGCATCAGCAGTTTGGGGGACTCGACCTTTACTTGAGATTAAAACTTGTCAGCATCTCACAGTATGGTACAATTTGATATAATTCCATTTTATTTATTTTTGATTTTTATTCTTTTTAGGGTTTCAAAACGTAAAGGGATAAACAGCGGTTCAGCTCCACAGTCAGCAGCACCACCAACAAAGAAACACAAAACGTAAGTGTCACGACTGTCCTGTCACATCCTCCTCAAGATGTTCTCCCTTACAGATGTTCTGCACTTTACAGCAGCAAGTTATTTGAACCTAAAATGCCTCTGAATATGATGTATAGGTCCAACTTGTGCCCTATCGAAGCTACTACTCTACGTCACCTTTTATTGTATTTGTTGTTTGTTCTAGGAGTCCTGTTGTCCAACCAGCTCGGAAATCCAATAGCATCCTGCGCAGGAGTGGGCAGCAGAATTCCAGGACTAGTCTCCGCAGGAGTGGGCTGCCGAATTCCAGGAGTGCACCCAAGACCCGGGCAGCAGCTTCCAATACTGCAAACCCAGAGTAAGACTGCTACTTGATCTATTAGTGAAACCAGTGTTTCTCAGTTTTGTCTTTTCATAAACCCAGGCATGTAGAGAAGTCAAGTTGTCAAAGCATCTTAACACGGGTATCTTACTGGAATTGAGATCCCTACCCTACATGACCATGAAAAGCATAATCAGTATAGCTAACGGATGAATTTCCACTTTAATTGATACTGAAATGGAGAAGCAAGCTAAAGCTGTATTTTTGCCAATGCATGTGTCAAACAGGACATGTAGCTCTGAAGAACAGGAGCTGGAGCGCATCAGGAACCTCCAGAAGGAAGTGGCTCTGCATCGCAAGAAGAACGAGGCCAGCTACAAAGCTGCTCTGGCTGGCAGTGAGTGCATACAACTGACTTTGTGGCTGCAACCATTAGTGAATATACCTGACTTGATTTAAAAAAAAAAAAAAAAAAGTTATGTGCTGAATAATCACGCTTGGTCTTATTCTAAAAGACTAAACACTTTTTGAAAGGAAACCTGTGTCGCGCTTATTTCAGATCCACCACCAAAGAAGACGGCAATGTCCACAACGGTGCCTAAAGAATTCCATTTCAACACAGACGCCCGTGTTAAGGCGTCCACTTCATCCAGTACAGGTCACAAGGAAGTGGACTTCATTGGTCAGCTTCGCAAACCTTCCTCCCCTGTAAGTATTTCATATATGCTAACACCTTAAAAGGTCTGCAGCCTGA
Source organism: Toxotes lorentzi (assembly GCA_037833715.1). Taxonomy (NCBI): domain Eukaryota; kingdom Metazoa; phylum Chordata; class Actinopteri; family Toxotidae; genus Toxotes; species Toxotes lorentzi. The sequence goes on along the minus strand of JBBMJY010000012.1, from coordinate 850,103 downwards.
GGGCTTTTGACAAAACTGAGACCCAGACCACTAATGATTCACCCAGAGCTTATAAAGAAATATCAGTGGGTCCTTTTTAAAGGAAGGCTGTGTCACTGCAGTGCTTCTGTTGTGTGGGCAGATAGATGCATGTAGAGAATCAGAAATTGCATGACAAACAACAGAAACTCTACAGTTAATATTGATTAATATTAACCAATTAATATTTATTATTAATCTGTAGTCTACTACAATATCTATCAAAAGCTTTGTCATGGTTTTGATGGTAGACAGTGTTGACTCCTGTGTAATGTGCACTATTACCTTTTAATTTCATTAATGATTTTTTTTTTTCTGACAGGTGAAGGCCAAGAAAGGTGCCACAGTACCCAAACCCTTCAACCTGTCAACAGGTAGCAAGAGAAAGATGGAGGGTCCAGATGCGTATGTGCCCATGGCTCAGCAGATAGAGCAGTTCCAGAAACGAACCCCTGAACGTTACCATCTCCGCAGTCGCCAGACTCATGAGAGAGGTTGTGCAAGAGATTTCACTTTTTCATTGTCAGATTGTTTTTAAGATTTTTAACATCTTTTTCTGTGTTCTATGCATTTAAACATATAACTGACTGTGTTTAAAATTGCTTTAAGGTCCATCCCCAGTGAAGGGGGACCACCTGAAGCTCACCCAGCCTCACACACCACACCTGATGACCCGCCAGAGAAGCCGGCCCCCCACTGTTAAGAGCAGTGCTGAGCTGGAGGCTGAAGAGGTAGACAAACTGCACAAGTAAGGGCCTGTAATTTATCCCCTGCTTTTCTTCCCAACACTTTCCATTAAATATGATCTTGTTAAATATCTAGTCAGAATAATCTTGTCCTACCCGTTGAGTGGAATGGTGTTCTAACTGATTCTAATGCAGCTGAGATCAGATCACAGATTTTCAGAGCTCCAGGATCCTGAAATGTGTGAACTGTCATCTTGAGCCCACAGTGTTTTCTTGTCACTGTTTCAGGGAGTTGATCTTTAATGTTGTGTTCTAATCACAGGTTTAAATTCAAGGCCCTGGAGCTGAACAGGAAAATACTGGAAAGTGCAGAGGACTTAAAGAAGCCTGAAGCCAAAGAACCCACAGTACCTGAAGGCTTCGAGCTGCAGATTGAAAAGAGGCTCCAGGGGAGACAGACCGCCAAGAAGCCTCAGGAAGGTGAAGAGAAGTCGCACAGCTTTAAATCCCAGCCTCTGCCCAAAAAGATCCTGGCAGGAGTGGTGGTAAGTTTAAATCCTGCTGTCTGCAGGTCAGTGGCAAATGCACAGAGGCTGGCTTGATTTTTTTTTTTTTTTTTTTTTTTTTTTTTTTTTTTTTTGTTTTTCCGGAGAAAAGGAAACCCCCCAAATTCCTTCCAACAACACAAAGCGAGAAAGAGGGTTTTCTCCTTTCAAAAGGGACTACCAAA
>JBBMJY010000012.1:837244-848569 GCA_037833715.1 Toxotes lorentzi | reverse complement strand
GTTAAAGTCCAGCCTCTGCCAAAAAAAAGCCTGGCGGGGGGGGGGGGGAGGTTGAACCCTGTTGTTTGAGGGGGAGGGGGAAAGGAAAAGGGGGTGGTTTGGGTTTTTTTTTTTTTTTTTTTTTTTTTTTTTTTTTTTTTATTGTTCCGAGAGAACATGAAGCTTCTAAGGTTATTTCCATAAATAAACGTAGTAAAGAGGATTTTCTCCTGTCGACAGGGACTGCCAGAAAAGAAAGTCCTGCATCCAACTGTGCCAGAGTCTCCAGCTTTTGCCCTCAAGAAGAGGGTTCGCGTGGATCGCAGAGTCGAGGAAGTAAGGACACATTTGATTATTTTGAATCCAGCTGCTCAGCTTTTCCCTTCTCTCATTTAACAGACATGACTTTTCTTCAGCTTTAAGGAGCCAGAGCTGCAACAAACAGTCAATTCATTCAAAGGAAAATGAGTTGAGTCATTTTCCAAGTTAAAAATGGCAGATTGAGATTCTCATTGAGAGAATTCACTGCTTTTTTTTTTTTTTTTTTTGTCTTTTACATAAATGTGTTTTTGGATGTTTTATAGACATAGATCAATCAACAAAATCATCAGTGATCAATGGTGATCATTAGTTGCAGCATCTAAGGTAACTGAACCCTCTGCCCCAGCCACACCCATGTCAGTGACCTTAAACCTGGTGTCTCTCAGGTCAAACAGCCCTCGCCTATCAAGCCTCCCCCGGTGCCTCACTTCGGCCTCCCCTTCCAGCCCCGGCTCCCAGAGAACCACCACGTGGAGGTCTGTCCTTTCTCCTTTGAAGAGAGGGAGCGAGAGAGGAGGGCACTGAAGGAAAAGAGGCTGGAGGAGAAGCGAAATGAAGAGGTGGAGTTGTACTTCCTCAGCTGGTGCGCTTACACATCCAGAATAAAGACACAGCTGTTAAATCACTTTCCTTTCCTGAACTTTTGCAGGTACCCCAGTTCAAGGCTCAGCCACTGCCAGACTTTGACACCGTGGTCCTCCCTGAGAAGAAGAAGCTGGAGACCACAAAGCCTGAGCCCTTCAAACTGCTCCTAGATGAACGAGGCGCTGTGAAGAACAGCCGCTGGGAACAGATGGTACGAGAGGATCTGCCTCTGAAAGCACAAAGAGCTGTTTATTCTCTGCAGTGCTGGTCTTTAACCTGGAATTCAAACATGAGCTGTTCTTTGTAGGTGAAGGAAGAGCAGAAACACCAGGAGGAAGCAGCAGTATTCAAAGCCAGGCCCAACACAGTCACTCACAAAGAGCCTTTCCAGCCCAAAAAGGATAGCCGACCTGCAGTGGGTAAGACTACTAACATGCAGAGCATGTATGTGGGATGGACTGGTCTGTGTTTGTGTGTACATGTCCTATGGTTGTGTAGGTAATGTAGGTTCAAAGCTGTTGTTGAGGTTCTTTTGCTGATCGTCCCTACTGTAAAGGCTGTTTGGGCGTGAGGACCTGGTTTTAGGGTTCAGGTTAGAATTTAAAGCAAAATGTCCTCAGTCTGTAAGGTTTGAGACAGAAATGGTGAAGGATTTACGGTAGATTAATTTTGGTGGAGCTGATAATAACCTGGAATCTAAGAGTATGTTATAAAGACAGTTTCTAAATTAGCTCAAACATGGTTGTATCAGGTTCTTTTTATTTTATTATCCTTTATTAAGAGTCAGACTCTTAAGTTCCCAGATTTATAACTGGCTGTTCATTGTCTGATTATTCTCCCTCACACTGAGTGTGATTATATTACACCATCATTTTTGTGAGCTGCTTCGCCTGATGTGACAGTTTATCAATATAGTGAAAATATTCTTATTGTGATCTGTGGCTCAGCCCTGTTTATAGTACTGCATCATGATGAAATGTATGAAGTGTCTGACACCATTCAAAGCTGAAGGCTGCTGCAGCTCTGTGCTGTGCAGCCTTTGTCAGCGTGCTGTAACTCGATGCTCCTGTCGCCTTCACTGTCATCTGTCGCCGCACTCTTCAGGAGGCATTAATTCTTCCACAGTTGCGGAGGCCTTTGAGCTGTCGACGGAGCGGCGGGCCCGGGAGCGGCAGGAGTACGAGCGTCTGGCCAGCGAGAAGGAGGCTCTCAGGGCGCTCATGGAGGAGGAGCAGAGACGGGAGGAGGAGCAAAGGGAGAAGGAGGAGATTGCCAGGCTGCGGCAGGAACAGGTAACTGCAAAAACACTTTGTCTGGATCCTGAACATGTGTCCACTGACTGTGGACGCATTTTAATACAGGTTGAATCTATGAGCTGTTGAGCACACTGGGAATCCACAGGTCATCGGTTTTCTTCCAGCTGTGCGGCTCATTGGTTTCATGTGATTAAGTGATGGCTCTTTATCCTCTGTGATAAGTTATAAAGACTGAGGTCTGCCTCCCCAGTGCAACAATAACAATTTAGGGACTTCAAAATAACAAGGAAACCTGTATGAAACACAGGGCCGTAATATAATGAAGTCTTATAGATTGTAGCTTGGTAGAATGGCCAGTGTCTGATGTCTCTCTGCCTCCTCTGCAGGTTCACAAGGCTCAGCCCGTCAGACACTACAAACCTGTCGCAGTGAAGAAGAGTGAGATTCCTCTCACAGTCCCTCAGTCACCAAACTTCTCTGACCGCTTCCGCTTGTGATCAGCCTCCCACCCACCACCCTGTACAAACCTGCATCTTTTACCACTTCAGATGTTTTATTGAAGTTTGACTCTCCATCAGTGTTCATCAGTAGAATGCGGACTCTGTAAATAGACGTGTATTTTAAATGACTGAAGCTCTGGTTTTCTTTTTCATGTTGAGCTTTAGATTTTAACTCTGTGCTGTAAGATCTTTCTCTCCCTCTTCTTGTTTTATTAACTTTTCATTAAATGTTATCAATCATCAATCATGATTATGGATGTTTAATTTGAAGCTGTGACAGAACACGTGTCAGCTTAAGCCTTTAACTTGGAAAAACTAAATTTGAATTGAAAAACGGTGCTGAATCCTGACTGTGGGTTTACTGGCTGTGTGGAAATTCGCTTGGGAATACACAAGGATAAGTTACCCAGAAGACAAGTGCCCCAAAGGCTCCAGGTTCAGTTTGACTGTTTGTGCTCCACTAAAGCAAAGTAGAAAGACAGAATGTGACGTTTAAACCAGATGTGTCTTTAATCTGAATCGTCAGCTGCACTGGTTCCAGATGTAAACAGGCTTTCTGGAGTTTTTTTGTTTTGGTTCCATGACAACTTTGTTCTGTGACATTTATCCCATCTGTTAGTCACTCACACTTGACTGACCCACCGCGATTGTTGGAAATAAAGAGTTTATACGTCTGTTTGAAGCTCCATATCACGGTTTCATGTGATTCTGCTCTGACCAGAGAAGACCCTCACCTGTGCTGATGTGTTTATATTCTGTACCTGAGGATTGGGTCTGATGCTTCTGTGATGTGGAGGGAGAGCGAAGTTTAGTCAGAGTTCACACACACTTGAGTTGGGTTCACGGTTTTATTCAGGTTGAGGTCAAAGCACAGCGATGACTTGAAATGACAGAAAAGTGTGTTAATATGGGGCTTTTATAAAGTCAGCTGACTGACGTCAGTGAGTGCAGAGGAAAAAGTGATCTCTGATCCCAGAATGAAACATGAAAGCTCTCAAAAGGTAGTGATACTCTAAATGCCAAAAAAATAAAATGAGTGTAGCTTTTATCAAATATACAAAAAAATAAATAACAGGCTTTGGAGTGTCTCAGTTCAAGAAAGAATCTGAAAAGAAAAATCTTTGGATACAGAAAAAAGGCACTTTGTGTAACTTACTTTAGTAAAATTCAACAACAGAAAAGTCTTCCTAACAAAGTTCTCTTACAAACGTCTGAGGCTGAACTCTGGGTTATTTCCTGAGCGACGTCCAGCTCAAGGCACAATTTCTGATCCACACCACACACTCCAGACCAAACAGGAGCCTGTACATTGATCCAGCAGCTGCACCGAACACTACACTTCCCAAGATGCATAGCCTGTTTCGTTACTTGCCTGGTGAGCTCCACACTCCCTGTTTGTAACACCAGGTTCCTGTTAAAAATTTGGTAACACCATTGAGGGTTATTTTCTCAGGTTGTGTGAAACTGAACTCATGACAAGCAGAAACTGGACGTAACTGCCCTTTAATCTCTGAACTCAGGGATTTGTGACAGTGCTGCTGCATGAACAGCACTGATCCAGGTGAAGTACCTGTGCTGCTCCTGCCCTGGAACACCACCTGTCCTGGGGTTTGCCTCAGATCAGTGTGTCGTACTTCGATTCAGTAAAATTTGTGTTATATTGTGTTCACATGGTACATTTGTGTATGAGGTGAACACAATCTAACACAATCACTGCTTCATAAGGCCCTTCTCACACAGCTGAGACTGTGATCAAGTTGAGCACATTTCCACACACTAATTCTTCAAGTGACACACAAACGATATCATCATTAAAACGGGGGCATGAATGAATGAATGAATAAAGAAAACAGAGACTAAGGAGCAGCTGGGGGGCTGAAGGATGTGGACAGTGCATGTCCTCTTTGGTCTGGACTTGCCGGCGAGCTGTGCCACTTTTGGGAGTTCAGGGATCCACGAAGGACACCGCGATGTAGCGGGTGCCGGCGGTGGTCGGCAGGCCTTCGTGGTAGTGTGTGAGGCGGCCCGGGTGCATGAGGGCCCAGCCTTTCCGAGGAGCCTGAATAGAGCAGTCGTAGCGCAGGAACCTGCATCCGCCGCCCTGCAGTCACAGCACAAGTCACGTTAACATCACGCACTTAAAGGTCCACATGCTGGTTTAGCTTGTTTTAGCCATGTTTCTATCACCCTCCATCTTAAAAACACGTCCTTCTGAACTGAACTGAAATGTTATTTAACAGGGTATGATTACAGTGGATGATGCTGAAGGTGAATACTGTGGTTACATTTAATCTTCCTCAGTTTTGCTCTGTCGCTGAACTCGTTATTAAGAAGACAGCCTGACTTGTTCAGTCCAGTTTTTTTTCCTTTTTTTTTGAAGATGCAGGGAAAAAAACATGGATGCAACAATAAAACGGCTAGCTAAACTTCTAGCTTCAGCTTCATGTGTCATGCAAAGAAAGACAGACTCACACTCAGAAACAACACAAATGGAAAGTGTGAGACACCAGGGATGGAGATGAACATGCCGGAAGCATGATGGCGTTCTGTTTTCACTGAGGTGACTCGGACTCCAGCATCATGCTCTATCGAAGCCCCCCTGTCCCTCTGTACATGGTGTATGTATTATTTAGTAATTAGTGATTTGTCTATGTGAATTTAATTAAGAGTTGTTGTTCTGTCTGTGCTGTCACACAGGGCCTTCATGTTGTCATGACTACAGCCTCTGAGAACAATGGGAAACTTGAACTAAACTTTTTTCTTGAGGGAAGAATGTCCTGGATGCACGAAATTAGTTCTGAGCTCAGCTGTGAAAATCTTTGTTAAGTAATCAAATTTCAAACTGGATGCTTTATTTACTGATTCTGGACCTTTTTAATAATTCCCTGGAAAGAACTCAATCATAAAGACCGGATTTTTTTTTTTTATTGTTCAAGTGCTTTGATTTGATTTCCACTGAACTGCCAGTGAAACCTTTTAAGTCAGTTTCTCTGCAGTCAGATTCCATTGCTCTTTATAGGAAATTATCAGGAAATGAATGAGCCATAAGATAAAGATTCCTCCACCCTGAGATGTTGTGCGTGTGATTTACTGTTACACACTGTCTGCTTGAGGGAAAAGTCCACCTTAAAATAGAATTCACTGCATTTCTATTATAATGCGAAATCATTTCTTTCAAATGTTTGATGTCTTCACATGTCTTATTTCCTCTTAGTGGAAACAGCTTCCTGCGTTTGTACCAAGTGACATAACTGCCCAAACTCATTCTAATTTAAGGTGGATTTGCCCGTTAAATTACCAGCTGAGTCTGCTGGCTCCAGTTGTTCTGGCTGATGGGATCATATGCTGGGTAAACAACATTTCATGCTACACTAGCAGTGTTTTCTTAGGATGCAGTGACCATACCTGTTAGAAATGCCAACCTCTAAACACACTCACCTGGTAATCAAGGCCCACTTGATTGAGTGCAATGTTTATAGTGAATGTGGAGGCGTCATGGTGTGGCCTCAAAGAGGGCTGCTCATCTGGCTTATATCTAACTACAAAGGCCAATTCAAACTGAGCCTGCAAACACACAAGACAGAAAGGAGTCATGCAAGCATTCGCACAGAGAACACAGAGTGTGTGTACAGGTGGACGCCCCTCGCAGCCCCTGATCACTAAAGACAAGCACCGGCTCGCTTCCTATTCCAGCATTCGCTTCCAGAGATGGAGCAGAGAAGCAGAGAGAGAGGTGCAGATCACCTGCATCATCATCATCATCATCATCATCATCACCACCATCATGTCCTGTAGCTTCTATTTACCTGCCAGCTCCTCCTCATTTACCTGGTAGTCAACGCCTTTGCTGTTGAGAGCTATGTTAATAGTGAATGTGGAGGCGTCGTGGTGAGGAGCGAGCAGGGGCTGCTCGTCAGGTTTGTACCTCACCACAAAGTTCAAGGGAGTGGAACACTGATGAGAGAACACATGTAGGTCAGCAGAACACACAGGCAGCAGCACAGGAGCCAGCGAGGGGGCGGCAACCCATGGTTGCTCTCATTTTCATCATCATCATCATCAGTCTGCACATGATTCACTCAGTCCATAGGATGCAATGATAAATCACATCTGAACAGTGTTTGTAAAGGAATAATCTACAGGTATCTGATCACAACCCTGTGTGTGAACACACACTGTAGTTTATTTTGACTCACACACACACTGTCCTGCAGCCAGAAATCCACAGCAGCAAATGAACTATTTCCTCCTGTTTGTTTAGTCCAGCTGTGTTACGAAATGACTGAGCCTATATTTAATGAAGGAATGTTACAGCTTTTCTGACCTTTGGAACTATCATTAGTCTTTTTTTAACGCCAGCTATTTCTCTGTCATTTTAAAATGCTTTTCCTCTAACACAAATATTTCCCCTCCCTTCTTCATGTCTTTAACAAAAGTTTCAAAAGCTTTTCATTGGACTATTTACTGCTTGTCCTATAGAACCATAAATTCTTTACCTCATCAGCCAAGAGAAAGAGGCCTTTATTTTGACACAGGCTTATAACAGAAGGGGCTTTTATTTCTAATTGCCCCTGCTCTGTAAATATATGTCATTATAATTAGACTGCTCCTGCTTTAATTTGCTGCTGACACTAACACCTTGCCTTATTTTTTTTTTATCTTCGCTAAACGGCTGTCAATGAAAAAAAAAAAAACTTCCTGCCCAGATGTTTCAGATTAGAAAGTGTGTGGATCAAAGGGAATAATCCCTCCCTTTACTGCTAGGCTTTTAATTTGAAACGTGTGTATTGTTGACAGAAGCTTAGCAATGATTGAAAAATGTATTGAATGTAACATGGCTTCCACCCGTCCTCAGAGTTTTTAATCCACATTGTATTGCATTGCATGGCATAGCCAAAGCTTGAAAATCACTTTTTTTATTTGAGAATTTATAGTAACAGCTTCACCCCCACCCCTCAACACACCTTGGAGAAGATGTGGGCTCGTTAGCGTTAGCAGTGATTGCGTCTGTGTGACTGTGTCTTAAAACAAAGGTCAGGTGCCAATATGAACACTGGCACAGGATGTAAATATAAAGCTCTTAAGGCTTCAGTAGAGTTAGACCCAGTCTAAAGTTTCTGTCTTTCTGGTCCAAAATTCTTTAAATGCCTCTAAACAGCAGCGTGGGATTCTGGGAGTCTTGGACTCTCATTTACTGAGTGACTCAGATATTTTCCATAAGAGCTGCTCATTTTGAGCTGAGAGGTTAAAAATAACCCTTCCCACTACTCTATTGGACTGACAGGTGCACTCTGAAAGACAGACTCACAACCACTACAGTACTGTACTCTGCAACAAAGCTGGAGACAAAGAAGAATAAATAGGGACAGTCAGTTTATGGTGGACATCATCATTTTAGGAACCAACATTACTCACATTCAACCAAGGCGATGGATTTAAGATGTTTAACTGTTGGGTATGAGATATGAGGGGATTCTCTCAGGAGGGATCATTTGAATCCCATCTCAGCTCAGAATTATTTTCATTTTCATTTGTAACACAGGTGCTTTTGTTCTGGAGTCCTTACCTTAGTGTAGTAACCCGGATACATTTTCTCTGTTATGGGTGCTATGTACTCCAGTAGGAATTTATGCCACTCCTTTTCATAGTTGATCTGATTCATGTGGATGTCGATGGTGGGGACGTTCTCATAGCCACCTTGGATTCTGTTGTCCTGAAATATAAAAAAAAAAAAAAAGAATCAGTTTAGAAACAAACCCAGAGCTGACACTCGAGCTGTGGCTCCATAAGATAAGGGCAGATCATTCAGGCCAGCGCTTTTCCTCCAGAATCACTGCACAGATGCAAGAAGGTGACAAACATGTGCTGCCATATCAGGCATACACACACTCATATGATGACATACCACATTGCCTCCTCCGGACCACTGCCCATAGTGCTCCATTTCTTCAACAAGGTGGTTACAAGCAACAGTCGAGAAGACTGGGAACCAGTACACATCAGGACAAGGCTGGTGGACAGAGGACACAGCACAATGGCACCACTGAGTGACATCAGCCACTCCATACAACTGCACATTTATGAAAATCCCTCTGTTCCATTTCATTCTTTCTTCTCCAGTTGTTTTTTTTTTTCAAACACAGGAGTGTGAAATGTGCTCTGTTCTTTCTAGTGAAGAACATCAGTGTGCATCTTTACTCTGTCTCAGAGTGGACAGCTAATGTACTGACTTCATCTGTGTGTAGGACAACTTGTGTTGCAACTCACAGTTTCAACCAGCTTGTCTTTCATGATGTGAGTGTAGTTCTCATGGATGTAGCGCTCCTGCCAGTCCTGAAAGAAACACACACCACAGGCTATTCAGTGCAGTTGGCTGATTCAGTGCTTGAGGGAGGGCACTGTGCACAGACCAAGCTGTGGAACCAACACAAGGAGAACCCCTCCTGCACCCCACACTGAGCCTATCACTAACCACTACAGCAGCTAGTAATATGAACAGTTGATATCTTCAGGCATTTACTCCAAACAGAGTCTCACCACTGGGTTTTCAAAGATCTGCCACAGATCATTATGAAGGTGGCTGGTCTGGTAGTTTTCTGTGGAGAGGATACGACCGAAACTGTGCATGTTGGTTACATACATGAAGATTCCCTGTGAGAAAGAGTCACAACAGGGCAAATATTATAAAACACAATTTTACATTTCCAAAATATGAACAATTATAAAGAGTAAATATCCTTATATTATTATTATCTCTGAATCACCTTGTTGCGCACGTTGTGGCAGTAAGCCATGTCAGGGTCTAAGATGGGTGAGTTAAACAGATCGTAGTCAGTGAGCTCTGATCGAAGGAGGCTGGCCTTCACCAGGTACACATTGGACACGTACGGCACATTCCACACACCCCTAAAAAAAAACAGGACACTCTTAGACAACTTACACACCAACACTAGGAAATAATATCACAGACAGACACCGAGAGAACCAGGCCTATATTAAACAAAATGTCTTTTGTTGCTAAACACCCCTCTGAGGTCAACGGAACAAGCAACTCACGCTCTGCGTCCTTGAACTATGTCCACGTAGTCCTCAGACCTGGCGTAGTAGCCTTCTGCACTGAGGGCTCCCCAGAAGTTGCTCCACAGTCGGCCAGCACGAGTTATCATCGGGGCTACAACAGGACTAAAGCAGAATAACAGGAGTGTTATTGTTTATCTTCACGTGGCCAAATACAGAAAGTAAAAATGCAACTCCTGCTAATAAATCTGTGGAGTGAGCGGAGAGTTACTCTATGTGGTTCTAACTATAACAGTCCCAGGACATCAGCAAGCAGAAGATTATCATTGACATTTCAGTGCTGATGAATCCACTTACAGGTTTTGTTCAATGAGAATTTTCAGTGTGTTCTCATTCTTTAAGACCACCTCAATGTCCAAGCTGAAGAAGTAGTCACAGTCCTTGTCTTTCCGACACAGATCACTGAAGGGAAGGAAACGCACTGAAAGGTCAGCATGTGGCACATACTCTGTATAAAACGATGTGAATGCCATACATCACATTTCATGGTGTGTGGCAATGTCAAACTCTTGTGTGCACAAAAGCGTGTGAGCATGTGAAGAAATAACAGCTTTGACGTTAATGGCTACATGAAACTCACAATCCCAGGTTGCGGGAAGCAGGTCCGTCCATGTCTTCCTGCCCGACCAACTTAACGTCCTGATAAAGGTTTCCATGATCCTGCAGGAAAGAGCTGACCTGATGCTCGTGATGAGCTTCCTGGAGGGAGAGGAGAGGTAACAGGTAGAAAAAGAATTGAGGAGCAGGAGTCTTGAGTTCTTACAGGCACACAGAGGAGCATTAAATATGCATATATGACAGTTAGCAAGATAAAAAGCCAGGTTTTTACTGAGGCGGCTTTACGATCACAACATGTTATTATGGTGCATGTTTGTGTAACCAGTAGTTTTTTTTGTGGCACTCCGTTTGCGTTTCAAGGGTGAGAGATGTTGTTAAATGTGGCATAAAAGAGGCATTACAAGTCAAAGAGGTTCATTCCCGTAGGAGCATTAACCCTTTAAATACTTGCATGGTTTTCATTGCTATACACATGGTTATTTACTTGTCAGGCTGCTCAGAAATGCCCTCAGTTTGTATCTAAGTGGTTAGTGGACAGTTATGAAAACCAAACTTTTTCCCCAACGTTTTTTTTTTTTTCTGTACTATATGTCCAAAGGTTTTCAACACACCTCTGAAATCTGTATATGAATGAACCGAGGAGTGTGTCTGTGTTCAGGCATGTACGAATCATGCTGAGACATTCTGAGGCTTAGTTCTGTTTAACAAAACAGGAAAAAAAAGCTCATATTTATTCATTCTATTTGGGACAAAACTGTTTAAAGGGTTGGCACTACAGTTCCCATCGTGATTTGGTATCATGTATCATGTAAGTATCATGTTGTCGTGGAGTCAGTTTGGGTTGGACTTGACCTTTTTTAGCCTTTTACTTTTCTGTGTTGATGAATCAGCACCATTAAGCGTGAGGTTAGCAGTTCCTGTTCACACTGAGATCAAATCAGAGGGGAATGTCCTTTGCACTGACTGCAGCTGAGCCAGACGAAACAGATCAGTTAGCCATACTTCAGGCATGTCTTAAAGACATAAAGGCCTGGATGACGCGTAACTTT
>JBBMJY010000012.1:792298-818358 GCA_037833715.1 Toxotes lorentzi | reverse complement strand
TCACACATTCATGATTCACACATTCATGATTCACACATTCAGTTTGAACCCATGAGTTACCACGTGCTTGTTTCCTACACGTCCTTTCATAGTTAACACTTTCTGATTAAAGGACTCATACATAGGGAGTCTAGGGAGTGATTAGTGAATTAATAAGATGCAAACGATGTGTTAGAAACGTTGCTTTGGTCATGATTTACGTGTTGTTTCTGATTCAGGATATATGGGGATTGTTCAGCTTTTTCTGTTCCTGTCGGTGGGTTTTATCCAGTCTCTGTATTTCCTGTGAACTACTGAGTGTGCCTTAATGAAGAAATGAAGAAGGAGGTTAATTTATTGTGGCTCGTGGCTGGAGCCGTTGTCGGATTAGATTGTACTTGAAGGGTTTGTGATCATGTGAAATTGAAGCAGAAAAAAAAAAGGTTTGTCTCATGTGAGGGAGAATAAATGACCTTATTGTGAGAGAATGTATAATTATGTCTGAGAATTTGTTCCATATATTGCCTGCATTTATGCAACATGATGTTGGAGGGAGTCTCACATTACCTGCTGATGCTGTTTGGGTCTGACTACACTTCAAAGTGCTGCTGTGTTTGTGAGATGGAGGCAGAGGAGCTGAGGTTGAAGATCAGCCAAGATCAATCCAATCACACTGGGTGGGAGGCGGGGTACACCCTGAACAGGTCTCCAGTCTATCACAGGGCTGACATATAGAGACAAACAACTATTCACACTCACATTCACACCTATGGACAATTTAGAGTCACCAGTGAACCTAATCTGCATGTCTGTGGACTGTGGGAGGAAGCTGGAGAACCCGGAGGGAACCCACACAGGCACAGGGAGAACATGCTGTGAGGCGACAGTGCTAACCACCGTGCTGCCTCCAGTCTAGACAGACAGTGCTAACTCAACCAGAAGGATCCCAGTGGGACTTGCCTATGTCTGGACTGTCGGAACAACTGTTTCCCCACCCCTGAGAGGAAGCCCGGAGTGGTGTATAATATCATCATGGCATCCCATTTAACAGCGGTGGGAAACACAAGAGCATGCACTGGAGTGGTTTCAGAGTGCGGAGCAGCTGGGATGAGAGTCAGTCCAAGTGAAGCAGTTTCAGTATCTCTGGGTCTTGTTCGTGAGTGAGGGTAAAATGGAGCGGGAGCTTGTCATGGTGAAGAGAAAGCTGAGCTGGAAGGCAAAACCAAGGTCCAGCCCTCACCTGTGGTCATGAGCTTTGGGTGGTGAAGGAGACTATAAGCAGCTGAAATTAGTTTCCTCTGTAGGGTGGCAGGGCTCAGAGATTACTGGGTGTCTCATCTGGTCTGGGAGGAGCTGGAAGACACTGCTGGGGAGAGGGACTAACTTGCTTAACCTGTTGCCACTGCAGCAGAAGAGAGATGGATGGAAAGGAACAACAGTCTCATATGTTTATAACGTTTAAACAACGTTCTGCTGCAGGACATCCTGTTGGCAGACAGGGTTCATTAAAAGGTGTAAAGGTGACGCTGCTCTGATGCACCTGTTGTAAACAGGATGTGATGATGTGTTCAGACAAACAGTGAAACGGGTTGAAAGTGATAACAGGAAGTCAGTTTCATTTATCTAATGGTTTTATTTTTTAGTTAAAAAAAGAAAAGAAACCTCATGAACAGTGTCTACCACTAACCAAACTAAAAATGTGTCATTACCATGACAACCATGCTTTCAGATCCGTCTCCTGTAAAGACGTGCGATGTCACAGTCATGGCCCGATCAATATTGCATTTCAACTCCCACTAAAGAAACCAGCTTTACTCCAAAATAAAATACTGTAAACAAACAGCACCTGTGCTGACAACAGAACTGTGAAGCAGGTTAGACACTGCCTCTGTCTGAGTGGAGACTGATAAATCCCCACACACAGATCATACTCAAAGTTATGATGGTATCTAAAGTGAAATGGATGCGTCAGATTTTATGATCTCAACAGGTGCAGCTTTAATACGCTCCTAGTGAGGAACACTCCCCAGCCTTTGGTTAAAGTACCATGACATGACATTCAAACCATCCACAGCTCTCTGTTTTCTAAGTTCAGAGTCTGAGTTATACTTCTGTGTCAACATGTCACCATAGGCACTTATGGTGGTCATTTCCTGTGTGCATACTCTACCTGCTCTCTGTGGAACATGTTTGCATTCATTCTCATTCACTCACTCTGACACAGAGCTGTACGGTGATGGAATGAAAGGCTGAACTGAATGACCTGCTACTAAAACACAAAATGTTTTCGGTGGATGCCGTACAGAGACACCGTGACACAGAAGTGTAAATCAGCCTGGACCAGGAAACAAACCCTTTCCTGACAGATGAGGTTTTCTGTGTGTTTGTGCTTAATGTTACTTAAAAACCAAATGAAAATAATCAGTGTCTTCAGACCAGTGGTTCTTTAGTTCTTCTTAGATTACAACAAGTGACCATTCAGTCAAGGCCATTCAGTCTGACACCTGTGGTCTTTAGGGAAATAAAATGTGAGCAGTGTTAGCAGAATCTCCTTGGCTTCATCTTTTCATCACACGGCGCTCAATCTTTTTAATGGTTCCTGGTCAATAAATGTCTCAGATGGCAAACCATAAAACCAAAACCCTTTCTCCCAGCTGCTGGTGGAGTGGTGTGAGGCAGCCTCCCCTGCTTCCAGTCTCTGTGCTAAAGCCACATACTGGATGAAACTTAGCCCCGATCCAGGACTGTCACAGTACACATCACTGTGCTGCATCGCCATCTCCTGGAGCTCCCAGCGTTCACTGAGCACCTCATGAAAAACAAATGAACAGAAAACAACACGCACAGTGTCATCCGTCCACTGATGAAGACCATGGGATGTGGTTGAGAAAGCTGTGGGAAAAAAACCTTCAGAGTGGGAGATTCTTTTGTCAGTCACTGTTTCTATGTCGAAGAAGGAACACCACGAAAAGTCTGTTCGCACCACGTTGAATCAAAGACTCTTCTGCAGGTGCTTCATCACCTGCAGAGCTGCTGAGAAGAGATGAGCTCAGTGCTGCCACCGGTGGCTGGAAGAGACACTGCAGCAACACCGCTGAATGAAATGACAGTCTCTTTTCTACAGCTACATCATCTTTGATTTTACATGGTTTGTACTGACTTTAGTGAAACAGACCTTTATCTCTCTAAAAACAAACAAAAAAAACATTTTTCCCTCCTTTGAAGTCTCTAAAGACATCCACCATCCAGTGAGTTTGTATCTTCAATATTAGCCCTGTAATTATTTTTTTGAGCAGCCCAGTGACTGAAATGTCCAGAGTTCAAGGAGACAGCTGTCACCAGAGCAACCTGCTGACCTTTAACCTCTCCTGCAGGAACAGGAGGTACAGCAACACATCATGAACACAAAAACATGAAGTGAGTGAAACACTCTCCTCGTCACAGCCTACCTAACACACGGCTCCTGTCAAACTATGGGGTGGAGTTTTCTTGACGTGGTGTCAGGGTGAAGTTATCCGAGTCAAAGTTATCCGAGTCAAAGGTGAGTCAGACAGTCCCAGCTGACGTCCCAGCTGTGTTCAGCAGACGAGACAAAACACCCAGCACAACTATTCTGGCCCACATGTGGGATCCTGAGCACATCCTGTGTGTGTGTGTGTAAACGTGTGTGTGTTAAAAGTGTGTGTATAGGTGTGTGTGTACGTGTGAGTGTGTGAGGAGTGAGATGGGCTATGAGTCTTTGAGCATGCTAATCTGGGCAAAGATCTTGAGTGCAGGGCCCAGTTTGATGTTCATGGTTCCCATGAGGTGGTCCTCCTTCAGCAGCAGCAGGGCCTGTCCGTCGATCTCCTGAGAGCGGAACTCCTCAGCGATCTCCAGACAACCTGCGGCCACAAAGCACCAACAGTCAGCTCACACCACGCTCTGCACTGAAGACTCCACTGGACCAATGATAATCACCATCACGTCCACCTGCATTCACTTTTCAACTAAACTTTATTTTCCTGCTGTTAAAATAATCTGTATGGAACCAACTAAACATCCAACTAAAAATGAGCAGCTGTATCACTATTGCTGCTAAAACTCTTTTGTCAATATTTGTCTTTTCTTGCTTTTTAATTTAAGGTATTTGTCATTACTGAAAGGAATAAAGAGAAAGGTCTTAGTCTTTATTTCTATTTATTTATTTATCTACAGCTCTGTACAAGTTATATTGTCAGGTCATCAACTTTAGTAAGAAGCTGAGTGAGACAGTAAGCTTAGTCTTAGAGTCTTAGAGCTCTCAGCTCTAAGTCTCAAAGGGAAAGGTGAAAGTAAACATCTGAACTACATCTGGACAAATGTGACACTGGGACAATGAAGGCAGGGCCCACCTGGCAGAGAGGAGATGAACTCGTAGACGTCCTCTATGTTCCACTGGCCGGGATCACTGGGCAGGAAGTTGTGGGGCAGCAGGAGAAGCTCAGAGCCTTGAACCGCAGGCACCCGCTGGCTGGCTGACAGGGGGGATGGGGGTTTCTTGTAGCCAGTCAAGTCTGAACATTGGCTGGATTCTCCCTGTGCAGGGTGGACAGAGTGACCAGTGGACAGAGCAGCAGCAGGCTTCTGCACAGACAGAGAGCGCTCTCAGAGTCAGAGGGCTTAAAATACAACACTTTACAGGAGGAAAACATCTGACTTTAATGACATCTGCCTCTGATACGATGACATGATCCAGTGAAGTGAGATAAGAGCTATTAGTCAGATACAGAGGACAGATCACATCCATACTGAAGGGTGCAGGTTTTCCTGTTACATACAGGGGCCAGTTATCCTTTACTTTTACTCAGATAAGGAATAAATGAAATGTCCAAAGCTGTCTCACCTTCTTTTTAGACTCTAAACTGGAGTTTTTGTGGTTCCCATTCAGTGCTCTTTGTTTCTTCATGTTCTCCAGGGTGGTTTTGCGGTTTGGGAAGAGACCCATTCTCTTTGTGCATCCCACGTTGTAGCTACAAATTAAGTTAACACAATGAGCTGAAACTTAAAGAGCACAGCTTGATGATGAAGCAAGCTCATTAGGGTTCAAACCCTAAACTGAACTGAAACCCTGACGGGTTAGAGACCTACTGAGTTTGTGCTGGCTTATTAATATTTGTCTTATGCTGCGGCTCAAATTGCTGTGAGCTGGAACGAGCTGGAACTGTGAAAATTTCTAAACTCCAACACACTGAGACGTCAGCTCTGAGTCACAGTCTGAACAATGGCATCGCTAATTTCCACCAAAGGGTGAACTGTGGAAATGAAACAAATGGAGAGACAGGTCTCACCGTTTGGCACACACTGTAGAACAGAACCTCTTAGACCTTTTGAAGATGTAGGCAAAATCCACCCTGCCACACAGCTCACAGGTCAGCATGGGCTCCTGCTGGGCCTTTAGCTCTGAGGGAACACAGTGAACACAAGGTTAGCTGAACACAGACAAACACCTGTAGCATGGCAGAGGTGCCATTACCAACAACATCTACAGAAAACACATCTGCGTAGGGACAAGTACTAAGCAGTGCAACATGTCCAGATTATAATAATGAATCTGGAGTTTGTGTTTATTAAAATTCACCTCACACTGTTGTCTTTGTCTGAGGAAAAAGTCCTTAGAGTCAAACCTGCAAAAGTGCAGCGTCCTGACTGGTCCTAGTTTGCTGGACTATGACCAAGACATTTTAGAGGAATTTTCAGAAACAAATGTCTTGTTTTAAGTTCAATATGTTGAACCAACCAGACACACAGCAGACAGGAGAAATGGCAGCTCCCCGTGCTAACCACGCTCTGATACAGAAATAATGAAGCTGTGCTACTGGTCTGAGAACTGAAACAATATTAAAGAATCTGAGGAACTTTACCTTTTGGTGAGAGTCCGTCCATCTTTGAGTCTACTGTGTGTCTCCTTAGGCTCTCAATTGAGAAAGATGGACGTTCTACCTGCAGACAGAAAATATAGGCATTAATACAGAAGACTATTAGAACACAACGTAAAAGGTGCCCTGGCTCCTTGCTCCTGAGTTTAGATCCTGAATTCAGTTTCTTTGGTTCCATAGCTTCTGCAACTATTCAGATGAAAAGGACCATAGACAGGTTTCTGAGCAACATTGAGGTAGAAAACAAATCAAAAAGGCTGAGCGCTTAAAGGAAGATCAACGTGAAAATTTGTTTTTGTGTGTCTTAAAGTGCACAAATCACAAAAATCACGGGTGGAAAACATTTGTTTTATGGCTGTATGAGATGTGTAAATGTTTGCCAGAGTCTGTGATCAATGCTTTGGTCATCAGGTTTGACGTACTGAGAGCGGTGAGACTCAGTGGCGGCTGACAGAGCTGCAGACTGATGGTTTGTGTGCAGAGACTCTTCCCATCCTTTCTGTGCTTTTAACCTAAGCTGTCAGTTAAAGTTCTTTCTCTTTGCATTCACTGATTACATCAGAGCTGAACATCAGCAACAACAAAGAACGACAGGTAGACTCAGGTGTGCTGTTTTCCTGCTTGTAAAAATTGTGTCTCTGAAAATGTTATTTTGTGGCTCCTTGGTACCCTGAACTACTGTATCTAGTACCAAAAAGGGAAACAGCTCTGTTTTTTTTTTGTTTGCCAGTAAAATACTCTTATGTGCCTTTTCCACTTAAAAAAATCCATAAGTGAGTAAATAAGTGAAAAAGATAAGTCTTAAATCTTGGTCAATTTGACACGAGCTGTTTTTGAGTTACCTGTGCAGTCAAGTCCCTGCCATACCATGAAAACATTCTGTGTCTTTGTGTGTGTATTAGTCACTTTACAGGCAGATGCAGGCAGAGCTCCAGTACTCACAGGAAAAGGCTCAGCACCCTCCTGGATGACGAAGCCTTCTATCAGATGGGTGAGGATGTGGGTCTTGACTAGGGCCTGGGCTGGTTTGCTCTCTCCGCTGTTTTGGCTGCTGTTAGTGTTCCCATTCCCAGAGGTCATGACTGGAGCACAGGCCGCCCCTCACCTGTCAACAAAAGCAGAATGGCAAATTCAACAAGGGCTGGCCCCATGGACCTGACCGCCCCCCCCCCCACCAATAACTGCTGTTCAAACTCAAATCATTCAGATGTGACAGTTTAATGTTCCCAGCACGTTGGAAAAACAACACAGTGGTTAAATGACAAGTTGTATTTTGACTCCTTAAGTACCACTCAATAGAAATAATCCATTAAAGCAGCATTTTTCTGATTAAATGTCTGCTTTTGTAATTAGTTAACTTATAGTTCACTAATCAATACTAGTTATTTCTTCGCTTTTGGTGCGTGCCTGTGTAAAGAGCAGCTCCCAATATGTCACAGTCCTTTTTGAATGGTATTATTTTTGTTGTTATTGTTGTTGTTGTAATAAGCGAGACGGCCATGACAAACTGTACACACGAGCAGCGCGTTATAGGCTAACGAGGACGCGCGCGCGTTGTTGTTGTGGAGACCCATCAGCTTCAAACTTAGCCATGATTATTAACATAGAAACAACTGGTTCAGTGCCACACAGCTGGACCTTTGAAACGTTCAGCAAAATAGCCTATTATCCAGTTGGCCGGTATTCAAGAATTATAACAGCTAGCTAACTTATTCGACGTTAATGCGCCAGTTAAATCATAACTCGCTACCCACAACAAAGTATTTCCCAGGTTCCTTGTTTCCCACTGAATTGCAGCAAATGAAATCTTAGTGGAGGTTAGTGGACACTAAATCCATTCACTGCCTTAGTTTATCTGCCAATATGAACGTTGAGTAAAGTTCCAGCTAGCCTTGTATCAATTCACATTTAGCCAGCGGTTAAAAGGATTTGTTAGTTGTTTATGTGAATGAATTAAACCACACGGCATTAAAACCCACGTTTTCGTGCCCCCCTTTCTAAAAACAGATGAACTTCAGAGTAGTTAGCTTACTTTTACAGTCTCAAACCACCTCTGAATCAGTTAGAAAACAGGCGCTCCGCTCCGTAACAATGGTAGAGGGAAGAAAAGCTCTTTGTTCAACGGCTCCAAACAACGCTTTCATTTACTTCCACTCCCTTCGCCAAAACGGCGAGGAGTCAGTCCGCCACTTTAATACTGACAGCTATTTAAGCAGCTAAAGGAGGCGCAGGCCCACCCCGTTACACGAGGACACGCAAAGTTAGCTCCTGATTCATATCCTCACTATGGCTTTCTCCTTATTCACACTGCATACACTACAGCCCTCTTGGTGTGTGTATGTGAGTGTGTGTGATGTCCAAACCCGACACATTAACATCAAAACTTCCGGTAATAACCTTCAAAATTAAAGCGTACACAAACAAACAAATGGCTATAGCATTTTACAATACGCTTGACAGAATCAGAGTTGATACTGTCAAGCGTATCGGTTTGGGGTTGTTGAGAATTAAAGTTTGTTCTTGACATTAGAAACATTACTTGAACAAAATCCCCACCTTTTCGCAGAGCTTTAAACTCAGTGTGCAGAATTTGCTCCGTTGTCATGACGACCCTGAGACACGGTCGGAAAAAAGCGGATACGTGAGTCTTCTCTGTTTTTTCACTTTTTTCTTTCACTTTAACATCATTCGTTGTAGAGGATGAAAAGATAAAAATTTGACTCTTAATTTAGTTTCTCAAATTTGCACTGGTGAATCTTACACTGGTCCTCCTCTTCAAGTCACGCATTTATTCTGAAGGCCAAGTGTAGGACTTCTGGTATTATTGTGGTTACGAGTGTTGGTTAACTTTACACTGGTGCATTTGTAGTAGTCGTAGTAGTAGTAGTAGCAGTGAGTAGGAAATAGAAGCATATATGGACATCGCAGCAGTCACAGCAGAGCACCGCTCCATGTCTGATGAAGTGATTCAAGTGTGCCGGGATAATGGGAGGAGCTCTGAACAGAGCGCTCACACACTGCTGTCCCACTGTGTGGGAACTACACAAACAGAAGTACAGGCCAGACTGAGGACACCGTTTCATTTTACAAATGACACATTTGACAAATACATGAAATATATTTAAGCTGATTTACACTATTTTATGTTTTCCTTTGTGCTTTAAGTCCGATCTGAACCACCTGAGGTACAACCGAGCAGTTTATACAATATGTAATTTCAGATTAATCCTTTATTTAGAATTTCACTGCTGCGCATGTTCACATTTTAAATTAGAATGAATGTCATGTTTTCTCAATATGTCCAAAACTCTTAACTTTAACTGAATGTAATCGAATTCAATTTAAAATTGAATTTAAAATTGTACAAACTGAATTCAATATGCACACTCAGAACAGGTAAGACCCACTGACAGCCTGTGCCTGAGTCTGTCGTAAAGAGAGAAAAGATGCAGATCTCAGACGATGACCACTTCTTGCTTAACGGTTTCAATTTCAAAATAAAAACACAATTAGACGAATTTTAACAACTCGTACCAACTTCAGTTCAATTAGAAATATTGTAATACAATCTGTATAAAAAGGCCTGTCTTTACAGTTGAATTAAATGTGGTGCTGCTCAGTGATTTTAAAATGGATTTGTTTTATTCTATAGTGTGCAAGTGTCAAAAGGAGAGAGCCAGCTAAAAAGAAAAAAAAAGTATACTGCCCGTGTGTTTTCTATAAGTTTTCAGGAAACAGGTTCGGCGATTTACTGACCAATTTACTGAGATGATTTTCAGTATACACAGTCCCTTACAGCCGAATAAACCCGACACTATTTATAAATTAACCTTAACTCCTTTATTTTGAAGTTTGCAACCGGAAGTTGAGAAGACGCTGCTGCTGACTTGGTGCATCCACCGACTTCCAGTAACGGGACATCTGTTCAGTGCCGCCCTGCCTCTGCGATGACTCTGTCCTGCGAGGCTACAGTCTGAGGTGGTCAACCAGCTGCAGCGCGAGTCTCATGTCATCGCTGGACTTGATGAAAAAAGAGTGTTTCGCATCTGGGACCCCGTCCTCGGCCTCTCTCAAAAGAAGATTCATAAAGAAGAGGAGGGTCGCTCCGAGGGCGCAGCGGGATGCGGACAGCGACTGTCAGCTGTGCAGGTGAAGCGCACAAAACTCCCCCACAAAGTTTGAATTTTCAGGAATAAACCTTATCCAGTCTACTGATGCTGGTAGAGCTTTGATTTGTCTAAGAGGTGAATTCAGGGTCACACACACACACACACACACACACACACACACACACACACACACACACACACACACTCCTCATGATCAGATCATTCTGCTCACACTGATATGGAAAACACAATGCATATGTAACTGTCTTTATTTTGTTGATAGGTTGCAAAAGAATATTCTAATGTAAAGTGAACACTTCTGAATTGATTCTGATCTGTATTAATACCCCCACTTACCCCACACACACATTTCAACAGTCTGTCATTCATTTGGAGTGTACTGAACCCTTACCCCTCCTTCACTAATTCACCAGTTGTATTCCTGTGTTCCAGGTGTTCCAGATTTTCTCTGTCTGGCAGTAGTCGCACCGTTCGTCGAATTCTGACAGCCTGCCTCCTCTCTTTCCTGGCTCTGCTTGGCTCCGTTTCCATTGACCTCAGCTCCAACTTTGACTTGCTGCACACTACGGAGGCTGCCTACGAAGAGCTGACTTCGTGCAGGACGATAGCTATCCTGCATCTCGTCAGCAAGCTTCAACAGATGAGACGTTTATTTACCAAGCACACGGGCAACGAGACACTGGAAACCAGTTTTTCAGAGGTCGTGTTTCCAGCGTTTGGTCGTCTCTGTGGTGAAATGGCAGGTCACAGAAACAGCTATGGGCTCCCTTGCAATGTTGAGTTGGCTGGATTTTGCTGTGAGGTGAGGGGGAGCGTTTTAGAGTTTCTAAATGCCTCCTCACTGGAGACAAACAGCACAAGTGAAAATGGTACTTCTGCTTTCTCATTGGTCATTGAAAGACTTCTTGACATCTGGGGAGCTGTAGAAGATACTTTAGTCAAAGTCAAACAGAATTCTAACTGGAGAGATGTACTGTCTGCAAGACTTCTGGTAACATTCATAGAGCTCAACCACCAGTTGATGGACTTCCCCCATATGGCAGCTCACACTGACTTCCAGTACAAGTGGACTTACGTACTAAACTACCTCACCTTTGCCAAGGTTATGACAGAACAACTGAATGACTGCTGGTTAGAGAACATAGAACTCAAGTTAAACTTGAGCCAGCATGTAAAGCATGCTTATAGTTTTGACACAAGCCATTGGCAGATCTCTGGAGCAGGGACTGGGCTTCTGTCCGGGTCTCACATTGGAATTCAGGCTCTGACAAACACTCAGCAGTGCTTGTTTGATAGTTCTGTGCCGGCTCTCAGGTTGGCATCGCGATCTGTGTCTTCGGGTCTCAGTATGAGAATCTGCCTGCTGGCCATAGCCTGCCTCATCTACCCAGTGGTCATGTTCTCGTTCAAACAGATGACGGAGTGGATACAGAACTACGCCCAGAGCCTGAAGGAGAAGACCGAGGACCTGAAGCACCAGAGGCAGCTGGCTGAAGATCTGCTGCACCAAATGCTGCCCAAGTCAGTCGCCAAGCAGCTCCGACAGCACAAACACGTTGAGGCAGAGAGCTATGAAATGGTTGGTACAAGATATACACACACGCATATACACTGTTGCCAATAAAGTTGGAATAAAATATATTTTACCTCTTCTCATGGTAATTTCTACCATGTGCTAGAGCATTTGAATCAACTATAAATTAAGAACAGCTGATACAGTAGTTCTCTAGTCAGTTACCGGTACATTGCAAATCATTGCTGAAATCAGAGTTAGTGAGTGATCTCTGGTGGCTGTTCACACGCTGGGGACAGATTATGAATAGCCAAGTGTTTTCAAGTGCCCGGTGGCCACAGTCTAAAGCAAAATCAAAATGCAACAAGGAGTTCCATAATGTGAAAAATCTCAAAGGGCGTGGTAGGAAGCCAAAAGTGACCCCTGCACCGGCAAGAATGACAGGCTGAGGAGAATCCAGGAATCACCACCAAGGCCATGCCAAGGCCAATTCTTTGGTCAGATAAGATAAAAATTGAGTTGTTTGGACAGAGGGGCGTGGTTTTTGTTTGGCAAAGGAGAGGAAACACATTCAACCCCAAGATCATCATCCCCATGGTGAAGCATGGTGGTGGGAATGTAATGCTTTGGGGGTGTTTTTGAGCCAGTGGTCCAGGTAAACTTGTCAGCGTTAAATGGCATCATGAGAAAAGAGAAAATATCAGGCAGCCTTGGGCAACCCTGGACCTTCTGACAAGGCAGTGATCCAAAACATACAGATAAAGTGCTCGAGAAATGGTTAACAGAAAACAATTTCATAATTTGAATAGCCCAGCCAGAGTCCAGACCTGAATCCGATCGAGAATCTTGGGAGGGAAATGAAGACCGGAGTGATGGCAAGGAAGCTTTCCAGCCTCAAAGAGCTGGAGATAGTCCCAAAAGAGGAGTGGTCCAAAATCCAGTGGGATTAGCGTACCCCCCTCATTCATTTGAAGTGGGCCTGTGAATTGGCACTGTAGGGATGCTGACACACAGAGCTCCAGCTGAGCCTGACTCAACTTTTCCCCCAACAAATGAAACTTAACAGAGCAATGAATCATACATAACCAATGAAACACTTGCGTGCTTATTTGGGGATGTGATGAAGGTTAAAATGATTGTTGTAAATGATAACTCAAAGTTGAGGACTTGGATTTGAGACTTTTGTCTAGACTTTTGTCTTGGGAGCAATGGCCATCTCCAACACTCAACAGACCAATGGTATAACTTCATGAGTGACTGCTGCTGTCCAGCCAAAAAGCACAAAAAAATAATGAGCCATGGACAGCAATGAGATATGCCTCACATAGTGTCTGAATGTCAAACACTAGATTTTGAGGTGAACGGTCATCACGACATACGAAGCTTCAGTCAGAGGTTTGTCTCTTCTGGTCAGTCTGTTTTAAAGGCAAATGGTAGATAAAGACAACAGTGCTGTGAAGACGGACCAGACAACAACCCTTCCCTCCGCGCTCCTCCCCAATTCACTTTTAATATTTCCCCAAGCAAATTCAGAGCTTATAATGTTGCAAGGGGTTGAGGGGCGCTGCTGCAAAGAGGCTACCTCTGCAAGATCTGCAAACACGCTGAATGAATGTGTGTGTTTGCTGCCTTTGTTGCTATTGTTAGCGTAATTACCTATAATTGCCCTGTTCCATATTCATCAGGAGATAAAACAAGTTAGGCGGGTGAGAATTGCGTCTGGCTTATTGAAGAGGTTTGAAGCAGCTGTACCAAAAGCACTCTGCGGGGGGGGGTTGTTGGGGGGTTGTTGCTGAAAAGGACTGTGGGCTCATTTTTAAACTGGTTTGGAGTATTCTGGAAAGAAAATGGAAGACCCACCAATTCTTCCTCTTCTTCTTTTTGTCCCAAACTGGCCGGAAAAGTAAAACATTGACTTACTGAGGCCAGAAGAATGCTGTCCAGGTCTGGAGCAGCAAATGCAACACCTGTGATGAGTTAACAAGCGAGGAAATCAGATTCAAATCATACTTTTCACTTTTACTTTATTAGTGGTTCCCAACATTTTTTGGCTTTTTTTGTGACTCTTTATAAAGAAAGCAGTGTCTGTGGAACAGTGTTGCCAGATTTAGAAGTTTTCTGGTTTTGCATCCTCTCCTCTAATTAGTATGGTTGAGATTGACAAGGCACTGAGTTCAGTAGGCTCAGCTTGACATATTATACACATTTGTCAAGTAGAACTAGTTTTAGCTTCTTTCCTCTCCCATTAATCATCTCATAACCCCTCAGATTTATCCTGTGGACCTCTGGTCTGAACTAGCTGACTGTATAAAATAGTTAAACCTGCCCTGCCGTGAGCAGCTGCGACAATCATTAATACATCAGTATGAACAATCAAATAATGTCATATAATAATGTGAAACATGTGCGCTCTATTTCCAGTTTATTTGGTTAGCTCAAAAGAATGTAGTCTAATACAACAGTCCTACAATAAATCCTCCTTCATGAAGGTTAGAAATTGTTATAGAGAACTGTTGATTCCACCGTGTGATCATTTTGATTTGTGGTGCTGTTAAACTGGATTGCATTATACAAAGGGCTGTTTCTGTTACTCACTCATATAAATGAGGGTTGGATTTACTGCAGGACTGTTGCATTAGACCCCATTTATTTGGTACAACCAGTAATTTTACAGACCGATGGAGTCACTTCTCTCCATTTTGTTCCAGGTGACCATTTTTTTCTCAGACATCGTGGGCTTCACCTCTATCTCTGCGTCCTGTACTCCTCTGCAAGTGGTGGAGATGCTCAACAACCTCTACATGTGCTTTGATACACGTATTGATTCCTATGATGTCTACAAGGTAATCAAATGTCCACACATGTCACACGTCAGAAAGACAAGAATTCAGCCCAAAGGGTCGAACTATTCCTTTAACATTAGCGCACTCTCAGAAGGTGAATAACAGATGGGAGCTGCTCAGATAGTATATTGTGTAAATGTAACATACATTGATCCTTGGGCTGTGGACAAATAAACATTTGACAGTAGATGAGTGACTACAAAACCAGCACAACATGCAGCAGAGACAGAGCACATGGGTACAAACCTGTTTCTCAGACTGTAAATTGATCTGATAAAGCTGCAGCTGAGGCTTGCCTGGTTCTCTCCCAGCAGCCAGCGCTCAAACCGCACCCCTCTGCCCCAGTGAGGAGCTGCATTTAATGTTAACAGTGATGGAAGGAGTACTCAAAACCTTTGATTAAGTAAAAGTATATAATTACCACATAATAACACCACAATTTAAAAATACTCTTTTACAAGGAAAAGTCCTGCAAATTAAGTAAAGTAGTAAGTACAGCACTTGAGTAAATGTCCTTAGTGTTGTGACTCACATCAAAGTTTAGGTCATGTTTATAGCTTTTCTCATTCCATTTGCAGTATTTCCTGTTTTATTTTGGTGTCTCTAACTTTCCCTCTCGTTTCAGATCCCACTTCCTGCCCTCGTCTATTTCCCACTCCTGTGACTGTCTGCCCTGCCCTACTGTGTTGCACCTGTGTCTTACTGTCTCCCCTCACCTCGTGTGTTTGTCTCTGGTCTGCCTTTGCCAGTTTGTCTTCGTTCTCAGTGATGAG
The DNA here is from genome assembly GCA_037833715.1 of Toxotes lorentzi. Lineage (NCBI taxonomy): Eukaryota > Metazoa > Chordata > Actinopteri > Toxotidae > Toxotes > Toxotes lorentzi. Next base: position 803,223 of record JBBMJY010000012.1, on the reverse strand, counting down.
CCTTCCATCCTTTTCCCTGGTGTTTAGCTTCTCTTGTGTGTGACCAGTTTCTTGGTTTTCTGACCCAGCCTCAGCCTGGCCGTTCTGGTTTTGTTATTGCACGTCTGCCTGCTCTCCTGTGTCTCCTGAGTGTTGGAGACCAAGACTCAGATTTTTGGAAACAGTTGTGCAATTGAGTCTGTGCCTGATGTGTCAGTCGTTACAGTAAGAACTGGCCACAGTGGACTGCTGACTCTTTCCAGGTTTCTTTTCAAGCTTCCGTTTGTTTACAAGGAAGACAACTAACCAAACATGAGGAGCAGCTCAGCGAGTTCAGTGTTTGCCACCAGGGTTTCCAGTCATGTCACTGACCAAATGCAGCAGAGTCTTGCCTGCATGGAGTTCCCTGGCTTCTGGTCATGCTTCACCCCCCCTCCCTCTCCTGTGTTACAGTCTAACACAGGAGAGGGAGTACAGTACAGTTTTCAAAAGTCATCACTGGACTGGGACTGATGACAGAGACATGCTTTCATACAAGTAGGGGGGCACTGCCCTCTGGTGGAACCAACTCTATGTCTGTCTGTCTATCTACAGTATCTGTGAGCAAAATCTGACCAAATTATCAAACCAGGTGGAGACGATTGGGGACGCATACATGGTGGTGAGCGGTCTGCCTGAGAGGAATGGGGACAGGCATGCTGATGAGATTGCCAAGATGGCACTGGATCTGGTCGCAGCCGTCAGACAGATCACCATCCCTCACATGCCCAACCACAGACTGCAGCTCCGAGCCGGCATCCACACAGGTGAGAGGAGCTCACTGTGAGGTGAGTGACCTGCACTCCATACTGTCTCTGCTTACACTTACACTTACATCAACCAAGGGACATACCGCAGAGTGGCTCTTGTGCTGGTCATATTAAAGCCCATTCTCATGAAGTCTACTGGAGCATTTATGCTCTGAAGGGAAAAGGTTGCTTCATTCTCTAATGTGTTATTGTGGGATGTATTGAGCTTTTACTGAAATGGTTCTAGATTGTTACAACAAAGTAAAGCTCAGCTCTTTGTCTCCTGGCTCTACAGGTCCATGTGTGGCTGGAATAGTGGGTTACAAGATGCCAAGATACTGTCTGTTTGGAGATACTGTCAACACAGCCTCTAGAATGGAGTCCACCAGCCTGCGTACGTGCACTTAGACACACACTTACATGTATGTCCATGTATCACTACACACCTCTTAAGCCTGTATATGAAGGAGCTGAACATTTCAGACCCCGGAGGCTCTCAGTGGTAGTGTCCAAAGATGTATAATGTATTTGAATTCTGCAAACAGGAGTAGTGTTCAGATTCATCCTTATTCATCACTCTGTTGTCAGCTCAGAGAATCCACACCAGCTCAGAAACCTACTTGGCTCTGATCAAAGACAACGCCTACGAGCTGCAGCTCCGTGGAGAGATTGAAGTTAAGGTAAAAGATTCCAGCGATGCAGTCAACTTCATTTCCTGTGCTGTAGTGACGCAGTGAAACTTTGTGTGTTGTTACATCAAGGAAGCCAACCTATCTTTTTAATGTCATTCTAAGAGGTTTTAATTTGCCTAACAGTGTCACAAAGTGTTACTCTCGTGTCTTTCCTTCCCCTATCAGGGCAAAGGTAAAATGAACACATACTGGCTGATTGGCCATAAGAACTACAGTGTGCAGAATGACAGTCTGGTTTGTCACTGGAATCCCAACATGGCCAGAAAGAAGAAGACAGTGGCAGGCAGCGAGGTCTCTGTGGGCACTGTGAGTTGAACTGGTTCAGTTTTCCCGTCAGAACGTTTGTCCCTGTTCTGTAGCTGCTGCGCTCTGTATTTTACAGTTCTGTTTGAGTTTGATTTTTCTTTTGGTTTCCTTTATTCTTCCTCATATTAGATATCCACATTCATTCACACGTCCATGTCACTCTGTAAACTCTTGACTTTTAAAATTTTTCATATATATTTTTTTTGTTCAATAAGCTGTTATGTCATGTGTATGTCATATCTGTGTTACTGTAATTACCAGTTCCTGACATGTTAATGATGTTCACATCATGTTTTAATCAAATATGGAGACATATCAGCCTAAATCTGTCACACGAAGTCATTAAATACAGTGCATAGAGTGCTGTATCATTGAGGCAAAGAGTCTTTAAATCTCACAATACCTACTGTACAATCATCAACTGTCTTCATTTGTCCACTGAGTTGAGCATCTGCATGTCATGGAATTCCCACTGCTGTGTGATGTGAACTTGGTGTAAATATTCCTTTGTTCTTTTCTATGTTGTACAGTCTCACTTTCACGTTCACAGTAGAATTCCAACCCACAAAATTCACACATGCTTTTCCAGTCGAGGACAGCTCTGTCAGAGTAACTGACACACTGTCACAGCAGGAGGAGGGTTCAAACTGCTTCAGTCTAACCTCCCCTCACTTATTTGACCTGCTGTTCACCTACAGTGTAGCCAATAGCTTAGCCCTGATCCTGAGCCTTGATCGCTACCTCCTGGGACCTGAACATTTTAGTGTCTGAGCAGACATAAAATATGTTCTGGGAAGAATATTGAACACATTCAGCAAATGGTAGAAAATCTTAGTTTTGACTTGTAATATGGTGGAAGAACTATGTGAGATGGGTGTAAAGTAGAGCTGTATTAATCCAGCTTTTTCTCTGAATTTTATGACTAAATAACTGTATTTGTACTAATGGATCGGTCATGTTATGGCTGATACAGTCCACTTCATAAAGTCAGTATCAATGTCAGTGCTAATCTGGCACATTCCTACTGTAAAGTAACAAAAGATATAGAAATACATAGATTACTTTATTTTTATTTTATTATTTTAATGTATTCAGTAGTGTTTATGTAATGCACTGTAGCTTTGAGCCTCCAGTGACAGCACTGAGTGCACCGATCAGTGAAGCCTAAAGATATGCTGACTATAAATCACATACTCATCACATTTTTTCCTCACCTTATAAATTGATAAGAAGATTAGCCACTATCTGGTGAGTTCATATTCTCAGCACTCTTCCCTTAATACATTTAGAGGCTACTCAGTGACTGGGATATGTAAATTTACAGAGATGGAGCTACAGCTTATCTGTCATGCTGAGCTTGTTTGCTGGCCTGGAACACTGTATTCCATTGTTCATAGGTAAAAGAATGTGTTCCCAAATAGTTTTTTGTTCTTCACCACAGACTCAGTGACACACCAGGTTTCTGGTTTCTTCAGGTTTTTTCTTTGCCACCAGACTTCAGTCTTTGTGTTATTGATTGACATAATGTACATAATAATAATAGTGGATTTACCTCACATTTGTACCTCTGTGCCAGTCATCAGTGACAGTGCAGAGCCTCAGTGAGAACGCCACCACCCCAGTCTCCCTTCCCTCCTCAGTGTTGAACCACACTCCACCACGGCCCCGTACAGACATTCCTGGCCTGAGAGTGGCAGCTCAGATGGAGCCCTACGGTGGCAGCTATGGTACCCTGGGCTCTATGATAGGGGGGCTGCAAGGAGATGAGAGCCCTCTACCCAGCCAGGGTGGGAGCAGCGGTGGGCACAAACCTGACCTGCTGCCTGGCTCCAACCACATGTAACCAGCTCAGGACTTGGGTGATCATGAACACATCAGTTATCGTAGGAGATTATAGTGGTTTGCTTTCCAGTCTCATGCTAGTGCTAAGTTTATTTCCAGAACTTGCGTACTGTAGCTTTAAAGCTGATCTAATAGTTTTTATAGTAGTAGTGTTTGTTTCTGTGGCCTATCTGTATTCATGTCTCTATATTTGAATGTATATATAATATGTCTGTTTGGATATATTCTGTTTGATTTCTGTCTCTGTGAAACACTGTGTCTGAAATGTGAAGTATAAATAAAGTTTGTTTCCTTCCTTTCTTTTCTTATTTCTTTTTCTTAAAACTTTTGACTTTTGAGAGGATGTTGCACTCATTCATACTTCAAGCAACTATAACTGATTTACTAACAATCAAATCTACAGAGACCTAAAGAGACCTACAATAGTTTCTATTGAGAAGTTAAGGTGTTTGATAACTGCACTCAGAGGAGGTGTGCATTGATTTCTTGAAGTGTCCCTCCTTCACTGCATTTACTGTGCTATACTGTCCCTATGTTATGGCCAGTTTATTATTTCAAAATAAAACTATGTCATGTAATTCAGCCCTTCACCTTCACAACATTTTTTTTTCACCAGATGTTATCAGATATCTTACTTGCACCCTGATCATGGAAGATTTAAAATGCCTGAAACAAACAAAGAAATCAAGTGAAACACATTGCTCATTTTCATATGTAATTGTTTTGAATGTATGCATTATATAATATATAATAACTGAATAAACTGTGACTTAACCATGCCACATTAAAATCAAATCACAACACTGAAAACAAAGTGAAGAGGTGTGTTTCATTTCAGTGTTGTCCAGCAGAGGGAAGCATAGACTTGCCAGCACTAAATATGATGTCTTACGTGAGAAACCTGGAAACAAAGACTTAAACGCTGCAGAGGGGATGGAGTCAAGAGAACAGGTGGAGAAATTGAAGTTTTACACAGTCATCTGTTTACAGCCCATTTGTGTGAAGGACTGGAGCTAGAGGCACTGTTGTTTGGACCTGCACCATTATCTCTATTAGCAGACACTCCGTTATGAGGGAAACAGGGAAACTTGTCATATTTCTCTGCAGAGTTTAATTCAAGGACCTGATTTGATAGAATGAATCAGTTTGTCAATGGAAAAGAAACAAAACATTATTATTATTTAGGTGATTTAGGTTAGCTGAGACATTTATGGCTGTTTGGAGGATTTCATTTCATTGTTATGATCTTAAAGTGCATCTTTAGGATGGACCTGCACCGTTTGCACTCTGCCCTCTTCAGTTCTCCAGGGTGCCAGCTCAACAGTCTTAAAGACTGTGTGTGGTCAATAATGTCTGACAAAGCATTTGCTGAATTCACCTATGTGGCATCACATGATGGCAGAGTGAATAATGTATACTTTGAAAATTCAGTGATAAGAATATTTGTGTGTATTTGCATAAACATCTCTTCAGAGCTGCAAATCCTTAACAGATCAATGTGGTTTACAGCTTTATCATGTGTTTTTTTTTAAAGGTAAAAACTGAAACACAAACTAGAACCTATAGCTGTCAGATAAATGTAGTGGCATAAAAAGTAGGCTACCACATTTTTACAATATATTTCAGGAACTTAAAGTTTTAATGAAGGAACAAAAGAATAAAAGCAGGTCAGTGTTTTTCTCTTCAATTCTATCTTCTTCTAATCTATTTTTGCTGTTTATTCATTGCAGTGATTTTTCATCCAGTGTTGCAGAAAGAAAGAAACAGAAGACGACGCTGAATTAAAACCTCGTCGTATACATGAAAAATAGGAAGTAATAATAGTGATAATAAAAGATACTGTGAGAAGCCTCTGGCCAGAAACCGTTAGATTCATTCATTCATTTATTCCAAGTGCTGAGAGAAACCTTCATAGAGGATAAGTTCGTGGCCAAAAAAACGGAACTAGACAATTTACTGTTAGATTCATGCTTTATTTAAAGTTCTGGTTACTTTGTATTCCAGTGTTTTATTTCTCAGTTGAACCTTTCTTCAGTGCCAGCACAGCGCCTTGTAACCCAGGTCTGTCAGAGCCACTTCAGCTTGAAGTTTGCCTTCAGTCCCAGTGAAATGTAGTTCGGTCCCTGCTCCTCCATCACAGCCCGGGGTTCTCCTCCGTCCTGCTCTACGTATTGGCGAGTGCTTGGTTTCCTGTATGAATAGTAAATGCAAACCACGTGGTGTGAAAGCAGACTGCAGCTTCTTTTGTTCAAATCAATCAAACCGGAGACGGACAGAGAGCTGCTGAATCAGGAAATCACCGGTACATGATTTATTCTTACCTTTAAGAAATTACAAACAACGTGTTTTTTCTTAAATCATACAGGTTGTACTTACTGTAAACTAAGAATGTGTCCAGTCAAGAAAATATTGAAAAAGTTTTTGTTGTAGCATCGTTTCATGTAACGTTAGTGCCCCTGTCTTTATTTAGAGTGCCTGTTAGCTTACAGTAGCGAGGTAATGTTAGCACAATGAATCCCATCAGTCCGCTGTTTAGTAAATTTTACTCAGGCTTATTTCGGCGTGCGGTCAATGGAACCTGCTCTTATTACAGGCCATACAAACTTTACTCAGCTCGTTTGTATAGCGGCGGTGTAAGTGTGTAATGTTAACTTTACATGCTGTACGTTAGCACGTCAGCTAGCCTGCTACCCAGGCATTATGTGAACAAAGAGCGACAGTGGTTAGCTCGTTAGCCTAATGAGGCTAACGGCTAGCTACTGGACTGACACCCGAACGTGTTTCAGTATCTCGCTGGTTTTTCTTTTATTGCGCTAGTTTCCACTGGTTATCGGTTGAACAAACATTGAAGAAGGTGTTTTGAGAAAACTGGTCAATTCTTTTCTACTTTAATGACTGGCTCTTGATAATAGAGGCAACCAGGGCTATGCATAATGAACTTACTTCTTAAAGACACATACTTCAGTTGGTTGCTTTAAGTGTGAGTGTGTGTGTGTGTTTATAGGCAGTAAGTCTGAATTGTTCACATGCTGAAGTTAATGTAACGAAAACACACGTGTGAAAGTTATTGCTTTAATAATGTCAGCTCTTTCACAACCCGCTCAGGATTTGTTATTAATGTCAGGATTGTGTAATGTGTAAAATGAATTACATACTTTTTTTTGTTTCTTCACTGAGGCACAATTTGACTGTTTTTTTTTTTTTTTTTTTTTTTACTTTTTTTTTGGGCAGTTGTACTTTTTCAAGCTTGGATAATTCTGTTATTCGTTTTTTTTTTTAAATTCATAGTTCTAATTAACCGTTTTTTTCATGTTACATATAATATCTATAAGTTGCCTTGTTCTGATGACTACATTTTTATTGTTTCTTTGAAGATCTGAGTTCAAGTACAGTTTCTGTTTCAGAGTTACACATAATTATTACACTTACTAAATTGATCACTTCCTCTTTCTCACGAGAACAGCTTCTGATCTAAAAATGCCACGTAAGAAGGTGACAGACATCTCAGGGAATGGTGGGATGAAAAAGAAGAGGGCCAGCGGAAAAAGGAAAGAGAGGGACTTCAGTAGCGATGATGAGTTTGACTACGAGCAGGAGAACAACAAGAAACCTGGCAAGCCTGCCGCCAAGCCTGGTCTCCAGCCTGTCACTGTGGCCGACGACGTCAAAGAGAAAATAGTGGGTTTGATCCACCGACTGAAAACTAACCAACTGACTATTTTAAGGAAACTGTCAGAATGATGTGTTTGTAATTGAAAACATTTGTTTAATTTATATCTTCCTCCCATCTGTGTATGGCCACTCCTGCCAGTAAGATAAGCTGTTTTAGTGGGGGCTGGGGGGATGACAAAGATTAAATTAATTATCTCATGATTCTGACTTAATAAGAATTCAGGATATTGAATTAGTAGCAAGCAAGTCTTATCCGCACATGTATTTGTGTTTTAGTATTGCTTTCCTTATAATCTAGGACAGTCTGACACTTAGCATGGAATTTAGTATTACACAACATCTTGTATCTGTTTTCTGATGAAAGGAAGGATGGCAGTGTGGTTTGTTCTTAGTGTCTTCCAGGAGCTTACTTATGTCCAAAGTGTCTAACGGAATGGATTTTTTGTTTCTAAGATTGCAGAAGGATAGTTACTTTCAATGTAATGATTAAAAGTCCTTGTTCTTCAAGGTTTGGATAAAGTTTCAGGGGAAAAAAAACAGAACATGAGCATATCTTCAAACTTGACAATCAATCTTATTTCCCAAATGTCAGAATGTTCCTTTAATCAAATCATAGATGCAGCTGTTATAATAAGTTTTTTTTTTAAGTTTAAGCTACAACATATAATGTTACATATTTTTGATGTTATTGACCACATTGTTCCCTTTCTACAGAAACTTGAGTGCCCAAAGGTAAAAGGTCAACTGCTCATCTTTGGAGCAACCAACTGGGATTTGATTGGAAGAAAGGAGGTGCCCAAACAACAAGGTAGAATATTTTTATATCAAGTAGTGGAGTGGGGTCCAGCATAGGACAGATGACTGTTCCTGATAATGTCCCTTTTTTGTCTGCTGATGCATCTCAGTTACTGATTTCCTGACTTTATTACTATATAAACCTTGACAACAACAGTGATTAATAGCTATCACATATACGTCTTTTGAAGTTTAAGTGAGCACGACTATCATCTTTGAACAGATCAGCTCATGTGTCAACAACTTTTTCACTGTGTATGGCAACCTCTGCTATAATCCCAAGATTCTGCACAGAGGTACTGGGCGGATGGATAAACAGGTTTTGATTTGATGAGTGGATTCTCTGTTCTCTACCTGTGTGTTTTCCTGAACCGTGGCGTATGGATGAGATGGAGGAAATTGTATGGCCAGACAGAATCAATAAAGCACTGATGAGATTTTCCAGTGTGTCTGCAGCAGATAAAAGAAATGAGTAAGGATGCCCACATGTTAGGCATACATGTGGGTCTTTGTTTGGGTTGCACAGGCAACATATGTGTTAAAATCAGTGAGATCCCATTAATTGATTGTGACAGTAATGTCCATTCATATGTATGCATGCTCTGTGCTGCCCCCCTGCAGCAGGCCCACTGATGCCTGGGGCAGGCTTTGCATTGCCTTGTTCCATCCTTGTCTCACTACTCTGGTACACACTGATAAATCAGCTTTGTTGAGACTGAATGGGGGTTGGGGTGTCAGCGGGAGCAGCTGCATAGACAAAGCCCATCTCTAGATGGGCGAGATGCTGTGCCTGCCAGAGCACCGAACACACACTCAAATCATTCTTTTGTTGTGCACTTACAGATACTCTGTAAAGGTTTAGTTGCATATTTTTAGCACGTCTTGTGAACGTGTGGCAGCAGTTTGTCTTTAATTGATCTGCCTCCATTGAAAGTGAATGGAGGCAGTACAACTTATGGTATATATGGTATATATGGTATATTATGGTATATGGTTGTCTTTCAAAACGCTTATTTATTAAGCCTCTGCACCAGTGACGGCCATGGTCTAAGACATTATGTTTTCGTGTTGTGCATCAGTCTGTCCCATTCTCGTGAACATGATATCTCAGGAACAACGTGAGGGAATTTCTTCAAACTTGGCACAAACATTCACTTGGACTCAAGGATGAACAGATTAGAATTAGGTGGTGAAAAGTCAAAGTCACTGTGACCTCACAAAAACATGTTACGCTAATTATGACAAAATGTCACTCAAATGAAGGGGTGACATTTTTATTATATCCAAAAGGTCAGCTTCACTTCATTTTGTTCTGCAAAAACACTTTTCTGGCCATTTTCCACAACCATAACTCAGGAACAGGAGGGCAGATTGTGACCGTATTTCATATTTGCTGAACTGGTGACACTGATCTTTGGTGACTGGTGACCACCAGGCTGTAATTCTAGTTTAATGCATAAAGCCAGTGCCGCTCTATATTCTTCCTGCTTTATCAACAAATCCTATGGGCAGATCCAAACCAACAATCTGTTAGTCTGTGTCTCAGTACCTTCTGATTTTTCTGCCCTGTCTGTGTGTCTCAGCTCCAGGCCCATTAGTTCCTACTGAAGAATTAAACACTTCACAAATATATAGATTGTTTTTCAGTAATTTCAAGTGAACTCTGTATTCTCTGTGGAGCTGGATGCACAGTCCCTGCACACTTTACTCACTGCTGCCTGCGCTGAGTGTAAATTTGAGCATTGATCAGCTGGTTTCAGTGGTTTTCATCAGGACATGATATGTTGTTTCTGTGTTTCAAGCTGCTTTCCGCAACCTGGGCCAGAATCTGTGGGGTCCTCACCGCTACGGCTGCCTGAATGATGTCCAGGTTAGCTGTGTGGTGTCTGGTCCCTGTGCTGCACACAGTCTCCTCATGACCACTGAGGGCAAGCTGTGGAGCTGGGGTAAGTAACATGCTGCATTCAGGTGCAAATGATTTTCCTGGTTAAAAAAAAATAAAAATACTGTATAAGCCACACCCCCAGAGGTTATAGGTTCATAGCCAGTATGTACAGCTCTGATCACTGACTGTAAGTCAGTGGATTTGTTTACAGGCTTGAGTTCAGAGTGGGAGGAGTTATCCATCACTGAGTTTGCTTTCTGGCTTCCTCAGGTCGTAACGACAAAGGTCAGCTGGGTCACGGCGACACCAAGCGCCTGGAGGCCCCCAAGTTAATCGAGGCCCTGGCAGATCATGTGATTGTTGCTGCCGCCTGTGGACGCAATCACACCCTGGCACTCACAGGTGGGCTTATCATCAGGGACGTCTGTGTTTTCATTCCTGCCAAACACCACAGCAGCTGATTTCACTGAGCTGCTGTTGGTTTGCTGTAGTCAGTGGTTGGAATGTAAACCAGCACGGGTCCTAATAATTCAACACAAAGTTAGTTTGGCTGTATTTCCGAGCTCTGTAATATTAAATCCATTGTAAACAGCAGCAAACAGAATGTGATGGTAAATGCTGCTGTCATTCATTCCCCACAGAGGATGGCACTGCATACTCTTTTGGTGAGAACAAGCTGGGCCAGCTTGGCCAAGGAAACCAGACTGATGCAGTCCTCAGCCCAGCACCGGTAAGCCATCACTGACACACACCAGAGATTTTTATCTTGTGAATTGATTCATGTCTTCTGAATCGAGTGTACAGCTACAGTGCTGTCAGCTCGCAGTGTGGTGCTGTAGAGGTCAGAGCTCTGTCCAAACCATATCAAAGGCTGCAGCGTTCAGATGAATAGATTAGATTAGATTAGATTCAACTTTATTGTCATTACACATGTACAAGGACAGGGTAACGAAATGCAGTTTAGCA
>JBBMJY010000012.1:769450-792198 GCA_037833715.1 Toxotes lorentzi | reverse complement strand
TATATATATTTGAAACTCCATGTCAGTGCAGTTTCAGATGGTGCATTCGAAACACGTGTGATTTTCACTAAAGGTATCATATTGTCCTAAATAATTTGTCCTAAAAGTTTGAAGCTGAGACACAGTGACTTTTTTAAACGCTCAAATACGGAAATATGCATCAGCTTTAAAGAGGGGTCAGACTCTGGTGTTAAACCGAAAACAGGATCCTGAAGAACACTGGGGCACCGAAACACTTTAACCTGCACTGAGCTGTGTGGGACAGGATAGGAACGTACTCGGCGTGTCCCCGTCTGTAGCAGCCGTCCCCCAGGACGCAAGCGGTGTGTTCGGGAACATCTCCCCCCCGTGCAGCCTCTCTGCTATCTTGCGGGCAGAGATGGTGTCCTTGAAGTGCTCCCTCCAGGCCAGGGTGGCGCACAGCAGGCACAGGGTTTTACCGGTTCCTGTGGGACTCTCCAGAACCCCATTCACCTTCTGGAACAAACAGGCAGACATGGACACTGGTTGCATGATTAGACAGAGCTGCATGATTAGCAGCTGTGTAGCGGTTGTGCAGTTTGCTTTCATTAGTAAGGAACCTACTCACCCTCTGAAGACATTCAATCACTTTGTTCATGTAGTCTTTCTGACAGTCATATGGAGGAAAAGGGAAATTCACGGTCACTCCACTCAGAGTCAGTGAAGGCATTCTGCGTCTCTTAGCTCAGGTTAGCAACAGACTGAACGGACGTAGTGTTTTAACTTAACAGAGAAAACTCCTCTGAGCTCCGACTTCACTGTCACACACTTTTACATGAGTCAACAGTGGTAAACTACGTTTGACTAGACGACTCCTTCTCCCGCAGTAAACTCTCGTTACTACACACACAGACCTGACTCTGAACATTTGGCGCCAGCTTTCCGCTTTGAGCCCGGTGCGCATGCGCATTGTAGCGACGCACCTCCGCTGCCTTCAGGTGCCCACGGAAACCATGAACACGGGACTGCAGACGGTGGTTTTCAGATATTTCTCATGATGGACGTCTCTACCTGGATACATGCAGATAACTGAAGGTGGAGGTTATGTGCAGAATGAAAGGTGTAACATTTATGATACAAGTTTTCTTTTAAAGTTTTCACAGTGACCAACCACACTAAATCACATGAATTCCACTAGGACCAAAAGTTAAGAAGCAGTTACTGCTGCTCTGCTAGGCTGAGCTGATCATCTTTGAGCCAGCCTGGTTAAAGTCAAGGCCCCAAAAGCTCCAGGTCCATGCTGTATCAGAAATGTGATCTACTGAAGTAGAATATCAGCTATGTGGGGTCCTCCATCTTGTGGCCCTGCTCCATACGAAGGATCACGTTTTATTAATTTGTTTTAATCCTTTTCTATGTGTAAACTAATACACACACAACCTCTGGAAAGGTCTCTTATTCCATCATAGAAGAACTGGAAGGCTTCAACAGCTCTTTTCATTGTCAATACATCAGACAGTTCTTTTCTTTAATAACTTGTGCCAGTTAATTTTCTGTCAGTTGATTAACTGATTTATCAACTAATGATTTCAGCTCTAGGGCACTAGTCAGTTTGTGGGTTCCTGGGGAAATAACAAAACTGCCATGAACAGTGGGGACATTAAGGGCCCAATAACAAATGTTTTCCCTGAGGCCCCCTCAGAGGTTAATCCAGTCTGTATATCCCAGATAGCTGTCCTTTTTTTTTATTCATTCTGAATTTTAGCATTTAATAAAATCATCAAGAGAATAAAACACACTATGTGTTTAACATTACTGTGTTTTATTTTTGTTTTGCAGGTGATTCCTTTAAGTTAATTTGTTCATGAATCTATCAAGGTATTAACAGCAGCTTTCCTGCCACTAATTCTGCTGGGAAACGTGGCGTACTCACATTTAAGTCAGTGATTAGGAAACATTCAGATTTCTGTTTCAATGAGTCATTGTCCACACGTAACAATTACACAATTCAACAAGTACATCATTTATTTCTATTATAGCAGAATACAATAACCATGAAATACAGTGAGTGGATGTTAGACATCTACTCCTCTCCAGCTGAGGGCAGAACAATCTTGCTCGGTTCATAGTAGTTCTCATCGATGAGAGGAAGACCCTCCTTTTCCCTCTGCTGGATCAGAAGCTCTGCCTCCCTTCTGGCCCACTGCCGCATTCTGGAACACACACACACAATTGCTGCCTTAAAGTCCATCACTGATTTTGTTTTGCAATTGTTAAACTTTCTGGGTCTCTGGTGAAATTTGTCTCAGGAAACAGCAAACCTTTGATCTGTCTATAAAAGTGAGTGCAGTCTGAGAGACTGTCAGTCATCAGAATGTAAGTCACCACTGTCACCTCGCATTTAAAACCAGAAATGTCAGCAGATAAGAAGGGGTGAAGGAGTGGGAACTCACCCGTGATCTGGTAAATAGTGGATAAATGCTGCTCCGATGACAAGAGCCAACGAGATTCCAAAGAAGAAGCCCACCCTCATGTTCCACTCATCCACCACAGGATCACTGGAGAAGCCATGGTAATCTGGATTCTGACAAAACACAAGGAGGAACAAATTATACACAAGAGGCACAGGGGAAAATTTCAGGTCTTCCTCCTGACCCTTCAAGTCTCTGTTAGAAGTGTAATTTCAGGTTAAACACAGCTGCATGCAATGAGGCAGTTCATTCAGAGGCCTGCGGACACATGGTTGTTTTAGGTATATATGTATGGATGTTGTGGAGGTGCACCATTAATCATTTCCAATCCTTTGGAAAACTATGGTGGGCATTTTTCAATTACACTGCTTTTTATAGACCAAACCACTAACCGATTAACCGAGAAAATAATCGACAGTGATGAGTAATCAATATTTCTAATAGCTGTTAGTTGCAGCCCTGAGATGTAGTGAGGTCTGATGCTGCCACACATACAGAGGACAGTGCGTTTTCATTTCCATCCATTGGTAAATGTTTGGTATCGTTTCTGCTTCTCCTGCTGATCAGTGTCACAAAGCACAGAGACATCCCCTGTGACTGATGTCAACCAACCGAGGATGAACTCCTCAGTAACCTGAGAACACCGGACTGTCCCTATAGCGTAAGCTAGCTAACGTTAGCTAGCTGATACAGTTCACAGCGGGTTCATGCATGGTAACAGCGTATTCTGGTCAGTTAGCCCACCGCTGTCTGTATGTGTTAAATAAACCTTTGTTAGGGTGCTAAACGTTTACGGAGAGTCACGTTAGCGTATCATGGAGAGGAGCTCACCTTGACATACTCGCTGACCTCCCCGTGTCCAGCTTTGTCCGCAGCGGGGTGCAGCTCCGTCACAGCGGTCGAGCCGGCGGCACTAGACGGTCTTGAGTGGGAGACAAAGCGTGCCGGTGGACGACAGAGTAACCGGGGAAGAACGGACCCGAACCGGGATAGTCGGGTCAACATTTTGACTGTTTGTGAAAAAATACGGTTGACCCGGAACCGGAAACAAGATCGTGTCCCCCGCTTCTTCTTCTTCCTCATTTACCAGAGGTAAAAGGGGGCCATTACCGCCACCACGGGCTGATCGACGGTAATGCACCCTGAGGATTCAGCAGCAGGTGTGTGGATCATTCACGTATTTTTCTCAGTACGATCTGCTTTGCTCTGCTTGTTTTTAGTGTCCTGCTCAGTAGATGACTGCACAGGTATTTTAGTCTGTTCACTAAAACACACCTTATGGTCTTAGGTGTTTAATTGTAAATCATATAGTGTTTTCACATCAGTACACCTTCAAGGTCTTCTCTATTATACATGAATTGCAGTGTGTTCTTTCATGTTAAACCTGACAGTATCATCCTGCAGTGAAGTCTAGTGTGAGGCTGACATAACAAACATTACTACATGTTCAGCTCTTTACAGCATTTAGCTCATGCTGCTGATGTGAAATCTGAACTCTGCTACAATCACCAATGAATCACATTTTAGTCGACCTCTCAGGCTTCTGAAGATATTTTCACTCAACTCAAAAACACAACAATAATTCACCCAATCAGTTTCATTGATTATAATTTATTTGTGTCCAATATACAATCAGTAACACTGTTGTGTGTTGTATGATTAAAAAGTTTAACTTTGTGCACGTATATAATTTAATGAGATAAACAAATCAAGTTTTCTTTTCTTTACAAATGCACATATTGCAAGCTCATAGTCCAGCTAGTCCAGTTACTTCAGTTCTTTTTAAATATGCTATTAAATACTGATATACAAAAAGAGGCCAAACCAAGTGTGAGAGTAATAATCACAATAATCACAAGGGTCTTTCTAAAGACATGAGATTACTTTAGTTTCTGCTTTAAACAGAAGCACTGGTCACAGAGGGATTTCCCTTTTGGAGGTGGAGCCATTACACATCTCCAGACATCCTGTTTGGTCTTCTGCATGACAGACTACTGAGAACACACAATACAGGCCACTCAGAACCAAGAAGTCTTAAAGGTCAACAATGCTGAGAAAACAAAAAGGACAATTTTAAGAGACACTTCCTGACTTTGCTCTGGTGTCCATATATCCCCAGATTTTCCCACACTGCTGAAAAACCACCAGTGATCTGAAAGGGCATTTGAGGAACGTCCATAAAATCAGGAGGTGCACCTCTTAGGATTTATTACCACACAACTCTTGCCTTTGACTAATTTCCCCATTCTCTGTGCCCTGCTACAGCCATGCACACATCTGCATTCATTTAAACCATACTGAAGTGCACACTGAATAAGGCTGAGTCAGGTCAACATTTTCATATCTGGCCACAAACAGTCAAACAAACACAAAATATTATGGTTCCACGATACACTGACTGGTGGTTTTCTTGTGTCCCTATCTGAATATCAATGAATTTGAAACATTCATTGAAGCACACAAATGAAATCACAGGTTTAGTAGCATTTGATCCATTTTCAGACCAAATGGAGACACAGGATCAACCCTTTTGGAAGAAAGTTTAGTCACATCTTGCCTTCTCACATCTGTATTTTCTTGACAAATAATCAAAAAAGGGTGTAGAAATCTGGTTAGATGCTGTTTGACTGTATAATGGTTTAAAAAAAAAAAGTGGCTTTCCTTCTGGAGTGAACACCATGTATGAAAGCATCATCGGTACGATCCAGTCACATTATTTAATTCCAACATCTCCCAGCTCTGAAACTGGCTTTTAGCTCAGCATATATGACAACACAATGCAGACAGTGGTTTAGCACAAAAGAAAACGTAAGTCAAGGCTACTGATTAAAACAAGTGAGGCACTTCTCTGCCAAGAGGTTGCACATGGGCTAATAACTATGTCACAGTGGAATCACGTCGTATTCCACATTATGATCCGTCTGTGACACTGAAGAATCAACTGTAAAGATACTGAATATACAGCCAAGTATCAGTTACTGCTTCCTCTCTTCTTTAAGGAACCACACAAAGCAAAAACAAAGACTGTCATGTGACGCCTGCAACTGTGCATTACATCCGCCTCGTTTAGACAAAGCTTTCCATGGTTTCACTGAAATCATAACACATGGCAAAAAGACAGTCTTTGGGAAACAGCAATAACCAGAGAACTAACATGATACGTCAACCAAACAATGACCCACCAAAGCTTTTAATAATGTACAGTACTTCCTTTGCTATGGTGGTGGTTTGAATGTATGAGTCCAGCACATACAGTGTATCAGCTGTTCATGTAGATCAACACCTCACTGCTCTCTACAGTGCTGCATCCACACGTCTTTGTGCCGTAACGTGACGACATGACAAGATGTCGCTATGTTGTGTGATGTCACAGTAAGACGGATCAGCTGTTCTGTCCTGTTATAACTACGGAGACCCTAACTATGTCCCAAACTCCACTGATTGGCTGAGTCACCTTCAGAACAAAACAAAAAAAACAAAAAAACAAAAAGCACCTGTGACTGTTTTGAGTTGTTCAGCTAATGTAAACCCCCTTCTCAACATGTCACTGATGCCTATTTATTGCACTAACCCAAAATCTCCCACGTCCCTTCTACCTAACCTTACTTATACTGCACTGTAAATCAAATGTAAATCATGTAACCACTTTTTGTTTTTTACACAAGCAGTAAGCCACTGAAGCAAAGTTTTGGTTTGCTGACAACAGAAATAGGAAAAATTATCAAGCATTAAGGTGAGAGGCTAAAAAAAAAAGGACATTAATTCGTTTTGGCTCGTCTACAGAGTAAAACATACATGGTATGAAAGGGAATCTATGAGTGGTGGAATGTATGGGCCACTGCAACATTACTCTGTTCAGACCCAGGCCTCTGGGAATCTCACTAGGCCATCAAGTCCAGATGCAATAGCACTTCAGAAGAGGGAAAGGGAAAAAATCCAACAGACAGCACACTGAATGTGTGGGCTAAAAATAAAGTACTCCACTGATTTAGTCTTTCACTTTCATAAAGCTGGGACCTGTGAGAGACATAAAAAAAAGAACTGTCAAAATCAAAGCAACACTGCATCCTCCATTTCCCATAATGCAACCCAACAGGCTCTGTCTCGGTCAGGCCCTCCCTGCCTGGTAAATGCCCATACCTTTTAAACTCTGGCTGTAATGAAGGCTCTCATAAAGGCTTTAATGCCCGGTCACACCAGAAAATGGCACAGAGAAATTCATTCCTGTCTCCTCCTGAAATACATTAACACAGTTAAATCAAGGCAACAACTGACTGCAGCTCTTTTGTCGAGCAGCTTGTACGCAAAGCTGTTTACACAAGGCTGGATGGCAAGACACAGCTTGCAGGATACATTCCTCTATTCAGGACTCTGTAGCTCTGTCTCCTCAAAGGTCAGCAGTGTGACAGCAGTCTGAATTTGTTAATGCTGCCAATTTGTGTGTCAAAAGTTCATGTAAATATGAACTCTGCGCAAGAGCTCTCCTTCACAGCTATTGCGGTTATCCCTTTGAAAATCAGCTGACGTAGTAATTTCACTGTTTGAAGTGCTGGTGTAATCGGGCCTTTAAAGTGTGTTCTTGTGTTGTTCACAGGAATTTGAACATCAGACTGTTTGTGCGGTCTGTGTTTCTTGGCCTCAAAAAGCCAGTGACATTAGAGATGTTAGCTGAAGCTAGAGAGCAACTCCAGTTTTCTTCTCTGTATCTTTATGAAGTCGATTCATAAAACCTCAGGATAAGCATGGATTTTCACATGTAATAACACCTGTGCATCTTTAAACTCAACAGCATCTCAGCAGCAGTTTTTTTTTTTACCTTGTGAAAATGTATTATTGATTTATCCTTTAAGGTTAGCGGTGACAGGCTGGGTCAGGAAGCTTAGGTAAGTATGTGTGCTGGCTTTGTCATCAGTTTATTTTGTGGCTGACTGATCTCGGTTAACAAGTTGAGTTGTTTCTGTAAAAGTCTTTATGGACAAACTAACTGTTTAAACCTCAACTTTCAACTAATCAGAGTTTGGATTTCTCCTTAGGTTTTCAATCGATGTAAATTGAGTGCTTTAGTTAAGACACTTACGTGGCTTACTGGAAATAACATGAGCTTGTAAACAAAGTTAATAAAGAGGGCAACGCAGGCTAAATGCACCAAGTGGCTAAACTTTTGTTGGTTCTGGCAAAACCCGCGACTGTATGACTGACAAACGCCTACATCGCAGGGTTTAACACGTCACGCACCAGAAACCTCAGAGGACACGACAAGAAATGAAGCTCTTTCATCCCCTTCCATCAAC
Source organism: Toxotes lorentzi (assembly GCA_037833715.1). Lineage (NCBI taxonomy): Eukaryota > Metazoa > Chordata > Actinopteri > Toxotidae > Toxotes > Toxotes lorentzi. The sequence goes on along the minus strand of JBBMJY010000012.1, from coordinate 784,475 downwards.
TGGAGGGGCTGATGAGAAAAATAAAACATTACAATGACTATCGACATAAGGAATATAAATATATATTCAAGCATACACAGAATGAGAAGATTAATAACAGCCCAATTCAATGTGGAAGGCTGACTAAAAAAAGATCGACACCTCCAATGGGCCACAGTCTTCTGAGGAGTTCACTGAGGATGAGAAGCCAATGGTGCATGATGTAATCAGGAAGCGGGGGAAAGGGAAACTTGAGCTGTTGGGGAGGGAATGGTGGTTGCGAGGTTATAGGTTGAGTTTGGAGATGACGACTGAGGCGATGCTAAAGGGCTGTAAATGGGCCGAGCAGAGATGACTGAAGAAGGGGAGTGTTGAGCAGCGGTAGCTGTTGTCGGGGAGTCCGAGCTAACCTCATCCCCTTCTTCTGAGTCCCACACCTCGCTCTGCAAGTAGTCTGCAAATAAGGCCTTGGCTCGCTGCAGCACCCTGCTCAGGTTGTGGCGCCGCACAAGGCGATCAAAGTGCATGGCCAGCTCGTTGTAATCCAAGCTGTTCTTGATGATGTGGTCTCGGTGCTCCAGCAGGATGGACAGGCACAGAAACAGCATGAAGGGATTGCCTTTGCCAAACTCTTGAGGAGGCGGCAGGGAGCACGGTTTGACGCTGGTGGTCTCAGCTTTCAAAGAACTGGGCGTGTTAGCCGTGGTGCTGGGGGATTTGTTTCCCGGGGAAGGGAGATTGTTGGAGGACAACCTGCTGCCAGACAGCGACGGGCCTCTTCCAAAGGACAAAATAGGTGAAGAGAGTAGGGATCGATTCTGAGTGTGGGAGGGAGATGCAACAGATGTTTTTACGGAGGGAGTTGTCGGTGAGTTGATCCCTGTACTGCTGAGCACTTGGGCAGAGGAAGTCAATACTTGTGGGGAAATTCTTGGTAAGGCTTCTCTTCCATTGGCTGTGGAAGGGGAAGTGGACTTTGGAGGAGAGTCTGGAGAAGCTCCTGGCCAGCTGGAGGGTGAGGCTGAAGAGGTGGGAGAGACTGAGGAACCAGTTTTCCACATTGGTAGGCCGTTAGGAAAGAGGGGAGGGGATGACATTGGAGAGAAACCATTTTCACAGTTTTTTATGAGAGGCGTTCTCTCTCCTGGGTCCTCCTCACTGTCAACTGTGGACTGGCGTCTTGGGATGCTCCCTACTGCCTTAGAAGCCACCAAACCCTGTGGCTGCTCAGCATCTTCCATATCAAAGCTATCCTCATTGCGGGCAGTATAGTATTTAAACTCTCCAAAACTAGTTTGCCTCTCAAAAGCAGGAGCCTGTGAATCCGCCTTTTCCATGTTCACTTGATGAATTTCACAACCGCTGCCCTCACTTCCTTTTCCAGCACCTGTGTTTTGCCTGTCTTTTTCTGCTATGACAGCATTCCTGCTCACATCTGGTTCTTCTCTTGAAGGCCTCAGCATATGTCGCCTGCGCTGCTTCTCTTTTTGCTCCTTATCATCTTCCTGGCAGTTCTCGACTGTCTTGTCTTTGTCTCTGCAGGTCCCCGTTTCATCAGGCTCCAGCGGCGGTCCAAGAAGCTCCACTTCTGTTTCAGGGGGATCCGGGGGCAGGGAGCTCCATGTGACCTCAAGCATCCTCAAAGCATCGTCAAACGCAAATTCTCTCTTGAGCTCCAGAAGCAGCCAGCGGTAACAGAAGAAGAGGTCGTCAGCTCCTCGGGACACCAGGTAAGAGTAGAACTCAGGATCAGAGTACTGCAGAAGCAGCTTTAGATGCTGGAACTTAATAGACATGAGCTGTCCATCTGGCCGGAAGTTCCCCTCCAAACGTTTCATGATGCCGCAAAAGCAAATGAAGGCATGTGCCTCGTTGTCCATCACTGCAAGTATAGGGGAGGCGATATCACTCATGCCTTGACAGTATGATATCTGAAAAACAACACATCCACACAAAGTTACAGAGGTCAACAGTTCACAAACAATAACTGAATTTTAAATCATGTAGATATTCACATGCCTTTATGAGTAAGATTAGTTTTCAGATTATAGGAAAATTCAAAGAAACCACATATTCATTAACAGGATTCTTCTGGTTCAGTGGTAGACCAGGAGCCTAATTTATCATGCACACACTCATTTCTATACACAGGATTCAATTTATCAGTCGATCACTTGCGGTCTCACCTCATTCACTTGTAATAACTGTGTAATAATTGTATGGTAAGAAATCCAAGTGTGGAAACAGTAAAAACGTTGTGGAGCACAATGTGAAATACGGTAACACCACTAACAACACAGGGACACATGTAAAATGAGACTTATGTCCATAAGTATACTGCACCAGTGCATGCTGGGAAAGTTGTACGAGCCAACTGACTGAACATTTCTACAAACCTGTGGATGTGTGATGGCAAATGTGGTGAGCAGGTCTGTAAGGGCAGTCAAATGTGGACTGTCTTCAGAGCCTGCATAGTATGGATGAGCCCGGTCTGTCCTCAGGACGTCTTTGAGAACATTTCCACGGATAAATTCAAGGTCCTCGTGGCTGACCCTGGCCGTCCACTCTCTCTTCAGTTGGTCATACTCCCTCGTCTTCCTCTTCATGTAGTCCATCCTTTCCTGTCCACTCAGCCCATCAGGGTAGACGTTCAGGAGGTACCGCCAAACAACCTAACAAAACAGCAGACGATGCAAAACTGGATTCACAGTCATAAAATACTAATTACAGAATTTAAAACAGGAATACATGATTTCTCACTTCATTATATAATTAAAATTTGCACATTTTTCTGTGTGGATGAGACACAGGCAGAAAATGGTGCTGTTGTTGCTTTGTTCTCTGAAGGACAGAGAGGGAAACATTAGCATAATCACTAAAGACAAATGACTGTTTATAGCAGCCTAAATCTGCTGAAAACAAATGTGTGATCAGATCAGAAGCAGAATCAAAGTCCTAATCAATCACATTTCACTGACATGCAACCCTGATTATTTGGAGAAAGCCTGCAGTACATGGGATTGGTATGTAGTGCTAATAAAACTCAGGGCCTGCACCTTGCGCAGTGAAGGTTCCACACCACCATGGTAGATCCGCAGTCTGAGTTCCTCCGGTCGTGTCAACTGGCCCTGTCCATTGAGGTAACTGTGAAACTCGGCGTCGCTCAGAGGAGGCTTGAAAGGCTTGATCTCCTCCCCATACGACCAGCTGAAGGCTTGCTGGACTCTAGACAAGGTCCGGCCCACCTGAACACAGGTGAAACATGCACATAAGCAAAGACCCTGACTCATAGGAGGTTGAGGGTAAAAAAAGACTATGTGAGGAAGGTTAATGAAGGTCGAGGAACCTGGGACAGTAGAGACTGGGTGAAGGGAAGAGCTGCAGAGGCTAAAGACCTAGTCCTCTCTGCAAGAAGCTGCTCAGAGCCAATCACGTCTTTGGGGCTTATGATGTCCCAGTCCTCCATAACAGGACCTGCAGTTGAACAAAAAGTAGTAGACTTAACAATCATCCATTTCAGTTCTACCTCTATGTTTTACTCCTTTCTTCAAAGAAACAGCCATGCCTTGTTTTATGCTGCTGTTCATTAAAAGATTCCTTGCTAATGGAAATGATGGGGGATAAAATTCACAGTCCCTGTTTTGTGCAAACCTCAAAATCCACCATGAGCTACTTCAAGAAACACATTGCATAAATGCAAACCTGCTGAAGTGCGTGCTTCACAAAAATGACCTCTATAATTATTGGGCAACTAATACAACTCTCCTGGATCTACAATCCAAATGTCTCTTGGGGATATCTAGAATCCTCTTTCCTCTTTGTCAACATCTTTACAGTTTAGGTTAATTATGGATAATATGTGGGATACATGATGAAAACTGTCTGCAGATGCCACACTTCTCTGTAATATGGTGTGACCTCCAAAGTCTTGCAGTTTTCCTTTAAGCTTTTAGGTTTTGTTAGTTGTTTTTTTGACACACTGGTGCTCTCACTGTCTTCTGAAGGCTTTATGTCCATCTTGAGCTGTAGATATGGTTTGGCTGCACTGACAAATGCAACATCCAAATCCCAGTCAGCCACCAGAGGCAGATACATTTCAGCACCACTCCGATCTCGAGACAGGTAACTGATCCCAAAGTTCCGCTTCCTGTTTTGAAAGACACACAAAAGGAAATGCTGACACATGTACTGTGACTCTTGTTAGGACAAACTCCAATAATATTTGTGTCTAACAACAGTTTAGCCAGGGTGATCAACTCTTACCCGTTCAAATCAAAGGCTCTGATAAGAATGTGCTGCAGGACCTCCAGGGAAGTTATCTGAGGATCGACAGCAAAGGAGCGAAACTCCACAGGAAGTGCTCCATCACATTTCTGAAAAGCATCACATCCCACTCTCTAAAATACCATCACTGACAAATAAAAAACAAACAATCGAAAAAGAAACCCTGATTCTAACAATAAACATGAAAGGAGGTGGCAGCAACAAGTCTATGCACTGCTGTTATTAATATACTGGTGGTGGTTAGTATGTGAGAATTAAAGTACAGAAGGTGTGCACAGCATTATTTAGATTTACAAGGTTAGCAAAGATATTTTAGTTACTGTGTTTGTTACGTTGATTTGTGAGTGGTCAAACTGTCGCCCCATAGTCCACATTTTTAAAAAGCTTTTCCCTAGGTGATTACTGACTCCATGTCCACTGTGCACTGCACTGTGGGGACAACAGTGTCCACCTGAGTCAAAAAGCGATTTTAGTCTGCATACATAATCAATGTGTGCTTAAACGTTATTTATAGAAAAGCTGGGTTGTGTGGTTGAAATAATTATTACTATAATAAGAAATATGCTTTATGGGTTTCAATATATACATCAGGATATGGTAAACATGTACAAAACCACATGCGAAATCACTGAACCAATGCTCCAGGTAACGTTTGACGTCACGAAGTGAGGTCCAGTGTATGCACGCACGCACGCACGCACGCACTTGCTTGAGCAGGCAGGTGACGTCAGCTCAAGTCTGTGAGGGTTCACTGATTTTGGCCGACCATGAACCTGGGTATTCATAACGTTTTCACAGATGAGTGTCAGTTATAACGAAGTGTTGAAGTCGGTCCAAATAACGTGACAGAAACAGCCGATTCGCACCCACGGCTGCCGCAGGCAGGATTCAGTGAAACCTACGATGCTGGCGATAAACAACACGATAAATTCGTGGGTAGCGTCGCTCCCGCCAAACAACACTGTTTCACAGCCACTGTTACAGATGTTTCTGTCGACGTGTAAGCACTCGAATGCGTGTTTGACAGACAGCTAGCAAACATCAAGCAGACAACTGAATAAACAGGACGACGGGTTTTCTAGCTACCTAGCTGACAATGGCACACTATTTGTTGCTCAAACCATAGTCACCCTACCTTGACTTTGACACGAACCACCCCCCGCTCCTCCTCGCCTGCCATTTTAAAGACTCCGTGTTGGAACAGGACGGTTGTTCTGAGGTTTGTTTTCCTTCTACGCCGACATGGTGATCAATAACATTACGAGGGGGGAGCACTGGTCGAGTTTCTCTTCTTCTTTTGGGTTTTCTTGGCGGTTGGCAAACCAGCTCATAGGTGCAATACCGCCACCTACTGGACTGGTGGATGGAACTATTAGCAAGAAAAAAACAAACAAAAACAAATTATCTTCTTGTTTCTCTCAAGTAATGAATCAGAAGACTACACAGTTTTCCATAATTTACTTCTTCCTTCATCATACCTCTTGCAATCTATCCATGTTTGACAGTTTTCAGTAGGGTGCTTGCCTGTTCAATAGAGCGTTTGATTTAAAGAGTAAATACTGTAAAGATGTCTTCCTTCGTCTCAGTATTCCTGCCAGATTTTGCACATACAATTCTTTATGGTGCTTCTAACCAGTGATTGTTTAGCCCATACATCATCTGTCTCATTTATCCAGGAAATATCCAGTCCCTTATAATGTAGCCTGAGTGGCACATGATGACTTTACTTAATTTAATGCATACAAGCACTGAAAAGCTATCAGAAGTGATCACAACACTGGGTTGATTATTTTTGTCTACCCATTGCAATGCTAACACAATTCTGAAGTAGTGAAGTAATAAAATAATTCAGCTGTGTACTGACAATGGAAGATAAAGAATCCAACACCTGTGCACCCAGGCTCTGATTCTTTTGAACCATCTGTGTATGTGAACATCTGGTGATGGTGCTGGTCAGTATAGTTTTGTACTATTGTGGCTTTTTTTGGTACAACTTTAGGGTTTTATCTTCATAAGATACGCCAACATAAGCTTGACCCTCATAATTCGCAAAGGAATTACCTCCCATTTCAGTTTGCATTGCAGATACTGGTGATGTTTTAAATGCCCCACCACAAATCCGGAGACCCCCAGCCTGTTCAGCATCAGACTGTGTAAGACTGGTTTCTGCTACAGACATATAAACTGTACATCCATAATCTAGGTCTGCTCTCCTAATTGTTCAAACCTTGATTCCTACTGGATAGTGATCATTGCCTACTGTTGACTGGCTTAAAAGTCCCCATGTTCTAACATCTGCAATTTCAGTGGATGTGAGAGTCAGCTCAATTGCACTTCCTTTATTCTGTGAATGGTTACATCTTGTTCCCTTAATACACCCCAAACTCATACCATGTATGAACTCACAGACCTGTGTGCATCCATATTATTATTATATAATTTGTCACATCCCCACAGGTTGTTGTTGCTCTCTGTTCCCACTGATTTGAAGGCATCTGCCTGTCACAAATCACACATCTGCTTGTCTACATCTTGGTCTTCCGCTTCCACCTTTGTGCAGTCATACATCAGAGACATGACTGCTGGTTCAGTGTCTCAGTCTGTGCTTGGGGCACTGTCTGAGGGGGACTGATGCTGTGGAGGCCTTGTCATTTATTAGTGTGGTATGTATGTGTGCCGGGTACCCTTTGGTTAGTTTAGGCTTGTTCCTTCTGTTTTTTCTCTTGTCCAATCGGTTACTCTGCGTCAAGACTGGGGTCCAGCTGGGAGTCCCTAATGGCCTCCACCTTCAGTGTTAACTAATAGCATAACCTGTTAGAGGGCAGAGCACATATGAAATAGAAACAAGTTACTGGAGGTCACCCTAGTTCTATGAGTAGGCGTGTAGCCCTCTGACTGCAGGCCCAGCTTGCCCCCGTTGCCACTCATGTTGAATTCCAGAGCTGGGGTCTTATGGGGGACCACAGTGTGCAGTCTCTACCCCCTGAGTGGGTGAGTTCACAGATCTGTCTCTGGGTGCTCAGGCAGAGCCCCGAATGGATTAACCAATAGCGAACCGAGGCCAGATCACGCGCTCATAGAACTCGAGTTACCCAGTAACTACTGTTTTCACTGGAGAAGAAAATGAGATCAGCTGATATACAGTATCACCCATCTGACAGTCCCACAACCTAATATCCATCCAACTGTCCAGCACCCTTCCGGTCATGAGACTGTCGCTTTTGGTGCATGCTGGGAAGTGTATTTCTTGGTTACTCATCTTGTATTTGCTCACGACTACAGTAGGGCGAGAGGAAACTCCATCTCCCAGAAACACCACCGCCATATTCCCTTACTTCATTTCCACACTGAACAAGACACAGAAATGTCAGGTTTGTTACGCTGGTAGCAGACAGTCCCGTCCAGGTTCTTTTTTTTGTTGGGGGGGTGATGCAACAGACTCTTTCATTACATCCAAGCTTGTTTGTAGCAAGACGCTTCAGATGCAGCGCAGAGTTACGATGGATTTTGTTGGGGCACTCAGGAGTGGCAGTCTGGCTAATTAACTAGTAGCTAGTTCCTGGCTAACAGAAGATGGAAGCTCGCTCTCTGCCTTCATCCCCGGGAAACCCTCACTAATATCAGCCACCTTGGTGTTATTCAATAACCCCGCTAGCACCACATGTGCAGTTAGAAGCTCTTAGCTACTTTGTCTTCAGAGAAACGTCCGTCATGGAGGAAGTTGACAAAATCTTGATTCACGCCCTTAAACAAGTCGGAACGTAAGTATCCTCATCGATTTATGAATTCAGTGTCAGCCCTACCACCAGTTACTGAAGGGCCGTTAGCTGACTCAGGCTAAATTTGGTGGTTAGCAACATCTCTGTCAGAAATCATTCACGTACTGAACTACAGCGTCGGCAGCAGCTAAACCAGCCCATCACAGGATCAGGAGTGTGTGAGCTTGTACTGAGGACAATCTAAATATCTGTGTAACTGACAGTACGTTAATGTTTGATCTGCGACCCACAGGGAGGTGAGTGAGGAGGTTGACAGTGTCAGACACTTCAGCAGTGAGCTGATAGTGGAGGCGGTGGTCAGATGGATCTGGGTGATCGATCCAGGCTTGGGCAGCGCGCTGCCCACCTCCCTTCCTCCAGGCATGTCTGCCCGCTTCAGAGTGGGTATGAGCCTGGCACAGGCCTGTCAGGTAACACACCTCTCCCTTATTCAACATGAATGAACTATATTACCCACTGCTGTCTGTGTTTGAACGTGAACGGGTGCCTATGGGAAACACTGGCTTCAGTTATTAGGAAGAAGATAAATAACTTACTGATATTATCAAAATGTTTCTAAGCATAGTGATAAAAGCAGTCAGTAAATCTCTTACGATGAAAGAGGGTAATCAACCCTCTGTATCAGTGTAGTTTAATAAGATGTTACCCTGTATTCCTTATGAAAGAACATCTGATGGGCAAACGTCAGATGTGCCTGTGTGAGCACCTTCTTAATTGAAGCACTGCCTGTAGTTCCTCAGCAGTTTCCTAATATATCACGTTGCTTTACAGGACATTGGTTATAAAGGAGAGATAGGCTACCAGACTTTTCTGTACAGCAACGAGCCAGAGATCCGCTCCCTGCTCATGTTCCTGGTGGAGAAGCTGCCCAGAGAGAGCGCAGAGGCCTCAGACCAGCCAACAGGTATGGAGATCAGTCTGCGTGTCATACACACAGGTTCATATCACTCCTCTCCACAGAGAGGAAGAAAGAAAAAGTCTACACATATTGCTATGTTGATACATCTGCTGTCTCACTTGCCAAAAAATATGCCATAATGTAAGCTGCTGTAATCCTGGTTTGTGTCTGTCATATAATCATCATATAATTATATAATATACTATTATATAATTACATCATAATGGGTAAGAAGCTTAAACTGCAATCCAGGCCATAAGTATTTGGTCGGACACATTTTGTTCCTCAGGCTCTGAGCTTCAGCACATTCACTTTGAAATAAATTAACGGATGGCTCCGATGGAACTGGCACACTGACATTTACTGATGGTTTCTCTGCTGATGGAGGTAAACAGGAGCATTATATACTCATACTGACTCAAGTGCATCAGTGTTCACTGGACATTTCACTCATTCAGCAGGACAGTGATCTTAATGGGGCAAAAGCAACCAAAGAACTTTTCAGGCTGAAGAGGTGGAATATCCACCTGATCACCTGATCTCACCCCCCCCCCCCATCCCAAAAAAAAATTTAATTCTTTCATTTCCTGTCTGCCTCTTCACTGTCAGTTATCCAGTGACAGCCAAAACATTCCTAAAAATAATCTTTAAAAAGTAGACACTTCTTACTTTAATGTAGCCTCCATTATTTTTATTTCAGACTGAATGTGCTGAAGCCCAGAGTCTGAAGAAAATGATGATTTGGAAACAGGTTTAAAAGAAAACAGATTAAGAAACACGAGTCATCCAAAGCTGTCTCTTCACCCTGCAGGTAAATCAGTGGTCCTCCAGAGAGCCATTGCTGCTGCAATCAAAGCCCAGCTGGCTGTCCCCTGGCTGCCTATGAACTGCAGACTGCCACTGCATGGTGAAACACAAGTAAACTCTTTAAAGTTGCATTTTGGTGTCTGGAAAAAAAGCTTTAATACATGAGGATGTCTCAAGTCCATCAGCAGGATTGGGACCATAGCTTCTTTAGGTCAGTCAGACTGGCTACATAAAGCTATTTGCAAGCTTGTGTTTATTTACTCTGTAATGCTGCCCTCAGAATGACCTGCTGTGTTCTTTTTGGGAGCAGACAAGCTAAACAGCAGCCATGAGTCTGAGTCAGTGCTGTGACTGAGTGTTTGGCTGTGAGTCAGGGTCCACAGAGGCACACGAGGTAGAAAGAGAAGTCAGTTAACATCAGTTTCAGTGGTTTGTTTCTACTTCAGAGCTGAATCATTCAGTACGAAAGATGAGCTAACTGTTAAGAAATGTACATTGCAGCAGCAGCAGCAGCAGCAGCAGCAGAGGCTTATGGGTATTGTAGTACTGACACTAATCTGCTATGTGAAACTAATGGGAGAAATGTGATTCTCCAGAAATATAACTGGAAAAAAAACTAACAGCCTTAACAGCCCAAATCTGTTGTATCTCTCCGTTAAACATATCAGATTATTCTTTGGTGGAATGTAACTAAGTTCATTTATGTGCTTGTACTTCACTTAAGTATTTCAATGTTACGCAACTTTATACTTTGATTTCACTGCACTACTACTTGACATATATAGTTACTAATGAGATGTATCATTAGTGCCAAATCAATCATGTATAGAAATATAATTATACATAATGTGCATGATGAGTCCTTTTACTTGTGATACCCTGAGTCCATTTCCTCTTTATACTCATGCACTTAAGTAATCTTGTAAATGTTGTAACAGAATTGTACTTCCATCTGTATTTTTACACTGTAATGTTGCTACTGTTATTTAAGCAAAGCCTCTGAAGACTTCACCCAACATGGTTATTAGTCTCAGCCTCTGGGTGTGTGATGTTAATCAGTGTATCCTTAAATGGAACCAGCCCAGAGAGAGTCAGTTGATTCCTGACAGAGTTACGTGTTTTTTTCCTGTTTAGAGTCCAGGAGCATTGCACAGCTTCCACGTTCAGCCCCTCAGTTTACCACACTGCACTAAAGGTCCAGGAAAGAAGCAGCTGAAAGGTAGGCCTCCTACTACACACAGCACCACGTACCACAAGTGTGTGTGTATATATGTGTGTTTACTCTGTTCATTTCATTTCTCTGTTATACTGTGATTTCAGAAGTGAAGGACTACCAGCGAGACATTCTTCCTCCTGTGACCGCCCAGCCTTCCCATCATGCCTCTGTGGCAGCGTCCATACTGGAGCAGCACACCGCTGAGCTGAGCGCTGCGCAGGAGTGGGACAACGAGTGGAACAGTCAGGGACTCCTGTCTCGCCTCACTCCACAGGCAAATCATCACACTCGCTATCTTCACACTGGACACAGTCATATTTCTGTTCCAGACACTTTTCCATTATTAGTCTGTTACTGTGTTTTTGATCCTCTGCACATACAGTGTACCTGAACCTTTTCTTTGTCAGGTGATTGACAGCTGATCATGCAGTTGCATGAAAACTTGAGCATATGCTGTGCATGTGTGTATATGTAAACATGTTCATTATGAATCATTCCATGTTAAATGAGTTTGTCTGTTGAACAGGAGTATCAGTCAAGGAAACTGACCCGACTGCGGAAACGCATCGAGGAGCAGCTGCGTTCTGCCGCACTGCCCTCTCCTGAAAGTGCCTTTGGAGGTCCTCGCTCAACCTCTGACCTGTCTGAGCTACTGCAGGCCTTCAGAGGCTCCGCCCCCTCAGACCACATCCTGACCAGGGGAACCCACTTTACCCACACACAGAAGTTCACCTTCACACAGGTGAGGATCACTGCACCAGCAGAGCGCTAAAATACTTCATGGACCTGTGACGGAAGATTAGTTTAATCTGGGGAAATATAGCATTAATTACTTTTATTACAGTGAAACACTTAATGATCTCAGAGGGCAATAAAGCTAATAAAACATTAGTCTGGGTGATCAGTCACAAATTAACTTCAGGAAAGAATGAATCTGATCTGAGTGAAAAAAGAAACAGAATCAGAAACGTGTCAAAGTCCATGGAAACAGCTGGAAAAAGTTAGGTTAGGATTAGGGTAAGAGGCTAGGGAATACATTATGTCATCACTTGTCTTTACAGCTACAGTGTGTGTGTGTGTGTGTGTGTGTGTGTGTGTGTGTGTGTGTGTGTGTGTGTGTGTGTGTGTGTGTGTGTGTGTTCCCGTTCCCCCTCCCTCCAGGAGTCAGCAGCAGTGACCAGCTCCATCCCCTCTGGGCGTCAGTCAGAGGGTGATATCCAGCTCCGTCAGCAGGAGGAGCTGGCCTCACTCCAGCAGCAATTACAGCAGCTGTGCAGTGATGTTGACCAGCTCACAGCAGACATGAAGCACATGAGTGTCACTAATACACAGGTAAATCATGCACACACACACCTTAGCGGAACTGAATGCTCTGGTAACAGAGTCTACACATAATTTCCTTCTGCTGTTCTCTTATACAGTGAACATGCTTTTATATCTATATATCTATATTACATGAGGCAGGACCAGCACTTGTTACATATAACATTGTACATAGATGGATGATTGTTGTTTCAAATGTGTGGTGTGTGTTGGTGTAGGTGTTGGATGAGCTGAAGCAGAGGGAGCTGGGGAACTCTGAAAAAGAGGAGAAGATGCAGGTGAAGAAGAAAACAATCGACCTGTTGCCAGACGCAGACAACAACCTGCTGAAGCTTCAGGTAGGAGGGCTGAGTGAGATCTCTGATAGTCTGCTGAGTGGACACATGGCATCACACCCAGGAGGGCTCAGATTTGCTGGAAACCTGTGTGTTCTCTCACCAGGCTTTGGTAGAGGCCAGCGCCAAGCGGGTGGTGAACCTGGCCTCACAGTGGGAGAAGCACCGTGCTCCGCTGATCGACGAGCACCGCAGGCTCAAAGAAATCTGCAGCAACCAGGACGTAAGTGGTTCCTTAAAACAGATGTGTGACTGAGTTTGTTACAGAAAAAAAACACATTTAGATTCTGTTCATTTGTCTCCTTCTTCAGCTGGAGTCATCCAGAAAGCTGTCTGAAATCAAGTCTCTGCATGACAAAATCCGTGTGTCCACAGAAGAAGCCAGGAAGAAGGAGGAGACATACAAACAGCTGGTAATGGACTGAATTTACCTTCTGTTGCAGCTAGCCTAACACTGTGAGCTAATCCTTATGGACACAGGTGTGCCCATAGGTTTAAATGTCCTGTTTAAATCCAGTCACAGCTGAGTGAGTTCAGAGTTCATTTCTCTGTATTGTGTCTGTTCTCTTCCATCGTAGGTAACAGAGTTAGAAAACCTTCCTCAGGATGTGTCTCGGTCAGCATACACTCAGAGGATTCTAGAGATCGTCAGCAACATCAAGAAACAGAAGGAGGAAATTACAAAGGTATGATTACAAGCAAATCAGAGGAAGATGGATTTTTTTCTAAGAGCATAACCAACACATGACAGTCAGCAAGAAAGCAAATGAGTAGTTAGAAAAGATCCAGTTTGTCTGTAGACTCAGGTAGACTTCTGTCAGGCCTTGTTATTATAGTCTTATTATTATTATTATTATTATTATACATCTCTATGTGGAACCTGACTTCTGTTATGATTTGGCTTCTGTGCAGTCAGTATAGTGAGTATAACAGCTCAGTCACATCAGCAGTCAGAGCAGCAACACTGTGAATGGAGGTCAGTTCATTTCAGCATCATCACTGCAGTCAGTCAGACTGAGCTGTGACTATATACTGTGTATGAGCTACAACATCATCAACACTGTGCTGACCCTCCTTGGCAGATCTTGTCAGACACTAAGGGGCTCCAGAAGGAGATCAACAACCTGACAGGAAAGCTGGACAGAACCTTTGCTGTGACCGATGAGCTGGTCTTCAAGGTAGCTGAGTTGTTCAGTCTATGATTCTGTCAGTATATGTATGTGCTTTTGGACAAACCAGATATTCACGTGTTCACGTGTTTATTTTTGTAGGACGCCAAAAAAGACGAGTCTGTCCGCAAATCCTACAAGTACCTGGCTGCCCTGCATGAAGTAGGTCATCGTGTTTCTGTGGATTCCTCATAGTTCGTCTTACCTGACACTCTTATCAGAGAGCATGTTACATGCCTGTCTGTCTGTCCTCCTTCTGCAGAACTGTAATCAGCTGATCCAAACCATCGAGGACACGGGTACAATTTTGAGAGAGATTCGAGATCTGGAGGAGCAGGTAGGATCTATTCATTTATCCCTGATGATGACACAACCTTTTATCAAATATTAATTAGCTTTGTTATACAGAGCCACTATGAGTTTCGCCTGTGTTCAGTACAGAGAGCTGCAGGATGTGGTTTGTGTAGCTTAGCATAAAGACTGGAGGCAGCTGGGAACTGTTAGCCTACATCATTTACGTACAACGTGTGGATTTAACTAATATAGAAATACAAAACCAGACACTGTCTTTAGGAGAAGGTGGTGCTAATTTAAATTGAGTGTCAGTGAGGTATCCCACATAATGTTACTGACAGTGTTTATATAAAGGTGATCGTGGTGTGTTTGTGGTGTGGTTTTTCATTAAGCTCCGATAGTTGAATCTCAGAACTCAGGTTATGAAAAGGCATGTCAACAATGTCCGACCTGTGTCTCAGAGTAGGAGAGTTCTCTTCGCACCGTTTCCAACCAAAACGCAAACTACATGTAAAATGACTCTAATATTACTGCATACACTACATGAACAATGAACTGCTCTATTCACACATCAGCTCAGTCAGGCCTTACACAGATTCTGTACCAGCGAGCTGGCAGGATAGAGTCAATTTAATGACCAGCTCAGCTGACGTGGACATTTGTGGTGACACTTACAGCTCCTCCAGGTAATGACTTTCACGGTTGCGGTGTGTGTGTGTGTGTGTGTGGGTGTGAGAGCAGCTATTGCGTCCTCTCTGTACTGAATATTCCTTCTGTCTTTGTTTAGCAGCTTTGATTTTATCTGGTTATGTGGCACAACTATTCTGGCCCAGTCAGTCTTAGCCCACATGTGGGATCCTGAGCACATCCTGTGTGTGTGTGTGTGTGTGTGTGTGTGTGTGTGTGTGTGTGTGTGTGTGTGTGTGTGTGTGTGTGTGTGT
>JBBMJY010000012.1:734149-760011 GCA_037833715.1 Toxotes lorentzi | reverse complement strand
TTTTTCTAGTTTCTTGTGGTTATTCTGTATATTCTATATTTAATTTTTAGCTTTTTTGTTACGTACTTTATATTTTTCTAGTTTCTTGTGGTTATTCTGTATATTCTATATTTAATTTTTAGCTTTTTTGTTACGTACTTTATATTTTTTCTAGTGTCTTATGCTACTATAGTAGTACTTTGTGCAATGTCATGTTTTTTTGTTATGCCGCTGTAACAACTTAATTTCCCTCCGGGGATCAATAAAGTCTTATCTTATCTTATTTTATCTTAATTAGAGTTTTTCCTGCACATACACAAAGACAAATGAGTGTGATGTGAGTCAGTGGTCACACACTTGCCTGTGTCCATTTACTTAGAAAAAACTAAAAGATCTAAGCAATACTTTCTTTTGTACAGTAGAAACATAGTAAACATGGCAGCACAAAAGACAGTCACTATGTTGTTATGTGTCAAGCTCCATTGTTGTCCAAACATCAACAAGTGCTCCAACCAGAACGGCCATCTTGGTCGTTCTGGTTTGTGCAGACCATATAGGTACGGACAAACGACCATATAGGTTGTTGCTCCAGCACTAACCTATAGGTTATTTGTCCATACCCACTGAGGTGACCTATAGGAGTGTCTCCTATAGCAGCTGGTGTACCACATCTTTGTTGTCATGGTTTCAGTATTGGGTTTAGGCTCAAAAACAATGTGGTTAGGTTCAGGGGAAAGATCGTGGTTTGGGTTCAAATAAGTACCGGGTCAAGGTTGGAGGACCTTGGTCGTAATAGTTACAATAATAAACATGAACAGTCATGGTGAGGAAGTACTGAGAGAGAGACTGATACATCAGTGGTTTTGGTTTTTCTTCTTTTATCTTGGACCTCTGTCTGACTCTTATCGAAGTGATAATACTTTTAGTTGATTTCATGGTTGTTAGTGATACTCACTCAGAGTTGGATGTCTGGCCAAGAAAAGCTTGGATGACCAGTGGTAACTCATATTTCACTATGAATAGGTAGCTGGACATGGCTGCAGGAGAGGAAGACAGAGACAGTCTGAAGAAAGAGTTTTTGTCAGTGTACATACTCATGTATTTACACATTCCCTCAAAACAGTGACATTCTGGTGCATTTGGTTCCTGTGGCTAAACGTACCATCACCTTCTCCATCTATTCATTTGACATAAACATTTCAAATAGCACACCTCTATACCAGTTTCTCACCTCCAATGTTATGTAACGTTATGATGACAGCTGCTAGAATCTTCCCTGGATGACCGAAAGCTCTGAGGCCCAGCTGCTCATAGGCACGAATGCCTGAGGAGACCAATAGCAAAGAGCCATGTTAACAGACTGTGGACAAACACCTTAACAGCATTACTACCTGAGCTGGCCTCATATACAAAGGAGGGGAAGTAAAAAAGACAAAGACACTTGTGAAAAGTGACAAATCTCAGGTTTCTGACCATATTTTCTAAATGAAATAAAATCTTACCCACAACTCCTGCACTGCGTAGCAGTAGGTGGATGGAATAACAGGACAGACAAGCAATGCACGTCAACAGGATCCTGTAAAATACAACAGGTATGGTGTGTAATGTCTTTACTGTCACTTCTTACGCGTTGATTTGTTTAGTATTGCACTGCACAACTTTGAAGCCTTGGAAATGAATCCTAAACGCTACAGTCAGCCATTACAGTGTCACTACCACTGAAGAGATGTGGCTCTAAGGGAGCTGAGTAAAAAAGGCCTTTCAGTAGTCCAGCCAATGTGACACAACTGCTGCAACCCCCAGTTTAAAGGCTGCATCAAGAGGCCATAAGGGTCAACATGGTGCTATTTCAATGTCTGATGGATGGATGATGGTTGATGACCCAGTTTGGGTAAACCATACAATCACCTCTGGCTATTATACATGGCTTGAGTCTACATTAGATCCCTCTTGGCTCTTGGACAGTCAATCTCACTGTCAAAGTATTGGAACATCACTGAACGTTATGACTATGATTCTCTTGAGGGGAAATGAATGTATTCCTCGTATTAGCTCTTCATGGAGTTAGCTTATTAATGGAGAGTTCAGCCGATTTTCATCAAGTGCTGCTCAACCATGTTGGAGTCCTGTTTCTGAAAAGCATCTCTAAGCTAAGACATTCTTAGCTAACAGACTTACAATGGGAGGAAGTCATCTTAGCTGTTACGTGAGCTTATGTAACTGTTGCTGAATAGTGGCCACAATAATGGGGTAAATGGTTAAATGAACTGGTACTGACTCAGTAATGTCAGTTACACAGAAATATGTTACGTTAACATTAGCTAACAATAGCCACCATGAGCTAGTGGATATACTAAACCAAGTACATTCTACTTAAACCCATAACAGGAAGAGTATTTCTTCTCTCAGAGTTTACATACGTTTGCCTCAGGATGCTTTTGGAAATGGGGTCCATCATTTGTCTTCATTCATTAGTCAACAACACATTAGACTTTAACACAGAAGACCACTCTCTGTTTCCTGATGGTGTCTGTATAACAATGATCAGTACAATGGTACTGTGATTACTATTAGCCAGCCAAATATATCTACTCTCCTGGCTTCCTTGTTCCCCTGTCGGATCATTCCTTTGCCGTATTTTTCCTGGTGTTAATCTGTAGGGGACTTAGCTTTGTTCTCTGCTTGTTGTACTTTTGTCTACTTCCTGTCTGGATTTGTTGGTTTGGTTTGGACTGCTTTTACCTGTCTAGGATTGACTGGCTTTCCAGTGAAAGACTTTGAACCTTTTGAACTTTACTGTGTGTCCTGAGTCTTTTCCTGCATCTGAATCTCTGATCTGCCCTGAAACATTACAAAACCATGTTTGTCTTTCCTGGCCAGTTTTAGCTGTTAGGGGCCCACATTTGGATTTTGCTAAGCAGTGCAAAGTAAGCAGTGAACAATCTTAAAAACCCACCTGGGATTAATACTGATATCTTATTCAGATTTTGGCCTGTGGTATGTGAGTATGTTTCAGGTTTTGGCTCCTAACACAATGTTTTTATACGATTATTTGCCAGAAGTCACCGACAGGAAACAAGGACAGAGAGAGTGAGGGGGGTATAAAACACAATGTTGTATTCTATTTGACACAAGGTATTAATGTCAATGTACAAATGACTGATTCATTGTGGATTCCTGCTTATAATGTTTTACAAAATCCAGAGAAATTCATATGAGAGATGGAAAAAACACTGGAAATCAACAGTGATGCTTATTATTTATACGAAATGTTCAGCAATCAGATACATATCTAAATATATGTCTTTAATCCATGTGGTGATTACATTGTACATCAAGTTTATTGTGGAGACAAGGATTAGAGGATTGCAGGATTATACATGTGCCATAAGCAGTAAATGTTGTGTAATATTTACCTTGTTTCCTCCTCATGCCTCTGTTTGTCTAGTGTCTGTCTTTTTCAGGGAACCACTGATGTATAGGACGTGTGTGGGTTTGTGTATCACGTTCAGTTGCACTCTCAAAGTGAGTGTATAAAGAGTGTGCATATCTCTGTTACTCACAGGAAAAGGATAATGCCAGTGTTTGACATGGCATACGACAAACCCAGGATGCCGCTGCCCATGATGGCGTTGCTCAGGTTGAAGACAGACATCCCAAATGAAGTTTTACCCTCAAACTGAAAAAGACATTAGACTGGAACATTAACTTCAGAGACTCAGTGACATTTATTTCATGTTCGGCTGCATAATGTTGCAAAATGAGAAGTCAGCTAAGTATAGTGTCCAAGGCTGTGCAACACAGCATCGGACTCACATATCATACAGAGACAACCTCAGGTTCAGTGCTCCCTTGGCACATGACATGAACACATGACCTCTGCCTCTTTCATACTCACATCTGTGAACTGAGGTCGCTTTGATCCATCACTCTTGTGCTGCAGGAACATTTCTTTCTCTGGTGGGACACTGCGATAAAGCAACAAACGCAGTTCTTCAGCTTTAAAATATGAACATGCTTGATTTACTATGAATTCATAGCGAGTCAGTGTAGTAGGACACTCATAGGAAACATACCCTCCCTCCACAGCCACAGCAGCTTCATGGTGGTGACCATTTGATAGCTTTTGCAGTTCCATACTTGTGACAGGTTCAGTTGGGGCAGAATTATTTCTTGGAAATTTTCAAATGAATGAAAAGATATTGAGAAGTGAAATCTGAAAAAAAAAAAACAAAATGCAATAAACTAAAAACATTGACTTTAAATTGACTGTATTTATGTGCATATATAAGTATATATATATATATGTGTGTGTGTATATTCATATACATACATACACACACACACATAGGCATATAGGACATATATCCACTATCCACATTGAAAGCTGGTGTAACTCTCCATGTCTTATCCCATGATTTCTGATTCATGAAACAGCATTCAATGAAAGAAAATTGATAAAGAGAGAAAGTGAATTCATCAGTTACTGAATGTAACAGATGAATCGGCTTTCAGTGTCAAAGTACACATCTGAGCCCACACACTCACTACAAACACACCGCTCTCCACGTGCCTGTGTTTGGTTTGAAAGTACCAATGGAGGAGCTGATGAACAAGCATTGCGGTATTCATCCACAGTCACTTCAGGTCAAACACTCTGACAATATTTTATTCACTTTTGGTTTACAGTTGATATCATCGTGTAAAGTTTGCACCACTAAAACTGACTGAAAAGTTTCAAGGCAAATGCAGCTGGAGCTGAAACAATTAGTTGGTCTAATGATAGAAAAATGATTCTGCTGACATATTGCTAATCAATTATTAGTTTAAACCATTTTTGAGGAAAAGAAATGCCAAACGCACTGGAACATGTCTGTGTGCTGGGTTTGTTTGACAGCATTTTATCCAGTCTGAGCCTTGTATGGAATCTGCTTATGGAAACTACTTAGCTATAGCTTTCAGGTATTTTGCAAACATTATAAAAAAAACAGACTTTAAATATTCAGCTAAACGAGCAGCTGAGTAGTTTGTACAATGCTCTTTGCTAATACACTGTTGCCCATAAAGTTGGAATAAAATTTATATTACCTCTTCTCATGAAATGATTGTGACAATGTGATTTATTCTTGATAGATATTATTATTATTATATATATATTATTGATCAGTCTCTTCCAATGTGATTACTGATAATCACATAATTACATAAATACGAATAAAAAGAGGAATGTGTCTGAAAACAAAATTATTCCAACTTTATGGGCAACATTGTAGAAACAATACAATTGCAGAACCAAACCTTAGCCATGTTAAAGTTACGTTTTGTATTGGTGGCATGACACATATCCCCAACCCCACTGAAAAGCAACGTGGCTCTAAAGATAAGAGGCCAGAGTGGAGCCAAGTCTGAACAGCTCGAGCTGTGGATATCTTTTCCCTGTAGGCCTCAGAAATGACAGACAGTGTGATAACAGCTGAGAATGACCTCCCTGCTCAAACATGACTGAGCTGGATCCTCAGACGTTGACATTTTGTACAGTAGTTGTCACATGGACTGTATTTGTAAATACTGTCCCTGTGCAGATGGACATTCGACATCTTCATGGTCTCATGCACTTTATGGACATTGCTTAGAATATTCATGTTTCCCAGAGAGGACTCAACAATTTTTAGTTTTAATGATTTTTAATAAATACATTAAGTATAATGTGGTCATGCAGCAGGTTCAGGCGGTAGCAGAGCTAGGCTCTACACTGGAAATAAGTTAACACAGGTTTGTGTATCTCAAAGCTCCACTTATACATAAATTTATAAATTGAAAAGTGTCACTGAAAGTCAGCTATGTAAATTGGACACATCTCACTTGGGTTTCAGATCAGGATCAGGTTCTGCCTGTCTGTGCATTCAAAGGATATTTTTTTCACAAAGTACTGGTCTCACTGAAATAACACTTAAACCTTCCAGCATTTAAATGACACTGTTAAGCCTGACCAGGGCTCTAAATTCCAAACTGTGTTCCCATCATAACTGACTGGATTCCATCTCTGATTTATTGAGCATGCATAAAAGATGACATTTCTGTTTCTTAATGAATGTGACACAATATTGTCATACAATAAAATAGTCTGTGAGAGGAGAATATATCAAAGCCAAACAGTTTCTGCTGGCTTCACCTGACACTGTCTGACCTATTGTGATGCAGGTACACACACCCACCCTGTGCACCAATCAGGCTCAGGAGTTTTTTGCCAATGCTTTTTGGCCAAAAGACACATTTACAGCTGTAGACTGAAGCTTCTGGGCTGCATCCGTTTCATTAATAATTAAAAGGAAGTTTTTTCTTGCCACTGTCGCCCTAAGTGCTTGCTCTGGGGTCA
Source organism: Toxotes lorentzi (assembly GCA_037833715.1). Lineage (NCBI taxonomy): Eukaryota > Metazoa > Chordata > Actinopteri > Toxotidae > Toxotes > Toxotes lorentzi. The sequence continues at coordinate 753,656 of JBBMJY010000012.1, read as the reverse complement.
GGCTCTGGGTCTCTGTGAAGCGCATTGAGACAATTTTTATTGTGGAAGGAGCTATATAAATAAAATTGAATTGAATTGAAAAAATTAATGCAAGAAAAACCAGACCCAACAGTGTGTGGAAGCTGTTTTAACTCGACAATTTACAGCACACAATACATGTCTTCACTTTCCATATGTGGGTTTAACTTAATCTGGCCAACATGGAAACCAGCTGGTGTAAACCATTCATAACATACAAAGTGAAATGATTTCTCTGAACTGGACAGATGCTGGGTAGTTAAAGGGAGTTAAAGGAATAGTTTGATGTTAGGGAGTACCCAGTGAAACATTCAGGTGTTCAGAGGTACAGAGCTGGAGCTCTGTGTCTTCCCCTCCTTCCAGTCTTTACGCGAAGCTAGGCTAACCACTTCCTGACTTCTGCTCTGTAGTTAACACACAGACATGAGATTTATTTCCATCTGAGCATCTCGCTCTTGAAGAGAAAGTGAATAACTGTATTTCCTCAAATACTGAACTATTCTTCTGAGGAATTTCCTTTAAGTTGATGATTCCTTTTGTTCCTCAACATTTCTGAATTTCACATTTGGAATATTTTGACATTTAAAAAATGTGTTTTGAAACACTTTAAATTTATTTGACCCTTTAACACTTTACTTAAATTTCACTGCATAGAAGGGTGGGAACATATAGTGTACAATGTGTTCCAGACTGTGGCCCTGCCCTATCTTCCCTGTAAGGAATGTGTGTACATCTTATGTAATACTGCCACCTTTTTGTGTTTTAGTGTGTTTTTTAATGAGCAGCACATCAACCTCTATCTGAGACTTACAAGCATGGCAAGCGTCTGTGGCTCATATTTACCTCAACAACAAAAGTGTTTTGTTGTTGTTATTTTGGTATTTTCTGCATTTATTTGTAGCCACATACAACATACACATATACGTCAAAAGTAAATAAGTGCGTTGAACTGTTTCTTCATAATAATCTGTTCTCTCATTTGCCATTTATCACTATAAAAAGTTGTTAAAATGAAAAATAATGGAAAATAAAATATCAAAAACAGTAAAAAAAAACCAAAAAAAGAGAGGAAAATCCATATTTGTACACTACAGTAGAAGCCATCTGACCTCACTGCCACATAAAAACTCTTAATGCTGCCCCCTGACTTTGTTAACAAAGTTAAAATAACATAACAATAATTCATAATTGTCTGCACAACTAGTTTCATTAAACTAGTTCTAGCTCTGATTAGCCTTTCAGAATCAAAGCCTCTGAGCACTGGTTGGTGTCTGTAACAAAGCTCTGCTCCTCTCCCGTGATCTGTCACTCTTCCTGAGCAGACCTTCTCAAGTGGTCAAACCACGTGGCAGTACAGTGAGCTCCAACTCAGCCAAGAAGAATGGAGTGGCTTACCTCCAGAAACAGGTCCAGCTGACTCTCTGAAGCAGAGGGAGAACTCTTGCGTGGTGAAGTCCTGGATCAGAGGGTGTAGTTTGGGCTGGGAAGGTGATAACACTGGCCTGTTTTTGGAGCCCAGCAGAGAAGCACAGAGCGCCTCAGGGAGAGGTTTGGGAGAGGGGAGCAATTGTGGGAGTGGGCAGTGAAGAGGGAGGGCTCCTGAAAATGACGGTTTCAAGTTTCTTGTGATGTCACATATATAAGCACTCCTCTTCCTTTCCAAAAAAAAAAGGAGAAAAAAAAAGAAAACAAGTTGAATGACTTTCTCTCAGGCCTTTGGTGATGGATTGCTGTGTGGGGAGTTCACGTGGCTTCCAAGGCCTGCTCATACACACTGGGCCTATTGAATTGTTTCCATGTTTCAACTCTCTCTTCCTGCTCCCGACCTCGGAATCGTGCTAACAGTGGAAATATGGAGAGGTGATCAGCACAGAGGTTGCATAAGAGTCTGGCTGCTGGTGGGCAGCTCTGCATTAGAGGCAAACTGGAAAAATCTAGCTCTATTAGATCAATGTGGAAACGTTCCACAGAAAGTAAATATATAAACCCGTGTTCTCCAAGAAGTGTCTGAGGTGACCTGAGTCCTGCAGCTGAACAGAGCTGGTTGAAACAACACATGGTCCAGCACACAAACATTCCCACCGTTATTCTGATGTACTGTTTCCACCCAGCAGCACAGTTTCAGCTGTGTGTGCAGGCTCGCTCTACTCACTCTGTGTGTTTGTGTGTGTGTGTGTGTGTGTGTGTGTGTGTGTGTGGAGGTTTGGCTGCTCTAACAATGTTCCTCAAGATATTAAAACATCCATTATGTGATTTATGGTGTACAGAACATTAGGAATGATTTCTCCACATGTAAAATCAGAATTCCTCTTTCTTCTCATGTTACGTGTCTTGATGTCGAAGCTGCTGAAAAGAAGAGTTTTGGTTCAGCGAACAACACCCTGGATAAAGAATGTATGAAGAATATAAAAGATAAATAGGCAGTAATGCTAGGAAACAGCAGAGAAGCATCATATCTCAGGTAAGTAGCTGTGCAGAGATTCATAGTTCACTTATATATGCCACTGACTGCTCAAAGCACCTTATACTAAATGCCTCATTCTCCCATTCACACACACTAATGGAGCCATCAGTGCCCAAAGACACCGGAGGAGTCAGGGATTGAACTACTGACCTTCCACCTACTTCTGTAGTTGTTCGGTACAGGGTGTTAATGGAGCATTATTCCACCACTGAATCAGCAGCTGGAGGTTTCCTGTGGTGAATGATAGATCCAAATCAAAACTTCAAAAAAGGTCAATACAGACCAATGGCATGGGAAACAGGTTAAAGGGGTACTTCAGTGATTTAGTGTGTCACTTCCATAAAGTAGGAAGACTCACAAGAGACAGAATGAAAACAAGAATGGTCCAAATCAAAGAAGCAGAGGCTACAATATTCAGACTTTTAGTCCAAAAACCCTGGATCCTACATTTCCCATAATGCATGTCTTTAGAGTCTTTCAGTAGACATTCCCCATGGGGTAAACACGCAAGTCTGTCAAACACAACACGTCCAGATTGTGGCACATATTTTCTGTTAGAAATGTGTTGTCTCTGAGAACAAGCTGAGACAACCCTGATCAGTATCTCCAGCAGCACTAACGACTTTCACAGCAGCCACACCTGCAGTAATTGAGAGAATAGTGCCCTCTTGTGTAACCAGGTCATAAAAGTACACAGTCACTGGGAAAATAAAACCACTGTAAATAAAATTCTCCGCTGCAGCAGCCCTGCTGTAGATTTGGATTCACAAAGGACACACAAGGGAGGGGAAGACAGAGGGAGGCACGAGGGATGAGGGAGATAGAAGAGTCTAATCCTAACAGAGTTAGAGTCAGATGACAGCAAAAACACACATTCAGCAGCTGAGAGGAGTAATTCAATTAGTAAAGACACGTAGGTCTGCTGTGCATGTCACCCCCTTCAACTTCTTCATGCCTGTTGTCAGGCCTAAGATCAGTGTATTGGCAAATCACCTCCTACAGCTGGACTGGTGGACGTGGGACACACAGCTGGTATTGTGTGAACATGCATATGAGTGCTCAAGACTCAAGTGTGGGTGTCGGGACAGACCCATTATTCTGTTTTCACAGTTTGGACCCCTGATGGCATGAGAGATTATCCCTATCCATATATCGTAGATATCATCTATATAGTATTAATACTATATGGTGCTGATTGTGGTAGTAATAATGATATAAACCGACGTTGCCCTCCCCTTTCCTCCACTCTTCTCCAACACTGGATGAGGGACCTAGTTATCTCTGTGGCTCTCCAAAACCACCAAGTCGACATTCACACCCACTTCAGGCTCTGATTGGTCCGCTGTGTGGAAGTGACCACCCCTGTCACTTTTCACAGGAACAACTGAATTATTTCAGCACTATGAATTATTTCATGGAGAGACTGTGCACGCGTGTCTTTCCCTGTGTCTGTCTATGATGGCTGCCCACTGTGACTATTCAGTTGAACTGAAACTCATGGAAAAGCGTTGACTGAGTATGGGAATTTTCTGTTTGATGAAGTCGCACCATGCTTGTATAACTAGGTGTTAACAAGCAGCTACAACATCAGGTCACATGTCAGGCATGTTGGCATGAGTGGGACAGTCTCCACTGACTCTGCTGAGTTGGACGTATAAATAGCTGCTGTGCTCAGTGGATTAGTGAGAGAGAGCTACAGCCTCTCACCTGGACCAACACGAGGGACTGCTACACACACACACACACACACACACACACACACACACACACACACACACACACACACACACACACACAGCTGTAGAAAGTTTGTGCAGTGATTCTGGATTGAACTGGGGGCCCCTAGTCACATCTGTGTGTAAATATAGCACCGGAGTGAGTAGTTTATACCAAACCGTGAAATTATTCAGGAATGTTATCATGGTCTCTGGGTCAACTGTTTCAAATGACACAAGCCCACATCCATGACTGACTCCAGTTAGAATTCATACTGAAGCAAAAACCTCCATCAGCTAATGAACGTATAAGATTTCCTTCTCCTCGAAGAAATAAAAAACTAAATAAAATATTCTATTCTCCTTTAGAAGGATTTATGGTTCATATCGATTGTAAATTCAACAGCATGGGACTACATGGATTGTGCTGGACTGTGTACACACAACCATGGTGAGTTGATGGAGGTTGTATCCTGATAATAAACTGGACCTGTCTCTGTGCCCTGGTAGCAGGTTTGTTTTTTAATAAAAAAACCACAAAACCGTCTTACTCAGTCAGGTAACTGTGGAATTATCACAGACTCAGTGGTTGGTAGTATCTGTTCCCCTCAGCTCTACAGGCCTTTTAGCCTTTTAGCAGCTAGCAGAAGTTCTAAAAAGCCACTGTGCAGACACAGACACTAGCTGGTGAACATAGTGAAGCATTTATAATAATAATGGGATGATAATGGGAAATAAACTGGATATTTTCAGTTCATTCTCCTTTATCTGTTTGCTTCATCATCTTCATCATTTAATTCAGCTGAATTCATAATAAAGCAGTGTTTCTGCTCTGTTTCTGTGTCAGACACAGAACACAGACTGAAGTGTGGCCCATTAAGATCCATGTTAACCAGCAGACACTGCTGCTCTGCTGATTTGATAACCACCGCACAGAGAACAGCTGTGCTGTGGTTTCAGCTGTATTTACCTGTCAAAGGATCAGTCACAGAGAGAGAGAAGGTAGAAGCTCAGTTGAATGAGACCAAAGAGTCACTGAAGGGTCTGAAAAGTCAGTAAATCTAGTGAAAAAAGGCGCCAAGTTGGCAGCACTGCCTCTAAACGCCCTCCGATGATGTAATCGAGACTGTCTGCACCAATTCATTTTGAAAGAGCAATGAAAGATCTGAAACTCCAGTGCATTTATTTTGGCATTGCCCAGCTGCAAAGCATTTCTGGCTAAACCTATGTCAGAGGTCTTCAACCTGTTCCTCAAAGGGCCGTGTGGCTGCAGGTTTTTGTTCCAACCAATCAGCAGCACACCAGACTCCACTCATTTAATCAACTCATCTCAGTCTTCAGACAGTTGATTGGTCAAACTGTGTGCTCTCGATTGGTTGGAACAAAAACCTGCAGCCACACGGCCCTTTGAGGAACAGGTTGGAGACCTCTGACCTTTGTGCTTTCATCACTGAAAAAACTGAGGAAGGTTTGATCTGACTTTAGACTTATTGTCTAATTGTTTCTCTTAAAGACCTTTCTGCATTACAAACAGCTGTTGGGATCATTCTCAGGGGGGCGCACAAATTCACCCCAGGTATTTACCTGTAACAGATCAGTCCCACTGAATTAGCCTTTAAACTTCTTCTTCTAACGCCTGGATTATGAATCTGTTCATGTATTCCCGCTCTGACCACACGCGTTTCCCCCTCGCAGTGTTTCCCTCTCAGCCAATCAGCGCGGTGATCCCACTCCTCTCGGAGGCACGGCAGCCCATTAAGATCCACTTACTGCTGACGTCACTAAGCCGCTTACCTCAGCAGGTGAATGGAGGAAGAAACGGAGAAACATTTGTTTACACCGACATCGGACTGAATGATACCACGGACGGCGTCATGACGACATGCTGCTGTAGACAGCAGACACCCAGACACTTGACGGGTTTCTGATGATCCGGATTCTTTCATAGTCTGGAAGGGGAAGTCTGGAGTTTGTGAGAGGGCCAAGAAGCCGGCATGGAGCTCAGCGACAAGGTAGCTGCTGTGTGATCCGCGCATCGCATGTTATCGACTGACTGATTATGGAAGAGAGGCTCGATTAGTGTTCAGACAGCTTTGAGACAGTGGTAACAATATCTGAAAAATATATATAAATATATATGTTTATAAATAAGATTTATCTGAACATGGGCCCTCTGAACCACACACACATACTTACATTCACTGCTGTCATGGCTCATGGGTGTCACTGACAGTGATCACAGAGCAGACAGTGTTAAAGTGTGTCCTAACTCCACAGTATGGTCTACTATTCTGAAATCCTAGATCATTCTTATTCTATGAACCACAGCCTGTAAGCTCTACACTAAGAATATTGTTTTTGCAGTTTTGTGTAAAAATCGGCAAACTTTTCGTCGATCAGTCGATCAGTCGACCATAGACTCCTCCTGATTAAAAGTCACAAAGAGAAAGCTAAATGTATTTTTTTTGGGAACTACGGAAGCTGAGAACGGCCATACTTTAAATTCTTCTTCTTTTTTTTAATACCTAAAAAAAAGCTATGTCCTTGTGATCACTGATTTTAATTATAATTTACCACACCCAGGCTGTAAAAAATACATTTCCTTCAGATGCAGTGAGGTTGAAGAACAATCAGATGAAAATATGAAAGCAAAGAATCTTAAAATTGTACTTAAGTTAAGTACTTGTAGTAGTACTAATAAATGTACTGGGGCATCTGTCACAGCAGCAAAGAGACAGATTCAGGCACCCAGGATACGCAAAAAAATCCAAGATATAAAGACTCAAGAAAAGATTTACCAGATTCACTCTGAAACATATTTCCTTGGAGCTATTACTAACTTAATTAGTAGTTTATTTCTGTGTAAATGTGCACAGAATAGCCACACAATGTTAGATCATTCTTGATTTCATCAGATGCTCTTTATAAAAAGAATGAGCAAAACGTAATCATCTCATCACTGCTTTGAGCTCTTTGACTTTTCAAAGAAAAATGGAGACTCTGGCTCAGAGACCTGACACCTGTCACTGTTATGAATTCATCAGCTTCCTGTCCCTCACACTGTCCCCTCACACCGTACCTCACACCGTCCCTCACACCGTCCCTCACATCGTCCCTCACACCGTCCCTCACATCGTCCCTCACACCGTCCCTCACATCGTCCCCTCACAGAAGTGAAACGCTGTTTAAACCTTTAAAGGTTTAAACAGGTTGAGACCTTTATCACATGCATGGGTGAGCTGTCTTGTCTAATGCAAACCTTCAACTGTGTTTCTCTGCTGTAACGACAGGTGACACCCCATCTGATGATGGCTGTGGGGACAGCTGTGATTGGCTCTTTCCAGTTTGGCTACAACACAGGTGTCATCAATGCTCCTCAGAGTGTGAGTATTTTGTATATTAATGCCAGAGGTTCAAAACAACCACATAACAAAGGTTATTTTCCTAACTAGCATGTTAATGAGGATATGCAGCAAGTTTTGAGGGCATTATGATTACACTTAATGTTCTACTTGACCAAAGTATTGGACAGTTCAAACGTTGACCTACTGGTGGTGCTGGAGGAAAAGCCAAAGGATCGTCAAAGTCAGTAGGATTCATCCACTCATGAACGTCTGCAGAAAATGTCATGGAAATGAATCCAATAGTGAAAGTGGGTGACTAGAGGAAAATCAGGGGATCACTGAAGTCAGTAGTTGTTGAGACATTTCAGTGTGGATGAAAGAGGTGACTGACCAAGAAGAAACTGGAGACTAGTAAGTTGAATCTGTTTTTAATTCACCGGACACATTGAGCCTACTGTGTGTTGATCCGTGTCTCAGATCATTGAGGGCTTCTACAATGAGACGTGGAACAGCAGGTTTTCTGAGCCCATCTCTCAGACCACTTTAACAGCTCTGTGGTCTCTCTCTGTGGCCATCTTCTCTGTGGGGGGGATGTTCGGCTCCTTCTCTGTTGGCGTCTTAGTCAACCGCTTCGGCAGGTATGACTCTCCCCATCACCATCAACATTATTAATAAACCTTATTAAACACAGCTTAACTAAAAATGACAGACCATTAATGAATCCTGTGATCTCTAAAGGAGGAACTCCATGCTCATGGCCAATGTACTCGCCTTTATTGCTGCTGCGTTTATGGGCTTCTCCAAGCTGGCTGCTTCCTTCGAGATGCTCATCACTGGCCGTTTCATAGTGGGTCTCTACTCTGGTCTCTCCACTGGCTTTGTGCCCATGTACGTTGAGGAAATCTCACCCACATCTCTCCGCGGAGCGTTAGGCACTCTGCATCAGCTTGGTGTGGTGATCGGCATTCTCATGGCACAGGTGAGATCCTTACCTTTGGAATCGTGATGGCCTTCTTTGTTTTCCCATGGTTAGCAGCTTTAGAAAGAGGAAACAAATCTATATATAGTGTGACAGTGTTACCATTTAAAGTTCAGTATTCAGTCCCACTATGTCAGATTTTTATGGTCGTTCCAAGGTACCATTGCTAGTATTCAAATAACAGCCAAGTCTTAGGTCATAGCCAGCAGGACAGATTATCTGCACCACCATAACTCATGGTGAATTCAAAATATTGTACATTTTCACAGCACCTCCTCTTAAAAGACTTTCAGCTCTAATACTGTTTTCCTTCTCTTTATTCATTTCAATCATTTCCAGCTTGCTGATTTTTTTTGACCGGTGTTAAGCAACATGACTCAAAATCAGCACTTCCTGTACAGTTGTTTCACATTAAAAGTCTGCCAGGGACAGATCCCTCTCTTTCCATTTAGGATTTGATTTGAAAGCTTGGGACCTTTATAGTTCAACAGCCAAAAAGTGCCGTGGAGATGGATATTACACTGAATTTATCAGCTGGCAAAACAGTTTTACATCTCTCTAATCCGAGTCTGTTAGCGACGTAAAAGAGCCACCTCTCTGATGCTGAGGTCAATAAATGCCCCAACATTCAGGCTGAAATACAGTACATCTTGGGAAATTTGGGGATGTTGACTAGTATTTACGACAACTGTGTTTACATGCCCTGACGTGATTAAGATGCTGATGTGACTTCAGAGCGACCATACCGTCATCATGTTAATGTGTGTTCATGTGTCTCTCCAGTTTTGAAACACATCATCAGTCCAGCTGCTTGATAATGTGCATCGGTACAATGCTTCATTCTGCAATAATGAAAATACAAATATATATATACTGTATATCTGGTAATATTTACATATAATTAATAAAATACATTGTACTCATTGTATTTATACGCTTTACTCTATGTGCCTGATGTGTTTACATCAGTTTATTTTAAGGTGTGTTCAGACCAAAACATCCAAGTCAATGCAAAGACGGCGAATAGTCGCGAATTTTCCTCGGGCAGTTGTAAATATTTCAACTTGAGCGAAAACTTTGCATGACGCTGTGTTGTGAAAGCCCGTCAGTACCGGATTCTCCTGATGTCATCAACAATCAGAAGCTTTTTATCATGTTCTAAAATTAGAACCAAGCATTTAAGATGCCTCCCTGATTTTTGTCTCAGGTAAGAGATTTAAAATAGATATATAAATAGATCTTGCAAGGTAGAAATGTATGCAGCAAATATTAAATACAATGAAAATCCCCCAAAAAAGAAAAGAAATGTACCTGGTAAAGTGAATGACACGCACAGTGCGCTTAAAATTTGTTGCTGCTAATGTAAGTGTTCTCACTCTGACTCTTAAGAATGTGTGTTGTTTGTCTATCTGCGCTGCATTGATGTCAAACCTATAAATAACAAAAAACCTGAACCTGAACCGGGTCTTAAAGAGTGTTCCTGTTCGGTTATGACTAACAAATGTAATGCTCTGTGTACTATACTGTGTTGTGTGTATATAGTGTGTGTAAGCAGTGTGTTGTGTGTGTTGTGTAGATCTTTGGGGTTGAATCCATCATGGGAAATGCCTCCCTGTGGCCCCTCCTGTTGGGTTTTACTCTGCTGCCAGCGGTGCTGCAGTGTGTCCTGCTGCCCCTTTGTCCCGAGAGCCCCCGGTACCTCCTCATCAACTGCAACGAGGAGAGCAGGGCCCGCAGCAGTGAGATGCACACGCACACACGCACATGCACACACACGCACGCACGCACACACACACACACACACTTGGATACAAACATTTTCCACACATATTTCTGAAAACACACGATTATAAACTCTAACTTTGACAGGAGTGAATGCAGTCATGATGTTCACTGTTCCCTTACACAGTGTTCTCTCTCCACACGTCCTGCCAGACACATCAGTGTGTGACAGCTTTATAAATCCCTTTTTCCATGCTGACATAGGTGTAATTCGAGCTACTGTCTTCCAGTTTTGATAAAGCTGCGGGGCACTGACGAGGTGAATGAGGACATACAGGAGATGAAGGAGGAGAGCCAGCTGATGAAGAGGGAGAAGACGGTGACCATCCCCGAGCTGTTCCGCTCCCCCAGCTACCGTCAGCCCATCTTTGTCGCCATCATGCTGCAGCTCTCACAGCAGCTGTCTGGAATCAACGCTGTAAGTCAAAGGACACAAAGAGCGAGTGCCATAGACATCCATCTGCATGGGACGATTCTTTCCCACGAGACACTCACTGGCCACTTTATTAGGTACACTCGTTCAACTGCTTCAATGCAATTATCCAATCAGCCAATCACATGGCAGCAACTCGGCACATTTAGGCATGTAGACATGGTCAAGACGAGCTGCTGAAGTTCAAACTGAGCATCAGAATGGGGAAGAAAAGTGGTTTAAGTAACTTTGAACGTGGTGTGGTTGCTGGACCCAGACCAGCTGGTCTGATTATTTCAGAAACTGCAGATCATAATTATTAACTAACTGCTTGTGTATGTAGATGGAGCTGAACCTGAAATTGAAGCTCTCGAGTGTGGTCAGGACTTTGGCCGCTGACTGACTTGAATGAGGTGGTGCATTCCTTCACAAGGTGTATGGCCTCCTCTCTGTATCTCTGAGAATGAGCCCAGATACCCTGGAAGACCCAGAAGGTGCCAGACTAGAGCCACTGCTCCTGAGGCTCTGTTAAGACCCGGAGGACACGTATACGGACTCTATATCCCATCAGGCCTTGGATGTGTTGGGTTCCCCCAGAAAGACCTGGTGGGCATCGTTCAGCCTGCTGCCACCAGGACCCGCACAGATAAGCTGTAGTTTCAGGTTCTGGTTTCAGGGAGTCCAGCCCCTGGTTTAGGTGTCAAACTCTAAGTAGTGTAAAGGAGCTAAACTGTTCCCTGTGTTATGTCATCAGGTGTTTTACTACTCGACTGGGATCTTTGAGCGAGCAGGTGTGTCCCAGCCTGTCTATGCAACCATTGGAGCTGGAGTGGTCAACACTGCCTTCACTGTGGTTTCTGTAAGTACCATTCAACCATTCGAGTCCAGGATGCCGGTAACATTTTCCTTCATTCTGTAATAAGATGCGTCCTCTCCCTTGATGCAGTTGTTTGTGGTGGAGCGAATGGGCAGGAGACCACTTCAGCTCATCGGTTTGATGGGAATGGCAGTGTCAGCAGTTTTTCTGACCATTGCCATGTCGCTGTTGGTAAGTTTTTGAGATCACCATCAGTCTGTCAGGCTTTTCAAACACAGCGACTGAAAGCATCTGTGTGGCGCTGTGTTCCTTAGGACCAGCTCAGATGGATGTCCTATGTCAGCATCGCAGCCATCTTCAGCTTTGTAGCATTTTTTGAAATTGGCCCCGGCCCCATCCCGTGGTTCATTGTGGCCGAGCTCTTCAGCCAGGGGCCCCGACCTGCTGCAATTGCAGTCGCTGGTTGCTCCAATTGGTCTGCCAACTTCTTAGTGGGGATGTGCTTCCAGTATGTTGAGGTACGACAGTTTTGATTTTAAATTATGTTGGCGTTGCACATTTATTACAGTTTATCTTCAGTCCACAAATGTCATTAACCTTGCTGTTACTGTGGCGCTGCACGTTCTTTAAAAGAAATGATGTTTTGCCTTTGATGCAGCTACTCTGTGGTCCGTACGTCTTCATCATCTTCACCGTCCTGCTGCTCGGCTTCTTCGTCTTCACCTACTTCAAGGTGCCGGAGACCAAGGGCCGCACCTTTGATGAGATCGCAGCTGGTTTCCGCCAGTCAGCTGGTCAGGGTGGGGACAAGTACTCGGCCCCTGAAGAGTTCAGCACCCTCAGGGGAGATGACCCCGACCTTTGAAACGTGCCGTACATGCACACACTCGGGCAGCAGAGCTACCTGTTACTCTGGGGTACACTGCTGGAATATTATCAATTTTAATGTTTATCCCATAAACTAATGTTATGGTAAGTATTGCCTAAGAGGTTTAGTCTTCAGACAGACTGTAATATTAAGCTGGATAACCTGACTGAGGACGTCACTGTTAGTTACTCTGGACTCAGTCTGTAGCTCAGTTTGATAAATATGGTATCCCATAGGAATTTAAAATGAATGATTGATTACACTGATTAAAGTGATTGAATAGAACAGAAAACATGAACCTTCAGTTGAAACTCTCCATTTCTTATCTCCTCTGTTATGCAGTTCCATTTTCTGTTTTGGTTCAGCAGTAGATGAAAACTCAAACAAAACATTTATCTTTTGCCAATTTTCTGGATGTTTAGGTCAGATTTGTTCTGAAACTTGATTTCCAGCTTATTTTCTTCAAATTCTGACAAACGGAGGTACTGTACAGGTTTTGACTCACAGTCGCACTTGTGACACACGGATTATGAGACAACGGTTTATTCCAACTACATATGAAAACTTTTTTATTATCTTATATTATCATAAATGTAACTGTTAAAGATTTTGATTCCATGTATTTGAATGTTATTTTCATCAGTTTGACAGTAAATGACTGTGGAGCTCACAGACACACGTCACACTCCTTTATACAAAGTTAAAAGAAAAGTCCGACATTTTGGGGAAATGTGAATGTTCTCTGTCTGACAGAGAGACTTGGTTAAATCATGAAAATGTTTGTGGTGACACAAGTTGTTGACTTGTTCCAGTGTCAATGACACTAAACAAACAAACAGGATTTCTAACTCTTTGTTTAGGTTAGAATTTAATTATTTAGTTTGTCAATTATTTCATCATTCATCATTATTAAATCATTATTTTCAACCAAGTTCTGTATATTTCTGGTATAACTGGGTTTCATCATAGAGTAAAGTCATACAGTAAATATTACAACCTGTGTATATTCACAGTTACGTTTCTATACGTAGTGTATTCCTTTATCCTGTTATACTCAGAGAGGGTGTAATATTTTATATTTAAAGATTAACCTTGAAATACTTGTTTGTATATTCAGTTTTTCTGAGCTGTATTCAAAAGGTTTGCTGTTGCAATGAAACTGTTTCTTCACACGGATCGGGACATTTTCTTAATCCCAAGAACATTTAGACATTTATCCATGAAATGTAGCTAAAGTTGCTAAATTCAAGTTTACGTGTAATGTCTGAGAACCATTGCAACAGCAGGACTTGAACACAGACAGAATTAATAAATGAAGCCATGAATGAATTCATTCATTAACTTGAATCCGTGAAATGTGCTGTGATTTGTACATTATGAAAGTGCTGTGACCAACGGATAAACGGTGTTTTAGAAAATAAAGGAATGAAGATGACCAGCTTCCTGTGACGTGCCTGTAACAGTTCAGTTAAGACTAGAGAAGCAGGGTAGCTTGCTGTTCATGGATGGTGCACAGAGTATTCGAGCACTGTCGAGATGAGAGAAATCAAGTCAAATTCATTTGAGGAAAAAAAAAAGGTTGATATAACTTTATCATATAATGAGGTAAAGTCATAATTTAGCAAAGATATTTGTAATGTGATAGTGAAGGTGGGAATATTAGTCACGTGTGCTTTTCGAATCAGTTTTTATTGTTGTCGTTCTTATATCACATACCAAACCAACCGGCGGTGATGTGACCGTAAAGGCCCGTTGGCCAATCAGAAGCCTGAAGAAAAAGTTATTACAGCTGCTCGTAGGCTAACAATTTAAATTATTTCACGAGTCCTCAGTCTCATGGTGTCAAACACCCATCTTTGAACTCAGCCTTCATTTTGATCTCAGCTACACACCTGGAAAGATTCATGACTGCATCTTGCACAGTTGTGACGCTATCATTGTGACATGTAAACACCTGCAAGTCCTCAAATCCACCTCTGTAACACTTTCTTGTTTTGCCCAGCTGTTTGGTGACACACATGTAATCAGGTCATTTGAGGTCAGCTTGTATGTGTTGTGTTACATTCAGAGCAGTGTCTATACTCTAAACAAACACAGTCAACCTCCATCCCTCTGGATGAGGCTCCGCTGACCCGTGAGACTTCATCGGGTGAGGATTAGATGTAAGTATGAAGCGCCCTCTGCTGGGGACATGGTGGAGGCAGACGGGCTCTGTGTCCCATCCTGGGAGAGTCCAGCAGCTCCAGCAAGTACAGCTCACACCCCTGAAGACTGAAGTGTCTTTGGAAGTGTGAAACAGTGTCTCAGCTCACTGCACTGCACCTCCATCATCAGAGAGATGATGTAAAAGTGAGATGTTCATCATCAATAATCAGAAGAGGACATCACCCCTGGACATCGTCCTGTGTCTCAAGCAGTACACAGGACAAGACGTCTGCCCACAGTCAGCTGCTTTACCTCAGATCCTGTAGGTTGTTGAGAGGTTGTTGAGATGTAGCCTGTGATTCCTCATGTTGTCCTCTGTCCCTCTGCTGAGAGCAGCAGTAACATCTGTCTTCAGTCCCTCTGGCTGTATGTACTGACAGCTGACAGCTGACCCACTGGCTATTTGTCCTTGTGCAGGTCTTCATGCCTGGATGATGATGTACTGTTCTGCTGGCTGTGTTTGGTGCCCCCCTCGGTCAGTGCTGTACACTCACTGATCAGTGAAGTTTGATGTGCTGCTGCTGCTGCTGTTCAGAGACCAAAGGCAGTGGTTGTATGAAGACAGTTGAGGACATAGATGTGGAGGTGTGAGCTGAAGTGATGTGTGTCTGATTTCCTTTATTACTGCTGTGAGTGTAGGTTGTGTGGAGTGGGCTGCAGCAGCTCAGTGTGTGTGTCCACTCTCTCTGAACATGTGGCTTATGCTGTGTGAAACAGCAGCTCTGTACATTTCTTAATTCTCAGAGAGGAAACTTCTTTGGATTAGAGTCAATTAAGGTAAATAATGAAGTATAGCATCATGTAAAGTCAAAATGTTACAGGTTATATTAACACACACCAACCCATAACTTTCCTTTACTCTGTCCCTCTCACTCATCTGTATCCCTGACAGAGACCTCAAGGAGCCCCGGCCCCCAGCCCCCAGCCCTCCCAGATCCAGAAGGTGTCCAGCTGGAGGGGAATGCTTCAAATGGAGTGTTGGTTTTCACCTGGCTCCTGTTTTTCCCTAGTCCCTTCAGCCAAACCTTAACCATCACAACTAAAAGCCAACTTTGCTACACCTGTTCACAGGGCCCTCAGGAGCATGGTTACAACACTGTTATCCTTCCACCGTAGCAGCACCATATTCCTGTGTGTGACGACCTCAGAGCTTCCACGTAGGCATTTTTCACGCTTGTCACATGACACTGATAAAGCTTAATCTATTTTTTTCCCATTTAAAGGTTGAATTTCCAAGCCAAAGCTTCCGGACATAAAAGAACATGTGCTCACAGTTGTGACTGGTGGGATTAAACATGCTCATATAAGTGAAGATAGATAACAATGACTTATATTTGTTACACTAGCAAAGTGAGATATTTTAGCATATGTTCATGTTATAGTTATAATTATTTATCATGCACGGATTTCCTCTCAGGTCTGATTTAGTAGTTTAAAACACTGAGAAGCTGATGGTGTTGTCAGATCCACAGTGTGTCAGTGTGAAGTCGGCTCTACACGTGAAAAGAAGCTGCGTGCAGTCTGCATGTTGTAACCTGACACCCTGTCAGGCTGACGGAGCAGCGAACTAGATGACCTGAAAACTGGCTTGTGTAATACTGACTGAAAACTATATTTACAACAAAAGTAAATAAAAAAAGTATTTTATTTTATTGGGTTGATGGATGGTAAACACAACATTAGGCCTTCCTTCTTTGTTCTTGATCTATCTATCTTAATGGTGTTATGGTTGGCATGATTAGGCCTGTTAGAATGTCAGAGTGTGATGAAATGACAGCAGACCTTGTTATGTGTGAAAGTGAGCAGCGGTGACATTGACCTTGAGGGCAGAAAACAAACAACAACAAGCTTTCACGTTGAGTCACTGGGAAACAGCAAACACTGCCAACAACTGCAGGCAGAACACGTTTGGCTGATGAAATGTTACACGAGGAAGAGTAATGCTGACAGAGCTGATTGCATGGGCTTTGTTTTTAGTGAACCCTCCACAAGTGTTGTTTGGACAGTCATGATATTTGGTGCATACATTCATGTCCCCTCGTGTTCCCCTCAGGAGGACCTGCAAGAATTTGAGTGATTCCTTCACGTTTCATCAGGTCAAATTTTTTGTTTGTCCTATGCTGGTTTGTGACCTTTAGATGCAAACTGACATCCCATCAGCCCCAGCTATGCATGGTATTTACAAACGTGAGCATGCTAACATTAAAGACGTGAGTCTTGTAAACACATCTGTATAATATTAGCATGTTGGCGTTCTCATTTTCAGTATGTTAGCATGCTAACCTTAGAATTTAGCACCAGCATGTCTAAGCACCACCTCCCAGAGCTGCTCAGGTTTCTTCATGATGTTTATTGGGACATAGCTCAGCTTAAATGTGTGTGGAACAACAAGAGCGGTTCACATACTTTTATAAAGACTAAAAGATTCAGTCAAAGCATGAAGACAAGACACTCTAACCTGAGGACACTGGAGAAATGAATGATTCATTAACATCATTCTGTGGTAACAGATTGAAGTAGATGGTTCTGTACTGAGCTGAAATAAATGTGGCTTTTAAATTTAAACCTTTACTCACCCCCTGACATTATTCACTAAAAATGCATCACTTTTTGCAGTTTCACAAAATTATAAACTCCCACAGTGAGGTTGTTGCTGGTGATATTTTTAAAAGCCCTATTTCAACCAGATTTCATATGTTTGTCTCTGCACTAAGCTGCCATGCAAATGTGCTTATTTTGATACACATGAGGTCACCATGTTGTCAGCGGGGTTGTTGTGCCCTGCCGACACTATTTGGCACCTTTCCATCTGGGATGTAAATCTGAGCGACGGCAGGCTCTGATGTAGGTCGGTCTGGTCTAAAGCCTCGGGTCAAAGTAAGGCTTCCAGTGTGTGTAGTGGTTGGACTTATCTACATCACCTCGCACCACATGGTGAAGATCTGGACGTTCATTTGTTAATAGGCTGAGTTACTCAATGTGTGGAAAATCCCCACCGTGTCATCTGGCTGCTGCAGTGTCATGCTCTGTGCTGTGGTCTGGCCTTTGGACCTGTGGTTATGTAGTGGTGGTGCTTCCCTCTCCTAAATCGCTGTGTGTGTTAGAGCAATGCTTCACATTCATCAGGAATACATAAACGTGCTGGATTCTCCTCTGCATAACATAGTAACACACACTACGTAACAGGTTACTTGTTGTACAGTACTGAAAAACTCTTTAATGAGGTTCAGAAAGCAGGCAGAACAAATAAATATGGCACATTGAAAACATGTTAAGGCAGCAGTGTAGCTGTCATCAGCAACTCCCACATCAGACTGTTGTTCTAACTGTTACTATTATTACATCAGCATGAGATTAAAAAGGACTTTCACTCACACACCTCACATCCCTACACTAGGTTTTCATCCAGAACAATACATCTTGACAAATCATTTTTTTAAAAATCTAATTCAAATATACCATTGATTTTCTCCTATGAAAAGAAACCTTTTTTTTCATGCAATTCATTTTGTGAGAGTTCCGTGTCCTGTTTTTCAGAGCACTCTATCCATGACGAAACTCTAAAAAAAAAAAAAAAAAAAAAAGGTAACTGGGTCAAGCCCCAGCATGTCTGAGCATGTGTAGTTTATTAGCTGGAGGAACTGCAGAGGATAAAGCTACTGATTATGACAGTCAAAAAAAAGTCTTTAGTATTATGAACCTCTGGATTTTGTTCCATTGTTTTCCATTCTTCAAATGTTCAAAAACATTTTTAAAGAAATAAGTCTTTAAAATAGATGTGAAGTACACTTTAGGCTCTGTAGTTTAAATAGCAGCTTTTAAGAATAATGCATAAAATGTAGAGAGTTCCACAGTGTTCTTACTTTCACTAAAAAGTTGTTTTTAGAGGTGGATTTTATTCAGACTGTTTCACTGCTGAGCGGCTCTGGACCTGCATCCAGCAGCTCAAACATATCATCAATGACCTGCCACAGACAGCTGTCCAGAGGAAAGTCGTTGTCCACCAGATTGACCAGGAAGTAGTTGTCGTGGATATACTTGATGATCATCCGTGATGGAGACTCGTCCTCATAGAGCTTGGCCCACTGCTCGATCCACAAGGCAAAGGCCTCATCCTGAGGGAAACACGAGGACAGGTTTGGTGGAGGGAACATCCACTAGGTGCTTCTGATAAATTCTCTCTCTGCCTGATACTGTGAACGACTCAACGGTTCTCCTTAATTACCAATATTAGGTTCTGGCATTTTAATCATTTATTTAAAGGAAACAGTGGGAACATAATATTTGTGAGATACACTATGTCAATGTATTATATTATGATGCAGTGAAGGAGGAGTAGTTGAAATGTGAGGTGAGTGGAAGACTATATTGCTCCCAGGTGTGGCGCTCCACATCCTACAGGGTTTAAAATATCACTGCTTCTATAGTCTACACAATACACCTGAAGCACTACTATACAGTGGAGTGTAAAAAATGATTGGATGGGACTGGCTTAATTATATCACACAGCTGATATAATTAAGCTGTGTGATATAATTTAACTGACATTTTATTTTGTATAAACATTTATTTATTTATTTATTTTTAAGAAAATTTATTTACTTATAACCCGCTACGCTAATTTCTTATTGGTAAATATGAGATTAAAGCTATGTATTCAATTTGCCGAAATTTTGCTGCATATGCAAAATTGGTAAATTTACCTATGTTACTTCATTTAATTGCCTGTAAACATAAAGCCTGCAGCTAAGAAGTGGCACCATTTTCTGTATGTCAAATTTTATTATCTGTGTGTTGGTAAAATGTTCAACTATTCCTTCAGGTCAATGTACACTACTCACAATAAGTTAGGGATATTGTTATTTACATGAGTGCTTTTCCTATTTGGTCTGAATTTTAATGA
>JBBMJY010000012.1:710687-727371 GCA_037833715.1 Toxotes lorentzi | reverse complement strand
TCTGCGTGTGTGTGTGTGTGTGTGTGTGTGTGTGTCTGTCTGTCTGTCTGTGTCTGCGTGTGTGTGTGTGTCTGTGTGTGTCTGTGTGTGTCTGTGTGTCTGTGTGTGTGTGTGTGTGTGTGTGTGTGTGTGTCTGTGTCTGTGTGTGTGTGCCACCATGGCTAAATGTGGTCCTGCGGTCCTTTTGAGGATTTCAGTAGGTGTTAACGTGTCTATCTGTGGACAGGTTTTGTGACAGTGATAGCGTCACAACTGTGCATCATACATTCATGAAACTTTACAGATGTGTAGCTGAGATCAAAATGAAGGCCGAATCGGCCCATAACTACTGAGGCAATGATTCATAACTTCGCTGCCATGAACTCTGAAACGTCTGAAAATGTGTGAATTAACTTGTATGCAGACATTACACCAAGATCAGAAAGTAGCTGATGGTGTACAGTTTGTGACTGGCTTAGTTTCAGGTAAATGGTTCCTATTGTGCTGGATGTGTCTGTATTCTGATTATAATTTATTATAACCCCCCCCCCCCCAGACAATCCTCGGGGAAATCCGAGATGAAGAGGATGAGATTCTGCCCAGGAAAGACTATGAGGTGAGAAACTTGTGAAAAACCATCTTTAGGAGTAGGATCTACAGTCAGTGTTGATGGTGTCGTGCTGTCTCTGGTACAGATGAGAGTCAGTGGACGTATGACCCAGGTAATAGTTACACAGTGTTTGTTTTGGCTTTAACAGAGCTTGGATTATGACCGGTGCATGAATGAGCCCTATGTGGAAGTCCTGGAGGGAATGGACAACAAGGTAAGACAGGTTAACATTGTCTTTTGTCAGACATTGCTAACATATCCACAGAGCATGCAGATGGGATGTGATTATTGTTTTGCATGGCGAAAGAGCAAAACTGTGAAAGATGCTGTTTAGTGTTTTAAATGTGCCATATTCAGTTTCGGGTGTAGACAGGGCTACTGATAATAAGGTCATTACTAAAGCTGTTGTTGTGAGAACTAGAGAGGCTAGGTGTGCTTTATAACATGCTCTCTTGTGGAAATTTGTCACTTAGTAAAGAATTAACTGAGCTGCTCTCAGTATTAAACATGGTGTTCCACAAGGGTCAGTTCTGGGTCTGTTTTTGTTCTTAATTTGCAGTTATGCAAATTAAGAACATAAGCATTGTGGCTTATGTTCATAAAGCTTGCTTCTTTTATTTGATTTGCAGACACACAGGTTTCTGTTGATCAGTAAAACCTTAGTAACCTCACTGTCCTTCTGAATAGTAAACTAAATCACTAAACGTCCAGTGAAAGGTAGAATTCTTATGTAAGTATGTTTCAGAAATCTGGAATCATGTTTCTATGGAAAATGTGCAGAAATACCATGTTTGTACCATGGTGCTGAGAGTATAGAGATATCATGCAGGGAGTGCAGCCCCCACTCACAGCAACATAAAATAGGGATATGTGTATGTGTTGCTGCTCACTGTTCAGTTAGGAAAAAAAAAACAAGTGGAAGGATTTCAGTGTTAAAACTTTGGGGAAAGAATGAGTGACAGATTGAAAACCATAATAAACATGTCTGTTCTGCATGGTTTTTATTCTCAGCTTGAGATATTTGATGTCACTTTTTTTTCTTAACATGTTCTCATCAATAGAAAGCTAAAAAGTATGAAGCGGTACGATGGATGATGGTGTTTGCTATTGGAGTCACAGTGGGTCTGGTAGGTGTCTTTGGAAGATTCTGGTGTTCTTGACTACGTTCCAACATGTTGCAGGTGATCAGGGAATGTCACCTTCGTGTCTCTTTCAGGTGGGCCTGTTTGTGGATTTCTTCGTGCACCTCTTCACCAAAATCAAATTTACTGTGGTTGGTGATTGTATCCTTTAATGTGTTTGAATTCACCTGCATGCCAGTGTTTAGTGATCCACAGAGGTATTTATGAAAATTTCTATATATTAGTACAGTCTGTGATGTGCAGTGGCAGGGCTGCTGTTAATCAGGCATTTGTAGCAGCTCTGTTGTATTGGATTGCATATGTTTACTGCCACAGTAACATCACTGTGATAACAATAGAAGCAGACACTACTCATCTGTCAGAGGGGTTGCTCATCTCAGTGGTAATTCTGGAGAGATGGGATTATCCTCAGTGTGGGTCTTTATTCTTCCTTAGCTGAACGCCTCCAGCTGTAGAGAAGTGCAGCGACAAAGGCTGCCTCCCTCTGTCTCTGCTGGAACTCCTGGCATTCAACCTGGCCTTCGTCTTCATTGCCAGTGTGCTCGTCCTCATTGAAGTAAGACCGCTCAGATACAGGAGGTTTAACCAATCCCTGTTTAAAAGATCTTACTTATTATATAATATCTGTAACTTGAACCTGTTGAGTCAGTGTTCCCCTGAGATGTACTTCCTCTGTATGTGCACTTTATTGTCATCATTCTACAATAGATTGTGATTTCCAAGAAACCGTGATACCAGAGAATACAATAACCTGTAGAATCATGTTAGGATGCTAACATTCTGTGTTGTTCTGCCCTGTTATCCAGCCAGTAGCTTCCGGTTCGGGGATCCCGGAAATTAAAAGTTACTTGAATGGCGTGAAAATTCCTGGAATTGTCCGACTGCGAACGTTTCTGTGCAAGGCTGCTGGAGTTCTGTTCAGCGTGGCTGGAGGTGAAGTGTGACACAAGAGTTGTGTGTTTTGGATTGAAGTGGCTGACAGCTGACATTTTTATCCTGAATCATACTGAATGTGCATGATTCCGTCTCACATCACCTCAGATTTATCCTGTGACCCTTTGGAGATCATATAATATAATATGTCATATATGAATATGTCATATAGTAATATGCCAGTCACAGGAGACATTTTACTGCACAACCACTACTTTTAATTCTGAGACTTTAAGCACATGAAGGTATGATGATAATTCATCAGTACTTTTTACTAGAAATTTAAATGCAGGTCTTTTACTTGTAATGAAGTATTACATTACTGTGTTAGTACTTAAAGAAAGATCTGAGCTGTTCTTCTACCACTGCACAAAGGTTCTACATGTTTAAATAAACGTTGTGTACAAACTGCATTAAATCAGAAATACTAGGAGAAACAATAAATACGTGCAGCAGTAACCATCTATGTGACCCTCAAACACACATGAAGTAATGAGGTAATACTGTGTGGATGGGTCAGTGTGTCAGCTAACGTAACGAGTGTCATTTATCAGGATCTGATGTTGAAGATGAAATAAATCTATAGGGACTCATCATTCACGTCCTGTACTGCTGATGAGTCAGGGTCAGTGAAGAGCGGGTGGGTGGACAGTGCCTCTGACTCAGTGTGTGTGTGTGTGTGTGTGTGTGTGTGTGTGTCTGCTCAGGCCTGTTTGTGGGGAAAGAAGGTCCGATGATACACAGCGGAGCCATTGTGGGAGCTGGCCTTCCTCAGGTACACCGCAACACATTTTGAACACATTGTCAATCAGTGAGGGGCACACCTCCCAAACTTTAGCTGAAGCTAATATAAAGCTTTAGCAGTCTCTGTGTTACTGTCTCTCCATCTCAGCTCAGCACAGAGACGCATACATAGGGAATCTTGTACTAACATTTCATAACTGAGACTGCTGGAGCCTCATATTTACATCTTTGCACAGGTTGTGGATTTTGTCCCCATCACAATGAACAGGGGCCTCAATAATTACAATCCTATTCTCAGGATGCATAAAATGACAGTGTCTGAAACAACCTTCAAGAAACTGGAATGAGGAGGGGCTGTGGTCAGTAATGTGTGCACTCTGACCTTTACACCCATTTTACCCACTGATTGGCAGTTGTGCAGACGTGTAAAAGTAAGATAAACCTAACCCTAAGTAAACATGGTTTGACCTTCTTTTTCAGGCTCTCCTGTTTTAATCTTTACGTACTTCACACTTACCTTGTAACTGAGTGCAACACCGTGATTGCCTTTGAGGAGAGAATCTAGAAATGGACGGGGGAAAAAAACTCCCTAAAAAAATGGGAATTAATGGGAACAAATATGATTTTGGATACAGTTTGATTCTGTTGGGCAAATGACTTCCTGTTAAATGGCCCAGTCAATGATGCATTTGACTCATAAAGGCTTAAGTGTGCTAATCAGAAGTTTTCTCCCTGTATCAGTTTCAGAGCATCACTTTCAAGAGGATCAAATTTGATTTTCCCTACTTCCGCAGTGACAGGTATGGCTGTGGCACACACTCCTATTAACAAAATACTGCCCACTGATACTGCACACTGTTCACCGCCTTCCTTTACTTTTCAGGGACAAGCGTGACTTTGTGTCAGCGGGTGCTGCTGCTGGAGTAGCTGCTGCCTTTGGTGCTCCTATAGGTGGCACCCTCTTCAGTCTGGAGGAAGGCTCCTCTTTTTGGAACCAGGCCCTCACTTGGAAAGTGGTATGTAGCTCTCTCCAGTGAACGCTGACAGAGCTGAGGCATCCCTGTTCTTTCTGCGGTAGTTTTTAGCCAGAAGATGCATCCTGCTGCCTTTGGTGTTTCCCCATTTTATTTGTTTTTAATTTTTTTTTTTTTTTGAGCCAGCCAAAGGTTCTTACCCCAATGGAAATATCTCAACATCCACCAGATGGATTGGCACTAAATTTTGTAGAGTCAGTCATGGTTCCCAGACCATGTATCCTTGGTGTTTCCCCTCAGTTTTCCTCTTGTGTTACCAGCAGATTGACCTCAGCATCTACTGGAAGGATTCCAATGAAGTTCAGTTCAGCCATACAAGTTCCTCTCAGGATGAACTGGTATCATTTCTGTGATCTTCGGACATTTTATCTAGCGCCATCATCAGGTCAAAAGCTTCAAGATCAACTTCAAAAGCAGCATCATCAGCTTCAAACTGCCAGGCTAGCATGGCCGGAGATCTTAGTCTTATTCTCTCCTTCTGAAAGTTCACATAGGCCACCAGTTCTTTGTAGGTGTAGTGTGGTGGCTTGGCTTGGCGTGGCTTAGTGTATACAGGGGAGCAATGAAAGTGACTGTGTCAGTGCATAGTCAGAGCTAATTATGCTGTAGATATTTCTAAAACATGTAGAATGATGGTTATCTGATCCAGTCAGTTCTGTGAAAGCTCTCTTATAATGAGAATCATTGAAATAGCACTGAAAAGAAATGCAGACGTCACTAAATTCAACCCAGGCCGGAAGAATTTGGACCATTGAGTGTGAAGAACCACTTTCCTTTCTCAGCTCCTCTGTTCCGATCTTCTGTTCCAGCTCTTCTGTTCCATGTCGGCCACTTTCACCCTCAACTTCTTCCGGTCAGGGATCAACTTCAACAAGTGGGGCTCCTTCCAGCTGCCTGGTCTGCTCAACTTTGGAGAGTTCAAGGTAAAGAGTCAAACTCTGAACTTGTGCCACCATTTAGGACAAATATATGTTTAAGTGCATGTTTGGGTAATCCTGATCCCAGTAAATGTTTTTATTTGTTACAGAAAGTCACATTTTTTAATATAAAATAAAAGACCGTTGTCATCCTCACTGTTACCTCCCTCCCTCTTAAAAATACTTGAACATGTTGTTACCCTTTAACTCAAGCTCATCACTTTGAAGCATTTCTATCTGTATTCCACATCAGTGTCCAGATGGAGATAAGAGCTGCCACCTGTGGACAGCTGTGGACCTGGCCTTCTTTGTTCTGATGGGTGTGGTGGGTGGCCTGCTGGGGGCGCTCTTCAACTGCATGAACAAGTGCTTGGCCAAGTATCGCATCAGACACATCCACCCCAAAGCCAAGTTTATCAGGTGATTGCTACACCAGCTGCTCGCAGATGAAAGAGTCCGTCTTCCTACAGAACATCACACTGATTTCCTTTGAAGAGTGCCATCACACACGTTGATCTGATCTCTTCACTTTTTCAGGGTTTTAGAGAGTCTGCTGGTTTCCATGGTGACAACAGTGGTCATATTTGCAGCTTCCATGCTGTTGGGGGAGTGTCGTGACCTGTCCTCCTCCACAACTCATAACACCACAGTACGTATCTGCTCTCTTGCTCATCGTTCCAGTACTAAGCACAAAGACCACAAGTTCACTCTCTTCATTCAGGGTCATGTATTTAGCATCTTATTATTTGTTTAAGGTGTCCAGCAGTGAGGACATCAATTCCACCATCCGCCAGTTCTTCTGCACCAACAAGACCTACAATGACATGGCCACGTTGTTCTTCAACCCACAGGAAGTTGCCATCCACCAGCTCTTCCACCAGGATGGTAAGATGAGTGCACACACATTCAGAGCAGCTCTGTTGTTTGTCTGCATCATCTTATTTTGAAATTTCCCCTTGAATTTCCTGACATTTAAGACATAGTTACATTTTCATTTATGTAGTTTTATTTTGTCTCCAGTGCTGTTGGAACCCTTTTGTTTTTGCTGGGATTGTTAGTTATTTTTAGTTAATATCTTGCAAACTAGTTCAAACATTCATTGGCTTTATATCCACATGCTCCTTTCATAGAACTAGTGGAATTTTGGATTTGGAGAAGGCTTACAAACGTGTGCTTTGGGGAGTCTTGTGCATATTCATTGTATATTCATTTTTATTAATTTACAAATTTAATGAGTTTGATAAATCATTTTATAAGCAACGTTGGTAAGATTTCCATGGTCCCATGGTGCCATCTGTTCTAGTGCTCTCTCTGAGTGCAGGCTCATATTGAAAATGACATATTGCTCAGTTTCAGGTCAGTGTAATTTCACCCGCTGGTCATCTCCTCCCATCCTCCTTCCTCTCAGGTACCTTCAGCCCTGTGACTCTGTCAGTGTTCTTCGTGCTCTACTTCCTGTTGGCCTGTTGGACCTATGGTGTGTCTGTGCCCAGTGGCCTCTTTGTCCCCTCGTTGCTCTGTGGGGCAGCTTTTGGGCGTCTGGTCGCCAACATCCTCAAAGTGTAAGAACAATGTTCTGATCTCCTAATGATCTGAAGACCAAGGTTTTCCTGCTTCCCATTCACAGTGGCTACAAAATATCACAAATATCAAAACCAGACAGAATTGTGTTCGATATAGCAAATTATATCACAAATAGTGATCAGTGTTTTGGGAATATGCTTACAGAGTTGTGAGGTAGGTACATTTGGTGGGAGACAGCCTGTTGGCAAGCCTTTATGCACTTCACCACACACATTGTCACTGTACAGCCTCCCCTCCTGTATGGAGTGTTACAGTTTCTTTCTCTGTGTCTGTCCTCTGGTAGGAAACTGGGAATGGACATCTACTCAGGGACTTTTGCTCTCATCGGAGCCGCCGCCTTCCTCGGAGGCGTGGTCAGAATGACCATCAGTCTGACTGTCATCCTCATTGAATCCACCAATGAAATCACATACGGGCTTCCCATCATGATCACTCTAATGGTATGCTGTCATTTTACGTACTCAGTCTTTTCCAGCATCAGCCACTGTGCTGTATTTTTAAACTTCATCTTACGTCAGTCTTGAGAAGTGTATAGATGTGTTCTTAAAGGAAATGAAATAAAGTTCTCTGAATCTGAATCTGAAAGGTTCTGAGGTACATGGTTTTGTGTTGATGATCAGGTTGCCAAGTGGACTGGAGATTTCTTCAACAAGGGCATCTATGACATCCACATCCAGCTGAGAGGAGTGCCCCTGCTGGAGTGGGAGACTGAGGTTGAGATGGACAAGTAAGAGTTTTCCTGAGGCACAGTGATGCTTGGCCCTGTGCCACTTTGGTAACTTTCTTTGTGCAGTAGTGGTTTAATGCTATCCCACAATTCCTTGTGGCAGCAACATTTAAATGAACACTAACTGGATAGATTTAGTAGAACTGAAAGTTTATGCAGCAGACTGAAGGATTAAACAGAAAGTCATTTCATTCTCAGTCTGTCAGTAGTCATTTCCCTCATCTTTTTAAGGCTGACAGCCAGTGATATCATGGATCCCAACCTGACCTACGTGTACCCCCACACCCGAGTCCAGTCTCTGGTCAGCATCCTGCGCACCACCGTCTACCACGCCTTCCCTGTGGTCACTGAAAACCGGCAGAACGAGCGGGACTTCATGAAGGGCAACATCCTGGTCAGCAACAACATCCGCTTCAAGGTATGTCCTGTACCACTGAACGGTTTTAGCTGTTAAAGCCCCGCCTCAGATCCAGAGGGACCTGGAGAAATACAAGAGGGACTGAGCGTCCCACCAAGGACGTTTCAGTAAGCAGGAGTGACCTTGTGGATTTGAAACATCTCTCTAATGATACTACTCAGTTTTGATGTTAATAGCAGCACAGTCATGACTGTATATGCAGAAGTGTAGTCAGCAGTGTAACCAGCCAGTAGATGGAGGTATGTGCCCCAGCAGGTGATGAAGCAGCAAAGTGATTTGGATCTTAGGGTGTAATAAAGTCGATCTAGTAAACTTACCCTGCACTCTTGTGTAGAAATCCAGTGTTGTGTCCCGTGCGGGGGAACAGCGGCGACGCTGCCAGTCCATGAAGTCGTACCCGTCCAGCGAGCTGAGGAATGTCTGTGATGAACAGAGTGCCGTGGTAGAGCCCACAGAGGAGGGAGAGGACCTGCTGCAGCAGATGTTAGAGAGGAGGTAGGACAGACACAGGTACACCAGTACACAGTACACAGTACTGCACACCTGTGGCATGTTGTGAGGGATATTCAAACCCGAGGGACTGTTGGAAAATCCAGTTTCCATCAGGGTAATATTGCTGAAACAGCAATATTATGTTCTGTTGCTGTTCACATGCAGGCATGCTCCGTACCCCAACCTGTACCCAGATCAGTCTCCCAGTGAGGAGTGGACCATGGAAGAGCGCTTCAGACCCCTCACCTTCCACGGCCTCATCCTGCGATCTCAGCTGGTCAACCAGCTCATCAGAGGGGTCTGCTACGCTGAGAACCAGTCGGTCAGTCACACACACAAACTGACACAGCACACTACATTCTTTTCCTGGAGTTTTACTCTAACCCTTATCAAAACCACGTACGTCCAGCTGAATGTCTCTGCATACCCTCCATCACAGAGTGCCTCTCAGCCCAGGCTGTCCTTCGCAGAGATGACTGAAGATTACCCACGTTACCCTGACATCCATGACCTGGACCTCTCCCTGCTCAACCCCCGTATGATCGTGGTACGACTGATGTAAACACGTAAAGTTAGAGGAGGACATTTCTCACATAGAGACAGAATTCTCTAATTTGATATTTAAACAGTAGTTTGCTGAAAAATGACGTGTCCTGTCCATGTCCAGGATGTCACCCCCTACATGAACCCATGTCCCTACACGGTGTCACCCAACACCCGCATCTCCCAGGTGTTCAACCTGTTCAGGACCATGGGCCTCAGACACTTACCAGTGGTCAATGCTGTTGGAGAAGTAAGTAGTCACTGAAAAGAGTTTTTAAGTCAGTGTTCTGGCCATGACTCCCCAGAAACCCCTCCCTAAGTGTTTTATGTTTTAGTTGAGTATTAGTATTAGTAGTCTATGTTGTGTGTGACCCACCTTTTCTTTATTATCTGCCATCTCTTTCAGATTGTTGGAATAATCACAAGACATAATTTAACCCACGAGTTCCTTATGGCCAAACTGCGACAGCACTACATCACCGTTTGACCCGACGCAGGACGTACTGCTGTCCTTCAAACCCAAACTCTGTTCAGCTTGGTCCTGAGACCTGGTCTCTGTCCATTCCTGATAGCATGTAGGCATTCCCAAACACATGCAGGACATTCACAAGCATACATACACTCTCTGTGGTACCGTAGAGAACGCAGTTCTCCAGTAAGTGAAACCGTTCAGTTCTTTTTTTTTTTTTTTTTACTCAAGTCGTACATTTCCAGTTCAGATCCACTGGCTTCAGTGGTGGGACTGGACACATAACCAGTGGGTGTAATACAACTATACTTGACTTCATCATGTTGATCTGTATTTAAAAAAAAAAAGCTACAAGCATCCCCCAGATTGATGGCTGATAATTCAGGAGCCCCTGCTCTGCATTCAGACAAAGGGGTGACTCTGTTACAGCAACACTAGAGGATCTGAAAGCATTAAGCTTAAAGCATTAACAGTGTTATTGTCATCTGAGCTTCTCTCAGTCGTTAGCACAACTGGTTAAACTAACAATAAAACAGGTTGACAGCCTTGCTAGCAGCAGCAGCAGCACAATCTATAGTTTATTCATATCATATTCATTCAACCCTAGTCCTGCTCCACATTTTTCTCCCTGGTCATAACCCTCACCCCCTCACCCCCTCACCCCCTCACCCTCTAGAACCCAAATTTACATTCATCAGTGAAAACAGTGAAGCAGAGAAAAAAAAAAGCTACAAAATGTCAACATGTTTGGATGACACTAATCACAGCTTCTGTGTCCACTGAAAAGGACGCTGAGAGGACGGATACTTCCATTATTAGACATTCAGTCTGTAAATGTAGTAGGAAGCTCCTCTGGACAGATACTGTGATCGTGAGCCACCTGAGAAGTAATGTGAACAGGTATTTTAGTTTGGACACTACAGAGGGAAAAATCTTAGATGGAGGTAAAGCTGTTTGCTGCATCTGCATCTGAGAGTAAGACAAGAACATTTAATTCTTTATTTTAAGCTTTATGACTATAGCGACAAATCATAACATTATCTCAAAGCACTTTACAGAGTGAGGTCAAGACCTGACAATATTATAGTACGGATTATTCCCACCGTGATGAACCAGTGGCGACAGTGGACAGGAGAAATTCCCTTTAACAGGAAGGAACCTCTGACAGAACCGAGTATGTAAGGAGAAGGATTTTAAATTCTATTCTGGATTTTACTTTTTCTGGAGCCAGTGCAGAGAAGCTGATACGGGAGAAACAAGATCTCTGTTCCTGGTTCCTGTCAGTGCTCACACTGCAGCATCTTGGATCAGCTGAAGGGTTTCCACAGAGTTACTGGGACATCCTGATAATAAGGAATTACAGTAGTTCAGTCTAGAGGTAACAAATACATGGGCTAGTTTTTCTGCATCCTTTTGTGTCACAACAGTGTGCAGGTGGACGAAGGTTGTCCCAGAGACTTGTTTAATGTG
This sequence comes from Toxotes lorentzi, assembly GCA_037833715.1. Classification (NCBI taxonomy): domain Eukaryota; kingdom Metazoa; phylum Chordata; class Actinopteri; family Toxotidae; genus Toxotes; species Toxotes lorentzi. The sequence goes on along the minus strand of JBBMJY010000012.1, from coordinate 716,309 downwards.
TGAGGCAGAGGCCATCCAATCTAGACCTGCTCTAAGAGGCTCTAAAAGTGCCCTGAGATAACTTCTGATATGATTCAGCGCTGTAGAAATAAAATTGACTTGAGTTGACTCAAACTAATTCGATCTAACGTGGAAGTGTTAATTAAAGGTAGATTATTCTAAATGGTTTTAGATGTTGTTAGATGTTAGATGTTATCTCAGAGATCTACAGGAGAGAAGCAGTCTGAATATAAATCAGGCGTCACTGTTGATTCTGAGACCACAGTACAGGACAGTACATCTATAGTTACATTTTATTTGTAAAGAAGCTCATAAAGTCATTGCTACTGAGAGTTAAAGGAACACGTGGCTCAGCAGAGCTGTTATTCTGTCAGCCTGGCTTCAGGAATGAAAAGAAACCTGGGGTTATTCACATTTTCTCCTATTACTGAGGAATAACAGGAGATTCTGGCATTACGGAGCCTATTTTATATGTTATTGCATCTTTCTAAATTCTTCTCCACACCTCCAGTGACTTGTTGATGGTTGTTGCTCAGAGTTTGAAGCCTGCGATTTCCTTACTACCTTCAAAATCATCCTTTTGAGCTATTTGATGATGCTTTATCATTGTCGTCACTGTAGCACTTTTATTTATGACTGTACATTTTTAATTTTCTGTGGACGTAACTGGAATATATGCAAAAAAAGCAGGCGGACATTCCCTCATGGCCTGCACGTAAACTGGACTTCATCAGGGGTTGGAAGAGTCTGCTGAGCGACCATGTCGGTTCATTCCAAGTCACATCTCTAACCACTTCAGCAGTCTGTAAATACATTCCCATTATTTTGCACTTTGCAGTGTGTGGTGATGTTTTCACTGTCATTGAGTCAGCTCAGTGTTAGAATGTGTCAGGGCTAAGAGGACTGTGTATTTGACAGCCTCACATTATGTTGACCACAGTTTTGTTATGTAACAGGGAAGTATTGGATCTGTGAGGGACAAACTGCGAAAAACCCTGTTTTAGTAAAAACCAATGTCTAAACTATTTCATGTTAGTACTCTGCTATTAGATTTTCAGCAGCATAGTATCTTTCTGGTCCATTGGCCTAATGTATCATTTCATTGTCATTCTTAAAAGGGAATAAAAATGTGACTCAGAACATAAAGGCAGGTAAAAGGAAGTGGAGTTGTACTTTTATAGCTGGGCATAAAGTCCATTATATGTCAGGTTGGTGGAGTATTAGCGACCATGATGGCACATATATGTACATCAAACAACCTTTATTTGTTTATCTCTGTTTTATGTTTTATTTAAGAGATTATTTTTTTATACAATTTTATTTTTATGATTTGCTGCCTGTATTGTGAATGATTCAGAGTCATGCAATTACATTTCTAAATGGACCGAGGCTGTCCTGGATAATATAATTCTTTATAGTCTAAGCATTGCTCACTTGTTATGTTCGAATCGTTTTTATGTTCCTACTTTAAATATTACCTATGGCACAGCAGGCGGTGTGCAGAATATGAGATTAAACAGGGGATGCTATGTCCCACTGTGAAGCTAGACCTGAAGGACTGTTTGCCAAATACTTTTTGGCAAACAGTATTTGGTATTTAGACAGCGCCCTGTGCTTGTTTAGGAATTTGTAGTTTCTACGAATGTAGAGAACTGGCACACGGCAGAAAAGCTGCAGCCATGGAACAAAAAAAGCAGAGACAACTCTGTGTAGTGCCTTTATTATTGTTCAAATAAAGGTTCTTCTGATTTGTCAATCATACATAGTGTGTCTGCATGATTATTTTCTTTTTCTGTATTTACAAGACAGATGAGGCTGTACATATTAATTCTAAACTGACTGAAGAATGTTATGTGTTCACTTTGAGTTAAGAGGATTAGTCCATTAATTAATGTGTAGATTGACGCAAAAATAGTCAGCAGTCATTTTGAAAGTTGATTAACCGATAAATCGAGAAAATAATCAACAGATGGATCAATAATGATAACTGTTGCATAGATCAACTGTGTTGAAACTGGACAATAAGCATATTATGGATGACTTTAATGTGTGCTGTTCATGCACTACACAGTGCAATGCACAAAGAAACTAAGAAAAAGGAGGAGCTGCAGTTGGAAAAAAAAATAAAAAAAAACTTGTGTAATGACAGCATTAGAAACCAAAACAAGTTAGTGTAAACAGTTTTTCCCTCTTTGTGTAGGTTAATTGGCAGTAATGTGTTATGCTGACTGGAGAGGGCACACTCAGTGGGTTAATCCCTGCAGAACTAATGACATTCCCATCAGCTGCACTTTGTGTTTAAAGCTGATGCACGTTGACCGAGGTGATTAGAAAGCGCGTTCATGTCCTGCCGCCTCTTAATGCTTAGGAAGAATAGAGTTTTCTAATGTGCAAATACAGTTTCCACACACATCCGTGCATGCGTGTAATAATACGTTCAGTATCATAACTGATCTCACACCAACTGAAGCTGAGTGACTGGCAGCTTGACGAACACACCTGTCTGTAGGTGGCTATAGCTAGTCATTCATCAAAGATCCCAGGATTATTCACAGTGTTCACCAGGTGGCAGTGATGTGCCACAACACAACTCTCTGTGTGCTGTACTGGACTGTACAGTCAAATAACTTTCTTTAGGAAGATGTTTGTTTCACTCAACACCCTCAGATTTTAGTTATATCACTTGAATCAGTATTATATTATTATATATTGTAATAGTCCTTAGGATGATTTCTTTGTTTTCACCTTTTCAACAACAAAATAGATTTTTTCCCCCCTTCAGCTGGAGAGCCATTCTAACTCACCTTTTTATGAACTATGTTCAGTTAATCTAGTATCCAATATCAGATACCTCAGAGGGTTTCGCCCCTCTGCCTGACACTGAGAATGACTGTGCTCTAAAAGATGGTGACCAACTGTGCTGTCTGGATGAGTTATTTCTGGTTGGTCTACTGGTGTGGCTGTAGGCTCTTGTGTGGTGACTAGGTGGCTTCGAACCCAAAGTAGGTTTCCCCAGGGTATCTCAAAAATGTCAGACCCTGGCGCATCTGCCCTTGCCCGCTCTGTCCCCTTCTCTTTTGTGTTGGTGACCCAAACAGGATCACCCAGTCTTGGCCAACCGTAGCCCATGGCCTGTCTGGAAACTCAGTTGGCAGTAGCGTCTCCATCCTGGCCACCACACAGATCGTTTGGCTCAGTCCTGGCCCTTTGCTATCCCCCAGTGTCCTACATGCATTTTCTGTACTACATCAGTCTGTAGGGACTACAGTGTTACATGCACCTGTCTACTGCCCTTCAGCAGTGTTCCATTTTCTACTGTGAGCTCACCAGAAAACTGTAGGAAAGGTAGGAAACCTCTGTAAATCTTTCCGTCCACCCCTCCGTGCAGTATTTTTTCACTTGCAGCAGCATTTTATCTTTGGCTGGGTCCTGCTCCTTGACTTCCTGCAGTCTCTTCTCTGTAACATTACACAACCATGTTTGCATACAGGTTGACTTCTCTTTCCCTCTGTGTGTCCACTTTGGCCCCATGGGTGTTCTTGACAGGGCATCAGCAGTGGCTATGTTTTCACATGCAACATGGGAGATAGAGTATGAGAATCTCATCAATCTCATTCTCAGTCTTTGAATTCGAGGAGGTAGCTTGTCCAGGTCGATGGCACAGGAGGCTGTGATCAGTCTGAACATGGAAAGTAACCCCAACACTGAAATCAGAGAATCACTCACGTGTTCCTGTAGTGGCTAAGGCCTAACTCTCTGAGTGTATGCTCAACTGATGGATGTGCCTCTCTCTCTCTTGACTGAGTCCATCTGTTTTGTTAATTTGACACATATGTATTGCACCTCTGTATTACTTGGTTTAGGTACAGGGCTTGTTCAGCCTATGAAATCTTCCATGTGAGCCAGTTCCTGCATCTCAGGATTATCAGGGAAAACGGTTTCCCATCTTTGTATTCCCATTCCTTTTTGCCTAGCCCTTCAAAACGCTTGCTGCACATGGTAGCTTGTTTGCTGACTAGCAATAGCTGAACTTAGCATAGCAGTCAGCAAGGAAGGTTCTCTTCAATCTCCATGAAACAACCTCCCACTTCTTGCGCTCCACTTTACTCCAATTTACTGGAACCCAGCTCTGATAAACTATAATGTTAAAATTGTAACTAACTGCTTTACTAATCCTGATAAGTTATTATCCATTAATAAGAACAATGTTTGGGTTTCAAGCTTATGAAAAATCCTTTTGGCTCATATTTAATAGTAATGGTAATAGTGCAGTTCTAAGTGTTTTTAATCCAACAATAACTGCGCCAGAAGAGAAAGAGTCCAAATGAGGCATTTAACAGATAAAGCAAGTGTCCTGCTGGAGGACACCATCCAAACACCAGCCAAGGGGATTTCACAACCTGGCAACCTTATAGTTCTTTTCTATTTAGAATTCTATTAATTGATTAAGAAATAGTAAATCGTTAAATAACTATTAATAGGTGCATCACTTGAAGAGATTAGAGGTTGTAAATAAGGACTTTACAAATTGTTTACCGCACCATAAAACATTAGTGAATGATTCATTAACTGATAACAAGTTGTTAGAAGTCTGATTAGAGAGTGTTAAGACTGAGTTCTAAACGTTCTCAACTACTAGCGCTCAGATTTCTACAAAGTTCACTGTGGATATTCGTGGTCTCCAGAGGATGACTCCTCTGGTTCCCGTTTTTAGGCACTCAGTGAACTCTCTTCTTGCACCACCCCGTGAATGTGAGGACACTATAAAATAAGATTAGGAATCAGCGAGGGGGAGATAGATTATGTTAATGGAGTTTCCTCATCAGGAGGAAGTACAGAGATTGTGTGTGTGGAAGTCAATGAAATGTTTACAGTCACTTTTATAACTGCCAGGCAAAGACTGTATGTTCGCTCGCTGGGAGCTGACACACACACACACACACACACACACACACACACACACACACACACACACACACACACACACACACACACACACAGTGAGCCACCCAATGAAAATGACCCCCACAAATGGTCATCTGTTTACGCTTTAATCTTCAACACCTGTTATCATGTAAACTGGCAGAGTGGCTGGTAAGATTTTCCATTCGGATGTATCAGCAGGAGGAGCATGGGCTAGTGATTATGGTATACACTGACCTACTTCAAAACAGCAGAGATGAGAGAAAATGTTCATACCACCAAGCAAATGATGCTCATCAATCATAAAAGTATAGCATATGAATTTAGCTACTGAAACAGGATTATGAAAAACAGGATTCGATAACAGGGCTAGCCTCTGACAGAGTGCCACAGAGAGTCCACCACAGAAGAAGATCTCACATCAGCAGTCAAACTAGCATGCTTGCTAACGGGCATTTAGAAAGCAAGCTTGGAGCTCAGAGTGCTGTTGTGGCTGATGAGAACTAGCACGCTCCAGCTTGGCTCGCCAGCTTTGGTTGGTGGTGGTTTGCCAGCTCAGCCTATTCAAAAGATTTGTTCATGGAATCCATCAGTGTTGATGCATGATGATGTTGAACATGCTGCTCCGGAGCCAGAGATACCTGCAGAAAGGTACAGAGAGAGAGAGACCAGAGAGAGACAAGCACAGGACTACAGGAG
>JBBMJY010000012.1:694600-706276 GCA_037833715.1 Toxotes lorentzi | reverse complement strand
TTTGGTCTCCCTGACATGAACAGACATGTCAGGGAGACCAAAACAAACCCCCACAAGGAGTTGCTAGCTCCCCATGCCCTGCTCCATCTGCTCAGCCAGAACCACAAGCTGTGATACTTCCCTGGTTGCCTTGTGCAGTCTGGCAGTCTTCAGAATCAGAATCAGGTTTATCGCCATGTAAGTGGAAGGGTTTCACATTACTTGGAATTTGCTTTGGTGATTTGGTGCATACATGGAACTTCAATAAGAGTCAGGCACTATAAAAGAAAAATATAGAATACAATAAAATAAGCTAAAGAAAAAAATATAGGTAAAATATAAGTACAAAAAAATAAGATAAAGTAAGATAAAGCTAGGACCAATCTTATTTACAAGATATACAATATGAACAAGACAGTGTGAGAACATGAGTCACTGAGTCTCCAACTAAGCTGAAGCACCCACCTCCACTGGGTGGAGCCTCACACTCCATCCACCTTCCCTGCACTCTTCCTTTCATGGGCTGTCTCCAGCCTTCCTTCCCACAGGACTGTCAGTACAACCAGCAGTGCTGATTTTCCAGCTGTGGTCCACAACTCCACATTTGGCGGCAGTGTGGTGCTCTAGATTTCCCCTAGGAAATGTACCTGCTAGCCCAGGTGCACCTCCATTCTCCACTCCAATCCTTACTTCAGGAGCTGAGGCAGTAGTCTCCTGTTAATGTTAGCTGTTGTCACCCCTTGATGAGAAATGAGTCGAGCCTGTGCCCTCATAACTCAGGCATGTATATCCCCTCCTGCCTTGTTGGAGGAGTCCTATGACTCTCACCAACCTCACTTTCTTCTGTTGCTTGTGCCCAAGTGTAACACATTTCAAGGGTAGATGGAGTGAATTCCTGCTGCTGAAAAGCACCATGGGAGTCATTGATGATGGAGTTTGGAGGCTTTGGCAACCGTCCTGCTTACAGGATGAGGTGACTTCAGACAGCTTCAGGGACCTTATTACCCTTGGTTATGTGAAGTGATAACACCACACCTTGTATTTTACCGGTAGCTGGCTTGAGTAGATCTTTGACAGGCTTGCTGAAGGATGCTTAGGGATGGTTTCAACCATCTCCTTGTCTGTGAGCACATTGCTTTCCCAGATTTTTGATGGGCTGGTCTGCAATATGGGGGATGTTTTCCCTGCCTATGGTAAAGGTGGCCTTATCACTCCACTCCCCTTACCACAAAGAAGGACTCCTTGACTTGTGTGGCTTGAATTTCCTCTGTGCCCAAGCAAGCTTGTCCAGGCTATAGTGATGTAGTGCCCAGTAATGTCAGCCTTATAGATCCTTATTGGTGGAAGCCCCTGGTCTACAGGCAGATAGACTCCACCCACTCCTGCTGCCAGCCAGTGGTGAACTTTAGCAGCATGAAGCACATGTGCAGATCATGGAAGTCGCTCATAACAATGGCCTTGATATTGTGTGGGATGTAGAAGTCTGGTTCAAAAGCAGTGAGGTGGTGTGGTACTGACCTGTATGCATTGGCCAGGTCTACCCCTACAACGTGCGGGTCTTTTGCCTCCTTCTTAGCGGTTTGGATCTGTTCAAACCGCTGGTATGCTCAGTAATAGCAGGACAATGATCCTAAACATGGAAGTAAATCTACTACAGAAAAACTTCAAAAAAACTTTTGGAGCGGCCCAGTCAGAACCCAGATTTGAACCCTGCAAAAATTCCTCAGCTGAGCTGAAGCAGTTCTTTGATGAAGAATGATCCAGAATTCCTCCTGAACGTTGTGCTGGTCTGATCCACAGCTGTTGGAGCTCTGATTGGAGCTTATTGCTGCCAAAGGACGTTCAACCAGTTATTAAATCCAAGGGTTCACTTACTTTTCCCCTCAGGACTGTGAGAGTTTGATGAGTGTGTCCAATAAAGACACAGCAGATTAGAGTTGTTTGTGTGTTATTAGCTTCAACTTGTGACTGAACAGCAGATCATATTTTATGACCAATTAATGCAGAAAGCCAGGTTGTTCCAAAGGCTTCACACACTTTTTTCTTACCACTGTTTTCCACATGCTGTTTTCCTTAATTTACCATAATTTGATTAGTATTGTTGTTTTATGCCAGAGTCGCAATAACAGTTTCAGTTCAGTCTGACACACAACTGCTTTTTTTTCTCCTTTTGTTCTTTCCTTCCTGTATTTATTCTCTTTTTCCTCCGTCCTCCCCCTCCTCTCTCTCTCTCCCTCTCCCTCCCCCTCTCCACTCATGTCAGCCACACTCACTTGTCCTGAGGTGTGGAAGGCGACTGAGATCATTAGGGGAAATGACTCTTGTGTTGCATACCAGCTCTGATAATAAAACTGTCACAAGGGGGGACAGCGTGATGACTGCAGCGCTGCAGTGATTAGAGAGAACACGCTTTCTGTCTGACTCGCCGTTCTCAACTGCTCCACCTTCTCCCCGCTCCATTTGTTTTTCTTCTTTGGTTATATAATCTTTTTAATGATGCTAAATGAGAATGATCATGTGTGGCTCCCTGAGCTGTCTTACAGTAGCTGTAACTTGGCTAATTCGTCAACAAACGTGAGGCACAGAAGCAGATACCTCCACAGAGCAGGTCGTTTCATCTGTTCCAGGTATATGTGCTGCTCTGTGGTGGCGGCTATTTATGCTGTTTATGTTCATCTGAAGTACAGCAGCCATCAGTCTGAGTTTACTGTAGAATACACTTCTACATCCTGCTGTTAGTTTAGGAAACTAAGGATACCTGAAGTATTTCTGGAAGAAGCCTTGTGATTTTGAAGGTTTAGGTCTTTCTCTTACAGAACGCGACTATAATGCCGGACAAGCAGATCCTTTATGAAAGATGTAGCCATGGCTCTGTCACTTATATACACTAGCAGGTTTAATGGCACATGAGTAATAAGAAATCCCATGTGCTTTTCATAACTACCCAAACGAGCAGATAATTATTCACAGGTGGACTGTGGGAGGTGTTGTTCGTGCCGTCGTCAGCTCTCTGTTGAGAAACTTCAAATTGCTTCCCAGGGACTCGTTGGCATCAGATTAGTGTTTCACCTTTATAAACGCAGGGTATTTGTGAGTGCGAGCGGCCTGCTTGTTCATGTAGACACCGGGTTACTTTCTGTTCTTTGTGTGTTGTTACCACTGCATTAGTGACTGCGGGGGTCCTGGCAGCCCGAGGTAATGCAATTGATATCTGTCAGGACGCAGCGGGAGGCCGGCGGTGGGGAAAGGGGGGGGCACTAAAGAGGTTTTAATGACATTGTAAGCAGCTCTTTGCATCTATGTGAGAACTATGTCTTGGAGGCATATGTGGAGTTACACACTGGAACATATTTTGATGTTGTTTTGCTACTTTGGAGAAAGACTTTATGAATAGAAAATAGGGACTTGAACTGAGTCCACTCTGTCATTGCATCCTTCATACTATATTATATATAATAACCTATTCATTGGCTTGTATATATATATATATACTGAGTGACATGTTTAGACTCCATCCATTCAAATGGAAATATTCTCGATTAAGAAACAATAAAAGGAAAACAGTGAAAGGAGGATGACGGTGAACAATGGTCAAAGATACCTATGATCAATTCATTCATTCATTATGACTGAGGGCTTCATCTGTCTTTGGTGTTACTTGTAGCCTATTAAGCAAATGTGAAAGCATGAATAGACGCATAGTCAGTCACAGTGACTGGAGGTTAAGACAGAAAAAGAAAGAATGCGCTGGAAATAAAAAATAGAAAAGAGGCTTACCAACAGCACTGTAGAAAAATGGATCCTGGTCAAAAAGATAGTGATTTAAAGCATAGTCACCTCTAGCTGGCACTGTAACCTCCTCCATACCACACAAAAACAAAACAAGGCAACATCATGGTGCGTTTCATCATAACGAGCAGCCAGAGGACGGTCTTCACCTTTCCTCTGGACTGTGCTCTCACGTTCGCTGATCTGTTGTTTCAGCTTCCTGCTGGTCTTACCGACATCGCCAAGACCACAGGGGCACTGCATCAAACACAGAACACAGATGGAGGCACAATAAAATGTTTTGTCCAGTCAAAGAATCCTAAAAGAGCAAAGTCTTGAAGGTTATTGTCATACATATTACACAGTTTATTTGGCTGTAGTTGGGGAAGGTAATAAGTTAAATAAGAACCTCCTTTTGAAAGAAATCTGTCTGATCAAAAGAGAATTTTTATAGTGTGTTACTTTAGACACATACATGATGACCACATCTTTATCAATCAGGTTCTCTAACACCACAGGACAGTCTAAATGGAGCAGCATTTAAATACATTTGCTTTCAAGCCAAATGCACTAAGACCACAGTTAAGAGAGTCATTTTGAAGAAGAGAGAAAGATGAAGGGAGACACCAGGACAGGAAAGCAGACAGATGTCTGGACATCCTCTTACCCAGTGTGCATTTCCTCCTCCTCTGTGTCTCCGCTGGTTACAGAGGACGTCCAGAGGATGGAGGTTCAGTGGAGTCACTTTCCCTTGAGGAATTCTCAGATGAATGTTTGTTACTAGTTTATTTCCCTTTAAATGCTGATTAGTCTCTAGGACTGGCTGACTTCTTTGTGGGTGTATAGTTGTCTGTACTTATTTACAGACTGGTTGCCATTTCCTGTGTTTAAATTCCTGAAGGTTGCTTGACTGAAACATAGAGATTTAATAAATTGACAGTATGTGTGGGAGCTTTTTTTTTGTCTTGCACCATCGCTCGTATTTCTCCTGTGCACCTGTCGTTACACAGGTGTGTAAGACGAGCCCTTCCAGAGTTTATGTTTTGATTCAATATGATTTACTGCTAAAAAGCCCAGTGACTGCACCTCAAACACTCAACACGAGTGAAACTCTTTAAAGGTAACAAAGAAAAGTGTGAAATGAATGTAGGGCATCTTATTCCCAGCGTAGTGCACTAAAGGTACAGCTAGTGAGTATTAAGGCCCCTGACACACCCATCAAATCCATCACTTAACAGAAGCCAAGAGTTAATAAGAAACCACAATACAGATTCTAACTGACAGTGACATATGACTCATTTTATTAACTGGGAGGGTGGATATCTACAACCCTAATCTGTAGGTCTGACCCAGTCAGACAGAGGCTGTCATGGGTTTTACTGTGCTTTATATTACACAATTTCTTATAGTAAAAAAAAGAAATGTCAGCACCCAATGCAGCGACCAGTGACACACAGCAACAGTGACTGAAAAAAGTACTTTCCTAAGTTTCCTAGGTTTCTTAAGTGATCTGGGTTAAAAATAACATGAACTGAGGCTAAATGTGTGCGACACTGTCCGTGTTGAGTGAAAATAGCCTTATCTGTGTAAAGGTGGCATTAGAGGGGTCACATTTACAACATGTGTATGCTGGTCTTTCCACAGCCGGCGGGAAGGGGAAGGCATGATGTAATGGCGTGGGAGCCTGGGATCAGTCTTGGACAGGAATAGACAGCACGGCCTGGTGGACGCCATGAAGGTTAAAATGGTGTTCTGCTGCAGCTGCAGCCATCAGCAAGGTGGACTGAAGTGACACTGAGGTAACATCCCGATGCACAGCCATCTACGATTCTCTGAAAACTTTGAGGTTTTCAGAGAATCCCCTTGAGTGTAAATGTGTTTGTGTATTTGTGTGTCAGCAAACCTCTGACCCTCAATGGTATGATGCTGCTGAGAGCTAAGAGTGTGGCCACTCCCTCCCTGACCCTTCCTAATGTCGCTCAGTGTGAGCTCTTCTCATTACACAACTAATAAATGATCAGGCCTACATGGAATACCATCCATAGGTGCAGTACAGAAATAACCACCAGCCTTCAATCATTCAAACGTTTCATCTCCACCAGCAAGTTAACAAGTCAACTGGACCTCCCTTATTGTTCTCACAGACCAGTTCTGAAGGCTGTTGGCAAAGTGGTCAATGATTACCAGGAAGTGGAAATGAGTAAGCTGTGGACTGAAGAAGGTCAGATAGAAAGGAAAAGGTTAGGATGAAAAAGAAAAGAGACTTTTTTTTTCTGAATGAAAACATTTAAAACATGAAAATGTGTATCGTGCAGTAGGAGTATCGACAGATACACAGATTAAAAGCTGTGATTGTCAGTGTGAATATGATGAGGATGTGTTATAATGCAGGGTAACCTGTTTGAGTCTGTCTGAGGAGGCCCCAGGTGCACAGCATGAAACAGTTCTGTTCTGCTGCTCTTCAGTCCAACAACGCACTGTAGGCTAATGAGTTACACATATTACTCCATCAGTGGCTGAAGGGTAAACGTTTCAGTGAAAGTCTTAATGTTTCATTGAAAAGCAGAATGAGGTTCTGCTCCAACAGACGGTAGCAGATAGCAGCGTGTTGGCGATAAGACGATGTGTTCATGGGAGGAAGTGCTGGGACAGTGTTGATAGGATGGCACAGACAAGCATCCACAACTGGCTGTCCCCCTGTCCCATCCTTTATCAGGTGCCACATTCCCTGCTTACAGCAGACACCACTGGACACAGGGTTCAGACAGTGTTAGAAAACATGTCATAACCATGAGTTATTGCCATCCTTGGTGTTGTCATTTGCATGTTAGCAATGTGTCACGGTGTCTGCCTCAGGTGACACTGTTGGTAAAACATTAGACTAAAGAGTCTCTCGCCCTTTTCTCATTCTAACCCATAAAACACACATTGACCTGACTGAGCTCACTGCATCGGCTGATGTTATGGTATGAAAGGATATCGTAGTGGCAAAGTAAACCACTAAATCATTAATTATTAAAGTATTAATGGGTTTTTTCTCTTTAAGTCTTGTTCTTTTTAAAAGCCCCTAATTCCTGGAAGCAGTCGTATGTGTACTGTGCTGTTCTTACATAAAGAAGGAGATTTAATAAAAAGGAGATTTAACTCGACTATTTCTCAGCAAGTAAAATCAGGTGAAGACAAAGCTGAACATCACAGGCATTTGACTTAAAGCTGTTAGGGCTAACGTGGCTAACATGGCTAACGTGGCTAACGTGTCCTATAGACTCAGAGCAACATTTAGAGTTTGGATTGTTTGTGTCCACCTGATGAATCTAAGTCTAAAGGTTAGCTCTGTTTTTGGTCTCCACCAGCTCCTGATAGAAACATCTGGCTGTTTAGCAGCTACATGTTCAGCAGCTGCTCTCTGACTGTGTCTGCCTGCTGTTTGCTGCTGAGCATTTAGTGAACAGAGGCTACTCCCTCTGCCATGATGCCAGTTTGTTTCAAGCAGCATGGTTCATGTGTAGTAGCAGCAGCTCTGTGACGCTGCACTTGGCAGAGCGATGTTTTGACCTAAATGTTAATGTAAGGTAATGTTTACCATGGCTGCCATCTTAGTTTAGTGGTTCCCAGACTGGGGGAGAATCTAAAAGAGGACTGTCAAGCAAATATTTAGCAGATGAGGAAACCTCTAAACCTCTGACTGCTCCAAGCTTCACAGGTACACAAACAAAGACAGGAAAGATGAAGACTGGTGAAACATGTATCCAGCTGCTGATGGTCACTGAGCTGAATCAGACAGATCATGACCTGTCTCCCATCATCACCAATTTACTTACTAGATGACACTGTGTATGAATGACAGTGTCATCACTAAAGATGTGGCCTCTGCTCTTTAGAAAACGTGAGCATATCTTGTAGTACGCGTACAAGATTCCATGGCAATCCATACAGTATTTCATCAGATCCAGTATTTCGGTTTCCATCAGGAGACATTTCCATCATTAAAAAGTGGAAAGAAAATAACTACGTTCACACATTCTCATTCACATCACCTACATTCTGTAAATTCAGTCAATTCTAATTGAAGGAGTGATAGTTCTGTTAAACTGGTAGTCACTTCACTGGGGAGTTCCTCCTGAAGGACAAGCCTCTGGGAACCACTGCAGCATGGCCTGACACACAGTACTGACATCAGTACAGATGCCTCTCATTTCAGAGGTCTCTGCTTTAGTTCAGCAAGCTCCATCGTTTAGATGATGAGACGCTTATGTTCTAATTAAGGCCTTTAATGGAGGGGAACCAGCGTGAGGGTGGATTGCACGTTCTTCATCTAAGTGACAGTTAAGAGGTTTAAATGTCAGCCGTGAAGACTGGCATACTGCTCGGCTCAGTCCTTCTCAAGCTGTAGAGACCTACAGGGCGATTTGGAACATACTGTCAGCTGATAAAATACTGTCACTAACAGTCATGTCGTCGTTATAACAGAGAATCAGATGAATGAAACTGTCACGTTTTTTCAGCAGCACACTCGTTTCTCATCAAAGTGAAATGTTTGTTCATCAGCTATGTGAACGCAATGGAGCACATCTGACTCCAAATATGTTGCTTTATATTCTATATTTAATTAACATTAACACTTCACTTTTTTCAGTGTACAGTATTGATGCTGTTACTCATGTAATGGATCTAAATCCGCAGCTTCTCATTTGACTTAAACACAAAAAGACAAACCTGAGTGAGTCACTTTATGATCTCAGAGCATTTTTTTGCTTACATCTGTCTAACAGTATCACAACTGCCATCAGTCTCACATCCTTCTCTGTGTGACCAGCAGATTAGGAGAGCTCTGATTCTTTCCATGAAAAAAAAAAGGGGGGGGAATATTCACTGCTGCCCTGAGGCCCTGAGTCAATTTGGTATGATGGCCCTCCAGTTGAGAAGCTGGTGAAATGTCAATTAGCTGTCATCCACCTCCACACAGTGCACTCAGTTTCACAGGGTCCAGGGCTAATCGCTCATCATTTGCCCTCAGTACCTGTCTGGATGGTGGCAGGGCAGTTGGAGAGGTGGGGGGCTGCTGGGGGTAAGGGGATGGGGCACGATGGGATTTGGAAGACAAGCACATAGACGCACACACACACACACACGCGCGCGCGCGCACACACACACACACACACACACACACACACACACACACACACACACCAAGTACACAAACTACAAATGAATCTTAATTTCCACCACCTCCACCTTTGCAGGTGCACACATCAGCCTCTTTAGAGTATTTGTGAGGAATGAGACAGAGAAAAATCACTTCACACGGCTCATGTTTCCACTCAGCAGCAAAGCAGGACACGAAGGGTATGACTTTGATTTGACTGCACTGCAGGGAGACAAAGTTTATGCAATGCAGCTGCAGAATTCACCGTTTGGATTATCAGCTGCAGTTTCAGTCACTAAACAAATAAACAAAGAAATAAAGAATGGAGCGAAAGCATGGTAAATCAGACAAGGGAACCTGAGAGCTGAGGGACAGCTGCCCAAGTATGACAGTAACCCAAACACAACCAACAAATGCTACTGAAGTTGTTTAGTTTATGTTTGACATCGCGATGTTTGGTTTGTGGTAACTCAGAACTCCGCATGCAGCATCAATGTGAGGTCCTCAAGACCTCAGCCGAGTCTTCAGTCGTCAGACCGCATCAGAGGAGTTTGGACCCGTGAAGAGTTCCAGTCCCGATTCTCAACACTCAGGTTATAGCCTGTACTCCCACGTGGAGTCACGCCTCGGTAATTTCCTCAGACCTCGTGACGGAATCAGGTCACGTATAAAGGCAGCACCTGCCCAACCGCTGGAGAGTCAGAGGAGCGCGAGACAGAGAGGAGCAGCGACGGAGTCGTGCGCCAGCTAGTCTGTAAGGGGACAAGAACTGAAAGAAGAAGAAGAAGAAGAAGAAGAAGATAAAGATAAAACACTGGAAAAGAAAATGAACCCAAATGTCTCCGTGTGCTGCTTTTCTCTGCTTTTACTGCTTAATTTCGTTGGAGCCAAACCTGTTTCTGACCTGCAGGTAAATTTACCTGTCCTTTAATGAATGAATGAATGAATGAATGAATGAGGATGATTATAGGCTCGATTTAACTTCTCAGAGACACTGAAGTGACGTGAAGATGCAGCAGGCCTATCTGATGATGAGTTGGTGTTTTTATGTTGTTAGCTGTGTGTTTGAGGTGATGCGTGAATCTTTGCTATGTTTCTGTGTATAAACATTCAGTGAAACACAGTGTGTGACTTTCCATGTCTTTTTTCCCCCAGAGTTTGAAGCAGCTTTTAGAAGAGGACATCAACACGGCGCCATATTACTCCTCGGAGGAGATGGAGGTGGAGGGGAAAGATGCAAACACAGACAAGTCGGTGTTCGGAGCTCCAGAGCAGCACCCATGGGACTCCTCCGACCCCAGCAACTCGGCACTGGCGGCTAAAGAAGACGCCCTCGCGCGTTTCTTCAAGGACCTCGTGAGGACCTCCAAGCGCTCGTGGAGCCGGTACAAGAAAGGCGGGATGAGGAGCTGCTTCGGCGTCCGGTTAGAGAGGATCGGCTCCTTCAGCGGGCTGGGATGTTAAAGGTAGGAGTCAGGGAACCGTGGGAGAAATGGGATTTCAGTACCAGAGTTGTGTTCAAATGTTTTGTTTTAATTTTCTGCCAATTGCAGCACAGAAAAAAAAAAATTCCTACCACGAAGCAGCAATGAGATAATATTAAATCTAAGACAATTATTTTGTACAGTCACAGGTTTTTATAAAATACAGGAAAGACATTACAGCACTGTGAGACGTTCACAGACCTGATTTGAAAAGAAAAACTACTTTATCACAGTTATTGTACGTCCGGATTGATAATACACAAAAATGTTTGATCTTACATCAGTTTATTGTGCAAATCATCTTTTACAAAGCTTGCACAGACGATGGAGCAGACACGTGCACACAGAGCCAAAAAAACCCAAACAAAAACAAAACAAACAAAAAAACAAAAAATAAGGTCCAAATCCTGCGTGAATAGTTTTCTGTGATAAATTCATTTTAATTCATTAGACTGAAAATACATGAGAAACATTTTATATGTACTTACACAGACAGGATGACTGATGAATAGCTGCGTCTTCACACCGACTCTGAAAACCCCATTCATGGATTTACTGAGCACCTGCACGAAAGCAGCTGAAGGTTTAGGGGCTCCTGACTCAGGGGCTCCTGGCTCAGGGGCTCCTGACTCAGGGGCTCCTGTGCAGCAGCTGCAGTTGTGACCGGTTCAGAAATCAGAGCTTAACAACCCACTCTTCATAGTCTGGTGTACTAACATGTTTTTTTGTTCTGTCAACAGGTGAATCAGTGTGTGACCATAGCCAACACCGGAGCTGTCCTCGCACTCACTAAGCTTTGACTGACACTTTAAAAGGGCGGTTATTCTGTCTCCTCTGTCCATGGCCCACATGCAGAGCTAGGATTTCTTTTTTTCATATGTCAGCTGTTAAATAATAAATTATTGTAAATGTATTTATTATTTATTATTCTTTTCTTGTTGGATAACGTAGAGTTGCCTTGTAATAGACTGTGTTCTAGTAAAATAATTATTTTGCATAATAGCTGAATCTGTGATTGAATTGGTTTCTTTTTGGGACACAGCCGAAAGCAGCTTTTTTTCCCCACAGGGAACACTGTCATGCTAAATGCACGTTCAATAAACCGGTGTGTATCATTAACAGTTAGGAGCTGAGTCTGAACTGTTTCGGGAAACGCGAACGCGTTTCGCCCGTTTGACTTCGATTTAAAAAACAAAACAAAAAACAACTAACAAAAAAAAAAAAAAAAAAAAAAAAAAAAAAAAAAAAAAAAAAAAAAAAAAAAAGGGGCCCCCCCCACAAAAACCCCAGTTGTCCCCC
>JBBMJY010000012.1:658095-680510 GCA_037833715.1 Toxotes lorentzi | reverse complement strand
AGATAGATAGATAGATAGATAGATAGATAGATAGATAGATAGATAGATAGACAGATAGATAGATAGATAGATAGATATTTATAAGTGTAGTATAATATAGAACTACTTAAGCAAAGTGTACCTCCAGCTTGTTCTCACAGTACCACTTGAACTACTACTACCCCCTGATTGTACTTCCGTTCCCAGCATCTCTTGGGGAATGGGATAGAAAAGGACCCGACGCCCACATCTGCACATCTGGCGTTCATTCTAATCTTTCTTTTTTTAAGCATTTAAACTTAATTTTTTTCACTTCAGTCAGATTTAAACGTTTTTTTTTTTTTTTTTTGATTGAATTCCTGTACGTCCAGACAAACCCAAACACACAGGCTGCTTGTGCTCGGGCTGAATTTAATCCTTGTTTTCCCGGCGGACGGTAAGAGCTAATAACGACAGACTTCAGCTGTCGTTACCTTTCTTCAGTATCTACCGGTGGGTGCTGAATGTACAGAAAGAACCGGTCACCGACAGTAGGCAGCACATTATATGAGTGCTCAGACCTCTCCTGTGTATATAAACATATGTACACACTGTCCCAGTAAAACCCGGTCTCCTCAGCCCGCACTCGGACACACGCTGCTGATAACGAGTGTTTGGCTAAATCTCCGCCCCACACTACAACCGAGCCGGCTGCGCTGCTCTCTGCGGCGGGAGAGCGGGACAGGGAGAGGAAGAGGAGGAGGAGGAGGAGGAAGGAGGGAAACATAACAGGAAAAGCCTGGAAAGAAGAGTTTCTTGGTGGGGCGGTTGGAGGACCTGTGTTTTTGGAGTAGGAGTGTGAGGACGCTGCGGGACAGCCGGGACAGACTGCGTTAGTGGGACCTTTTAAGGGGAGGTATGTCTGAGACAAACAGCGCGGACTGTAGCCTGATACGGCTCTGCTGGCTCTATAGATTCCGTGTCCAGGTTATTGACAAGCCATTATGAACTCTATGGAAATTATCAGCGAGGAACAACATGGACGAGGTCTGTACATGAAGACCCTCTGACATGTGAAAAACTGTGACGGGGGAATGAGTCTGTCCTCTGACAGCACGCTGAAAGCCTCTTTACAGTGTTCAGCCTGTGTCAGGAAGTTTGATTCCTACAAATTAAAATGTGTTCACATAACTATGATCATAGTTGAGTTGTCAGAAAACATCGAACAGCTTAATTATAATAGTATAGTGTGCATAAAAGATGGGAAATCATGTCCATTTATACAGAATAAGCTCTATAAAACTACAGCAGTAACATATACAGTATGATATCTACTGGAAGAAAATATCTGTATACAATAAGAAGTTTATGCATAGCAAATCTGGCAACCCCTGTGTGACAGCAACATGACAGTCTGCATGACCAGCTGAAAAGGACCAGCAGAGTTCCAGTCTAAGTTTATGAGTGACGTGTGACCTGTCAGAAGAGCAGCACAGACTGCAGGTTTATGACTAGGTGTGTTTTCACCATGTAATGTTCATAATTGACAGTCAGTGCTTCTGCAGCTGTTTGTGCTCCAAGAAAAACAACTGGGGACCTGCAGTAAACTTGCCCAGGGCAATGTACAATATCTATCTCAGACTCCACTGAAGAGTTCATGATGCAGTTTGTTTACTGTGTAACCAGAGACCGTTTTCAATAACTGCAGACATGCCAATTCAAAACCTAACACTCCTGGAGAATCTGTGACAAGGAGACTTTGGGTGGAACAACACCTTACTGACACATTGAATGGAGGAGGATCCATCTTGGGACCAAAGCAAATATCATTAAACCCAGCCAACAGCTGCTTCTTCTGGACCAAAGTGTTTGGCGTGGGGAATCATTTTAACTGATGATGGAGCCATCAGTGAAAATGTCACAGGGTCCCAAATCATTCAGTTCTCTGGCTGCCATGAATCTCTACTCCACATTTCAGCCCAGTGGTCGTTGACATGTGTTGTGTTGTCCTGACTGACAGACTTACTGAGCAGCTGACGTTGTCGTCTCATACAACAGAGTTTATCAGCTTTCAGGGAGACATTATGCAAGAATGTGCCTTCATCTTGTTTCCACGTCCGGCTTGGGGCTTTAACTGAATGCTGTCATTGCAGTGGGAGTCAGTAGATCACTTAGAGCGGACAATCCAGAGGCTGTTTTCTCATCGCGGCCGACTGACAGAGCTCCCTCTCTCTCTCTGCTATTGTCCATTCAGCTGCCAGGCCCACGGTATCACCTTCAGAATGGAGGCTTTTTTTCCACATAGCCTGCTGAATTATTTATCTGTCTTTGTTTTCATTTGACCTGGCACATGGGATTGCCCTCTCAGTCTTTATTATCTGAGCATTCACTCTCAAATGCTAATGACATGACATCTAGTACTGAGAGGTCAGTGTTTATTTTGTGATGGTCAGAACACGTCCTGGCCTTGGTTAACACACATTTGTATGTTTGAATGGAACTTAGTTTTACGTCCAGTTACCTTTGAGAATTATCAAAAGCTGTGGCCTCATGTTTAAGTGGTTTGTCATCTGGTTGACTAACAGAGTCTGGGAAAGGGCATGTCTGGATTTGCTGTACAGGAATGTAACAGGCTCATGTTGCTTCTGGCAATACGCAGCAAAATACAACTATAGCTAGTCGTCCACATGGATAAACACAGGTTTCCCAAACCTCTGTCCATCCCTCCCCAAAACTTCACATCCAGCCCTCTCTGACTTAAGTGACAGCACTGAGGACGCAGAAGACGTCCTCAGTGCTGGACAACAGTATGCACTATGCAGTAGAAGACTATACTGCTTTAAGTGTCAACAGTTAATCATCTCTCTGAATAATTAAACTGTCTTTAATGAGGTGATTTGTATGTTCCCAGGAGCTGATGTGACCATTTAGAAGCACCCAGCATGACCTCTCCACACCCACTTCTCTGTCACCCTATGGGTGAGTCCTTCGTCTGTCACATTGATGTTCAGTATCATCTAGATTTCTGTGTTTGAATTCTTTTTGACGTAGCTTCTGTACAGGTCCTGATGTGTGCAGCAGCAGTGATTAGACCTTACTAAGACATCCCTTCCTAAGACTTCAGATTCTGGCAGATGTGGATTGTATGTGTTTGATTAGCTAGCATTAGGTCTGCCATTAAGAGTGGCAGCAGCCACTCCCATTAAAAACACCATGTCTCTGGTTGGAAGAAAATGGTGGAACAACAACTTGGACAGACGCGAAAACAGAAAATCATACGATTTTACAATTCCACAGGTGTGAAGCTGCTTAATGCACAGTTTGAATGTGCTGCCAGTCTGTTTGCTCTGCAGAGGAAACCCAGTTTTACCTCTCTTACTCTCTGTATGACTCCTGCTGCTTTCATGTTTAGTAATCCTCTCAGAATTATGTTTGAGATCCTGAAAGCGTGCTCTTGACCAGGTATCATCACCTCCCATTTTAAAGCAAACGGGAAGCAAAACTGCTTTATTTTTTACCAGTAGCCTGTTTTATGGCAATATCCTGTCAGGGTAATTGTCTCAGACTTTAGGACGTCTGTTTCATAATGACATGTCATGACATCCTGCAACATGGAAAACAAATTTTGACAAAACAGAAAATTTGACCTGTGCACGTGCAGCCGGGCTCAGGGGATCACCTGTAGTTGAAGCCTGACTCATTAATCCCCTGCTGTTGTAGGGAACGGGCCTACTGGCCTAGTTAGCATATGCCGTGTGAGAATGAGCAAGTCTCTGCAGGCCATATGCTTCTGAGATAACCTTGACACAAATCTACCTGTCAGGCATCAGCGGCCCTCCGGAGCACTGGCACAGTGAACTCTGGATGCCTCTCAGTGGAGCAGAGGGCTTTAAATACAGGACAAGGTAAAGACTTTTCTTTATCCACAAGTTCAATTAAAACTGGAACACTGTCTGAGCCCAGGTTAACGTACAAATGAATTTAAGTACACGTGTGCTGTAAGAACACTATCTACTGAAACAATGCTGAAAACTAGAATTTCAGACAGGGGCTCTCCTATAACAACATGTGGGTGAATAAATCAGCCACACCTTGTGGAAGGAGCTGTAGTTTTTTTTTTTTTTTTTTTACTCTGCGTACCATCTGCAGAGCTTCTTCTTCAAAATCTCCACTAGTCAGATGTTTATGGCAGCCTGTATGCGAGCCTGAGAGGTTCAAAAAAAAAGTCACCCAAATTGCCACAAACCAGTGTCTATACAGTGAACCTGGGGCTTTTGGGATCCCTGTGGGACTCTGAGGTAAGGTGGGGCTTTGTTTGTAAGCTGTGGTACAAATGAGGAGTGACAGGTGGAGGGTTAGTGCTTAAAATATGTTTAGAGTGTAATCTCTCCCACCAACTGCTTTCCATGGCTGTGGCACAACAGCGACTAATCCTCTGTTTTCAGTGGCTGCTGGTTCCCATGCTGCATCAATCTGTTCAGCTTATTTTACCGTCTTTCAGTGAATGAGACGGGTGGTCTGCACCTTTAGGACATTCTGCCTGCCTTGTACACTTTGTTGGCTCACACCTGCTGGGGCAGTTTACTGCTCTTCAGGCTAACTGGAAATCTGTGGCAGTGCAAGTACAAACACCAGTCAGTGTACAGTATTAATGTAACATGAAGGCATTTCAGAGACTAGTTTCAGCTAGCTAGCAGTGCTCTGTCCAAAGTTTAAACGTATACCTACCAACACCTCTAAAGCCGACCACAGTTTGCAGTTAGTTAGTGACATCCATATACTTAAAACCACCTCCAGAGCTTTGATTGGTCAGTTGCTTCTCCAGCCAGGGAAGACAGCTGTCAGTGGGTAGACCTGTTTCAATGACAGAGGAAACTGAATGTGTTGGTGATGACTCAGAGGTCTGCAACCAGGCACAGCTTCCCTCTTTCCTCTTTCCTCTTGACTCTTACTTTTTGTTTCTTTATACCTAAACAAAGAGGTGGGCACACTGGCTCAGTACTGGTACTTCTCGGATTCACGTCTCGACCCTGCCTGGAAAGTCCCTGTTCCTGTCAGGAGTTTACATGTCCGTATCATGTTTTGTATCTCTCTCTCTCTCTGTAGTGGGCAGTAATGTAGTGTCTGTACCTAATGGGGCGTCACACATTGAGGAAGATGAGGATGAAGATGAGCAGGGGGAGAAGTTTGAATTTGATGACTGTGATGACACTGGACCTCCAGAGATGAGCTCTGGTTCTCCTGTGGAGCATGAATGGACCACACACACAGAGGTGTCAGACCTTTATGCCCAGACAAACACAGCCCAAGAGGCAGAAAGGCAAGGCATGAATGGAACAACCAGAGCAGGGCAGGAGGGCCAGACCTCCACTCTGAACCAGCAGTACTGCTCAGGTAAATGCAGCTGTTATACATATGATATGGATATGATGAAATGAGGGTTTACATGCTTGATCGTATTATAATGTTCTCATCTCTTGTTTGGCAGATATGGAAGTCAGAGAGTCACCAGAGGGGTGAGTTATGATGAGATTTTGTCTTGTGGGGTTGCACACAGAGCTACAGTACAGTTGCTTTTCAATGCAATAAACATAATGTATGTACAAACAGAGTATTATATTATAATTCATTCTATGAATGACCTTTAGACCAAAATGCTTATTGCAGACGTTCCACCTACTCTGATCTGGGAGTGGCCGGAGACTCAGAGAGTTTCTATAAGGCGAACAGTATTTATGAAGGTAAGAAACAAAAGGAACAGCAGCGTCTGATACGATACATCCACACCCAGGTCTGTGTCTCTGTGCTCAGCAAAGTGAGGATGTCTTTGTGTTTTGTGTTCGTTCTCATTCTCAATCGGACAGTCCAGGCATCACACCGAGCCAAGGAGTGGCTCAGTGTGGTTTCAGAGCTCACACTGCGATTAAACAAAGGTACACAGCCTGCCCATGCAGCTTTGTTAGCAGCTAGCTCGAATTTGCTGCTTGCAGTGAAATGCAGCCAGCAAAGCTTGACCCAGCTAGGCCTTAGGCCCTGTAATGTGTGTGTACATAAAGTCACATTTCCTGATCTGTTTGGGTATGTGTGTGTGTATGTGTTCACACCACCAACCCACAAACATAGACCCGTCATGTATTTGTACCTGTATTTGTATCTGAACAGTAGTTTACAGTGAATTCAGTCATTAGATTGCACCTGTGGCACTTGTGGGAATGTTGAACTAGTGGGACTGTGTTTGCTTTTAATTGTATTTTTCCAGTCTTGACAGGTAAACCTTGTGATGAACCTGTTCTTCAGAGACTTCCTGTGCCATGAATTTAAATGAGTAATCTCCCCTGAAGGCAGTGAACATTTTATCAGAGAATAAATCAGTATTCAGTATTCAGTCTTTACAGAGACTTGACAGAGACTTTGAAGACAACAACACATGAAAACTCAATGCTGTGGCCTGACTTTACCATTTACTCTGTTACACTGACGCATCAAACTCGACCCAGCTGTGTGGAGGAGATTCTGACTTCTGTTGCCAATCATGAATAAATAATATCAATTCATCAGAGGTGTACAGACACATATCACACAATGACATCGAGTTTAACTGTACAGCAGGTGTTCTACCTGAGCACAACAAAGACTTATGAACCCAGACAGGTTCTGGGTGTATTAAGTTTAACCATTATTTTTTTTTATTCACACATCTGTTGAAACACATGACTCCAACACTCACAGAACCATAGAAGAGCATGTTTTGCTGTATTAATGTGTTAAAATGAATGATCATCACTGGAAATCTGAAATACCAAAGTCAAGTTTTAGACAACATCATGTAAACTATGTGTGATTTTCACACACAGACGTTCACAAACTCTGCTATGGTCCTTTGACACTGTGGTACTTAAACCAGTGGTTTTGCTGTTTTGTAGGAAAGTCCTCTTTAATGCCAGAAGGCGGTCTGGAGTCCAACAGTGCTGTCAATGGAGATAGTCCACAACAGGACACTGCTGAGAATGAGGCGTCCTCTCCAGTCGGTCCACAGACTGAACATCACACAGCTGGTGTAGACGGACCAACCAATGATAGCACAGTGACCTGCAGCCCAGACACTGTGGTCCGAGACGCAGAAGTCATCTACGATGACGTGCCTGCTGAAAACCTGCAGCAGCCAGTGAACAGTAAGTTGTTCGAAAAGTTCGCACAGGGGCTTGTCCTTTCTGGAGAAGCTCTTCAGTATTTAATGCTGTGGACTACACAATGTTAATACATTAACTATAACAATAAAGGCTGAAGAGACAAGTGTTAACTCTGTTACTGTGTGAACCTACTCTCTGTGCTTTGCTCATCTGTTGGCTTCTGTGTGTAGATGTGGATGACATCTATGAGGACATCCAGAGACCTGATCACCGTGGCTCCAATGGCTGGAGCTCCAGTGAGTTTGACAGTTATGATGAACAGTCTGACAGTGAGACAGCTCCTCCAGCGCGCAGCAGCACCAGCAGCAAGGTAAGATTAACAACAGCTCACATCTACATCTATCATGTGCTGAAGAATTGATGCATGTTGTGAGACATCATGGAGGTTTGTGTCATTTCAGTGCTTCACTGGGACATTTTTCTGATTTTAATTGCACTTTTTCTGATTGGTTTTGCTTTGTATATTATTTCTGGGTTTCGTTTTTTCAGTTTTTTTTCCTCTATCCACCATGTCAACATTTACTTATTGTTCCTGGTTTATTTCAAACCGTTAATATTATTGAAATGGTGAAAACATGGATTAGACTGATACGTGATCAATATATAAAGACATTTATTGGTTCACAAAGTGCTGTACACGTCTAGGATTCAGATCAAGGTCATGATAACTAACTAAAGAACATGCTGTGTTTCTTCGGTCATGATTATTCAGACCACATATTATAGAACGTATAATGGACTTGATGTTCAGTTAATTAGTTAATTTGTTTGGCCTGGGAGCAGATGAACAAGCTGCAAACACATCACTGACATATTATCACTTTATTACTTGATATTGATGCACAGCAGCTATGGTTAGCAGTTGCTTATTTAGGCATCCAGCAGTTACGGGTCAATGCCATTGTTCATGTGGAGTCATGTTTGTGTCCATCAGACGGGTCTAAAGTACCAACTTAAAGTGAACTAAAGTCGTTGGCTGAGTCAGAGCAATAAGGCACATTTGTCAGTGACTTCCTCCATACAAGTGGACAAGTCACTGTTAAGAGCAGCTCTCAGCTGATCACACGATCATCTGATTGATCACATGTCTGCTCAGAAAAGAAACAGCCAATCCGAGATTAAAAAGGAGTAAAAGTGAAGGACTTTTACTTTCATCTTTCACTTAAGTGCAAAGTTTTCCTTTTTAAACGTGTGGTAAATGCAGGAGCACTGAGACAGAACCGGAACAGTAAAATGTGGTCTGTAAAATCCAGGCAGTGAACTGAAAATGAGCCAGTGATGACAGGAGAGTCCTGATGAGTGCAGCTTTAAGATCAGGTGGGTTTTCCAGCTTAATCTCCAGTGGAGGGCTGTTCTACAACCCTTTTAGGAAATAATAACAAAAAAAGAAATCAGTGATTATTGACCATAAGATACCGTTCCAACCCCCAAAAAAATCATGCTGTCAGGGAAGTAGTTATTGTACAACGTGAATGAAACCTGGTTTGATGAAAAGAGGAAGTGGATTATTTCTGGCAGCCCCTCGCTCTGTCAGCACTTCTGTCTTCTGCTTCACCGTGTGTTACTCCTGCTGTCGGACTTTCCCCACCAGCTCATCTGTTAGCGATTTGAAAACGACGCAGTGTAACTCGAGCAGGCTTTCATAGTAGAGATGTGATGAAGGTGGTGATGAGGAAGAGCTTGACGAGCTGGGTGTGAGTGCAGAGGATTCCTCTTGTGTCTGGAATAATCTGGATGTTTTTATGAGGCTTTGGAAGGAGATTCACTGATAAATGAGGTAGGCGTCTTGTGTTCTAAGGCTACGTTCAAAGTCAGCGAGGAATAGATGAATGAATGAGCCATAAGCAGAGCTGGGTATTGAATGATGTTGCTCTTTGAGTCCGGTCGCCCACCTAAAAGCTGACACTGTGTCAGTGCTTTGACACATTGAGTCTTCTTATTTCATTTGACCTGACTTTATATCATGTTATGATGAGTTTATACTCCATAGGTAAAGTTTGTGTGTGGTTGTGAATTTCTACGACAGCACTGAACATAGATACAGTCAGAGAAGTTTGGTCATCAGTCTGTGCTGTATAAACACCGACTGCAAGCAGGGACATGTGGAGCACAGGTAAGTTCAGAGTTCAAAGAGGAGGTGTTATGGATGCTGGTTTTGGTGAACTTTTATTTTAATTGATTTTGAATTGATCGCCTCAGATAGTTTTGAACAGATTGAAAGAATTTCTGATGGATTTCAATGAGTGCCAGTGCAGTTTGAATACATACCTGGAAGGATTCAGTGTTGGGTTTGAATTCGTTTTGGAACTTGTGGTGGACAGCTGTGGCTCAGGTGGAAGGTGGTGGTTTGGTCCTCCTCCTGTCCACATGTGGAAGCGTCCTTGGGCAAGACACTGAACCTGAAGTGCGGGAGCGACTTGTCGCCATCAGTGTGTGTGTGAGTGAGTGAATGGGTGAGTGAGTGGCAATATTGCAAAGAGCTCGCCCCTAATAGTCCACATTTAATTCTCCTATTTTGTTGTACTTTGGCAGGATTGGTCTTAAATTTTATGGTTTTATGATATAATTCATTTAGGTGGTTGGGGGCAGAGAAGTTTATTGGACTTCAGCTCTGTTTCCTGGTCTCTGGGTTGTCATGGTTTTGGTCTACTAATAAACTCGGCCAGAGTTCTAGATATGGGAGCTGCTCCATCCAGGTCTTCCCCAAAAAGTCCACCAATTATTTACAAAGCCCACGTCGTTTGCTGTGGACACCACCTCGACAGCCAGTGGTTGAACTATGACATGCGGCTGAACATGTCATCGCTGGTCAGATTAGACAGGGACCCAGAGAAAACTACGAGTCCGACATTGTCTTTACACGTGTACACACAGTGACTCCACATTAATTTTAGTGACCTCAGGTGTGTTAATCTTGTATTGTTGTGCCAGCTGCCGGCAGATGTGCTGACGCTGAAGGAGCGTTGTGCTGTCACCAGGAGGGAGCTGGCGCTGCGTCTCAGCGCACCTCATGTTGCTCACATCAGACAGAGCTGTGACACTAAGGTAGGACTCTACAGTTACACTACACACAAAGGAGGGCTTATTTTAGTGTAAAAAAGTAAAATGAAATAATAGATTTTTAACAAAATGGAGTTGTTTCATTTTTGTTTGCGATTTTACCTGTGTTTTCCAGGTGCAGCAGTTTATGAAAGCAGCGAGGAACGGTACCAAGGATGGTTTAGAAAAGACCAAGTTGGCCATGATTCGCAAAGTGTCATTCCTGCAGAGGAAAGACTCCACAGGTACAGAAACTGGAACTGGGATGAACAAGTTCACCTGTGGAAATTGGATTTGTAGTCTCCCTTTAGCACCGAGAATGCCAAAGTTCTTTATTTCTTCCTTTGCATACATAACAGGATGTGCACACATTTAGAACCAGACAGATATAACCATGGATAAAACGATTAACCTGCACAAAAACTACAGAAAACTGGAGAAAGATGTTTTGCAAAATGCATTAAAGCTGCAGCTGTGCTGTAAACATCTGTAATAAGACCGCCTGAACAGATTCCTGTGATGAATGAAGTAGCTGTGTTTCATTTTTCAGGTGAGGGAAAGGACGATGCAGGTTTCATGGATGTGTCTGTGTGTGAGTTAAAGCACCCTCCACCACAACTCTGCCCCATGCCAGAGGGGCTCAGCAGTCAGCAGGTGAGTGTATGGATGTGGGTGTATGTATACTTATACATGTGTTTCTTTGTGAAACATCTGCAGGAAGTGTGGGGTCTCAGAGATGGTAGCTTAACGCTGATTTTTTTTAGCAGAGCTGAGTAGAAGCCAGTGGAATACATTTGTGAATGAAAATGGTAGTGGCACTAAAAATAGAAAGAGTGGGTACTGTAATATTTACTTTAGATATTTCAGGTTTATTCCAGATTGATGTGAATGTTAGTTTCTCACTGCCTCCTTCAGGTTGTCAGACGTCTCATCCTCAGCTCCATTGTGCAGAGTGAGAGCAGCTACCTGGACTCTCTCAGGAGAATCCTCCTGGTGAGTCACCTCTGTCCTCAGCTAACTTAGGTAACAAAGGAGGAAGTAATGGTGGAGTATTTCCAGCTGTCTCAGAACAGTGTTCCCTGTTCTTCTGTAGACTTTTCTGGAACTCACTCTAAAGTTTCAGTTCTTGGATTCTTGTGTGGAAAAGATCTTACACCGGTGACCGTAAGTTCAGCAGAACCCCACTGATGATGGCTCTGTTCTGTGCATCCTCTCTTTGGGATTTGTTGTGATATCAGTCTCTTCATTATTAATCTGTTGAGAAATGACTACAGTAAGTGTCTGGGGCATGCACGTAACAGCACTACCTTGCTGAAAATATTGCAAGACAAAAAAAGTGAGAGAGAGTAATGCTTTGTATGCCATGCAGTCCTGAAAGTGACATAAGCACAGATCTACAGTATGCCACGCTGACCTGTCTCTGTCCATCAGGAGTACCAGAAGCCTTTGCTGGAGCCACAGAACAGCATCCTTAACCCCAAGAAAGTGCGTCAGATCTTTTACCGTCTGCAGGAGATCCATCAGTGTCACTCGATGTTCCAGATTGCCCTGGCATGTCGCGTGGCTGAGTGGGATCACAATGAGAAGATCGGAGACCTGTTTGTTGCCTCGGTCAGTCAAAAACACCTCTTCTTTCTTTCTAGCTGATCCCATAAGTTTGAGGGATTCTAAAAACTAAGGGACGTGTCCTGTTGCAGCTTACTTGTTAGAAATGGTTGGCAAGTGACCCTTTGGGATCTCAAGCACTCAGAAGCCAAAACATTCTGAACATGAAGTGATCACTGCCTGACTCTCTGTAGATGAAGGATATGCAGCAGTATGGGTTTGGTTCTTTAATATTTGCTGACAATTCTAAAAACAGGAAATATTGGCCTTTTCAGCTGAACATTGAATCAGAGTAAAGGAGCCAGTTATAATATTGATTATTTATCATTCACAGACTCCTGATGTTACACTCTCTCCTCCACAGTTTTCAAAGTCCATGGTGCTGAACGTGTACAGTGACTACATCAACAATTTCACTGGCGCCATGGCACTGATCAAGAAGGCCTGTATGTCTAAACCTGCTTTCCTGGACTTTCTTAAGGTGCTCACACTTTGTGTTTTTTCAAACCATGTCTTTAGAGTTGCTGACAAACAGCTAAACCCTGTCTGCCCTGGACGGGTTTCGGTCGAGTTCTACAGGTGCTTGACGGAACTGAAACTCCCCTCTGTTTTATCCAGTGCAACAGTCTGTGCTGGACATACACTGAAACTTAATACATTAAAAAAAACTAAATTTAAAGGTATACACAGAGAGTAGACAACAAGAACTGCCTGCATGACACAAATGAATAAAAACGTTTATGCATTTACTTAATGAAGTTTGGGAATTAATTCTTACTTTGACATGTAACTGAATGTCAGGTGACCTTCTTTTTACGCTATATGATAAACTATAATATTAGACAAACTATACAAGCAAAATGTAAATTAAAGGTCTGACTTCTCAGTCAAAACCAGTAACTTTCTGGCAGCCAGTAGTGTGTATTACTGCAGTATAATTATAGTACAAAAGCCAGTGCTCTGTATGCATAAACACTAAAAGACTGTTGTCAATATGACAGTACATTACTGTAATTCTGAAATGAGTGAATAAACAAGTAACAGGCTATCAGCAGTGTAAGTCTAACTAAGACTCTGGGTCTCTGTGAAGCGCTTTGAGACAATTTTGATTGTGGAAGGAGCTATAGACATAAAATTGAATTGAATTGAAAAAAACAAAAAGAAGACAGAAACTGAAAACTGTGATGTCTGTGGAAACCACCCTACCTATACCCAACCCCCCCATCCTCACTGGGCTATGGCTGTCCCTCCTCATGAATCCTATTTGAACTCCTGCCCACATAGTTACCATTTGAAGTGCTACGTTTTCAAAGCAGAGAACCGTGACCAACTCTACTTTCTATGTGACTTGCAGAAGAAGCAGGCATCCAGTCCAGACAGAATCACTCTGTACGGCCTCATGGTCAAACCTATCCAGCGCTTTCCTCAGTTCATTCTGCTGCTCCAGGTGAGTGGGTGACACAGATTTCCACATCCTTAAGGCCCTGCATTAAAAAAGCCAAACATGACACAGAAATACAGTGATCAAAATGGACTTGGATCCTTTTACAAACAGGAAACGTAAAGAAAGGGGCAGTGTGTGATCTGTGGTCAATGCACTGCCACTGAAACTAAGTGCTGCCACTTGAATACTGGGCTTTATTTCAAGCGCTGAGCAGGAGCTCTGAAACTTTGTGTAGGCGGTTCTGATAAGAGGAAGTGAAAGACAGTCACTCACGTCTGTGCTGTAGTCTGTTGTGGGTCCTGAATGCCAACAAACGGTTGTAAAGCTCCCCCCTTAACACCTACTATTACAAAACAAAGGCAAGCATGTTTTACTCCATACGATCATTCTCTGATCCTACTGCCTTTAACAGACAGAGGGGATGAAAATGGGAAATCACTTGCAGCCAGTGGAACCAGCAGATAGCAGTGGCTGCGAGGCTTAATGCCTGTGCACTGAAATGAAAACATGTCGCACAACTCTTCTCCAGCACATCACTTTATTCGGCAAGTGTTTTTTGTCTACTGGTGTTTCCGGTTGTTTCCGGTTTATTAATATGTAATGAAGTGATTTGTCATGTGAGTGATAAATCACCATAGATATCATGTATACAGAACAACCTTATCATCATCCTTTTCTTCAAAAATAGTCACAAAATAGCATTTACTCTCAGTAGACTTGAAACATTTTCAACCACTGATGGGTCAAGATGAAAGGTTGTATTTGCTAAAGAATATTTCTTCCACTTTTTTGTATCCCACTGTGCAAGGAATGTGAAAGGAGCTCTCTGTACATTATTATGTTCCCTGTGACCTCCAGGTGACTTAACACTCTGTGTTGTGTTGCTGTGGTTGTTGTTGCGTTGTATCAGGACATGTTGAAGAACACTCCAAAGTCCCACGCTGACCGGTTGCCCCTGCAGCTGGCTCTCACTGAGCTGGAGACCTTGGCTGAGAAACTCAATGAGCAGAAGCGTCTGGCTGATCAGGAGGCTGAGATCCAGCAGTTAGCACACAGCATGGGGGACCGCAACTTCAACAAGGTGACGCAGGATACAATTAAAAGGGTTCATGCTCCATACGTCTGTTCAGTACATTTCTGACAATATTTACATAATTCTTCGGTTTAGTTGAACCATTTTGGCTTGATGATCGCAGCTAGGTGAGGGAAGGGCACCAAAATCCTCAGGAGTCAACTTTCCTGCGAGCTTTATTTAGTCAATTCATAGATCATGTTCTGTGAACTGTGGTTGTTTGGAACAGCAGTAAGACACTGTGAGAAAGGATCTGCTGTAATCATCGACATGCTTTGTGCTTCCAGCTGCTGAAGTCAGAGCAGAGGCAGCTGATTCAGTGTGAACCGCTGACTGAGATTGTTTATGGTGATAACGGTCAAGTCCTCAAGTCCAAGGAGCGAAAGGTCTTCCTGCTCAACAACACCCTGATCTGTACTAACATCAACCTGAAGTAAGTACATCCCAGACATTGAAGGTGGTCCGCAGATTAAGAATCTCCAGAGTCTCTCGTGGTATACCTGTTTGTTTGAAGACTGTAGTTTTGAATGAATGTGTGTACTTTGGGTCCCAGTTGTCACTGGAGGGAACAGTCAAACAGTCTGTGTCCTTTACAGAAGTAGGTCAAATATGTGGTTAGCCTAGTTCAGCACAAAGACTGGAAGGGACTGGACACGGAGAGACTGCTAGTCTTCTTCTCTCAACTGAAAATGCTTTTGCTGAACTATTGTGATATATCCCACAACCTCGTTTGGTGAATGGAACTTACTCAGACATATGCTCCCTAGGTCAAGAATGAATCTATTAGAACTATTTCAGGCATTCAAAAGATTTTTATTGTCAATTCACTATATGTGCAGTACATACACACAAATGGAAATACACTTTCTCCCTCACCACCTAGACTCCAGTACCTGACGACCGAGAGCTATGTAGTAAACATTCATAATATGTTTGTCCACCAGAGGTCCCCCTGACATCACCAGCCTGGTTCCTGTGGGTCCTAAGTACACTGTGAAGTGGTATGCTCCTCTGCTTCAGACTCAGGTGGTGGAGGTGGGACAGGACAATCTGCAGAGCAGGGACAGCTTCATCTCAGCCAGACGTCATAACTCCACCTCCAGCAGCACAGGTACGCCCACACTGACATTTAAAATGGAGCCTTTTAAATGTAATCTTATCAGCAAGAACCTTTCATTTACCTCATCAAATTGCCACTGATGTGATTTTTTGGTCTATCCAATCAGAAGTTCATTGACTGACAGTGTCAGTGCTGATGCGTACTCGTACATTTAGGTTGGTCTTGTAATCATTCTGTGCTGTCCTTTCCAGCCCGTCAGTGTTTGTGGAGCTGACAGAGAGGCTGATTGTGATTCCCTGTGTTTCAGGTAAAGTCTTTCTGGGTCCTCCCAGACTGTACCAGGAGCTGGAGGAGCTGCAGCATGACCTGGCTGTGGTGGAGGAGGTGTCGCTGCTGGTGGGGACACTCAATGGAACCTACCAGGTAACAACTGCACAGAGGGTATCTGTTCCAGTTAGACTGCAGTGGCTGCATTCACATTATGTGGGACTAACACAATGTTTGAATAACCTGAGTCATGATGGATCAGGCTCCTGGTGCTTCTTCAGCAGCCTCTCTGAAGTCTCACTGAAGCATAATCAGTGGTCTCAACACATTTTGTTTCTTCACATTTTTTTTATGTTTATCTTATAGTTTCTATTTTGTGGTCATCCTCTTGCTTTTTGGATGTTATCTTGTCTGCCGCTGCTATTTCCCCTTTTCTCTTTTATTCTTGCTGTGTTTTGTAACCTCTTGTTTTTAAAAGCGATACATTTGAGATCCCATCCAGACATTTGCCGACACCTTAAATTCATGATTCTGTCATGTTTACTTCTCATTCAAAACATTCTTGTAACCCTGACGACCTGGCTACACGTCAAAATGTTACTCATTAATTTTGAGGCTTTAAAAACTCAAACTCACCTTTTCAACCTCACCACTTCAAACTTTTGATTCTTTTTTCGTATGAATTCAGTTTTATGTGTTGTGTTTTTATGTTGTTTTGATTATTGTGAAGCAATTTGTAACTGTTTTTTTTAACTGTGCTATTGAACATGTGCTAGTGCTATTATCATTATTATAGACAGTTTGGGTAATGATCATAATGCTCATGTTTCTTCTCCTGTTAGACTTACCTGATTGTTGACATCATCATGTGACCACAGTTAAAGCTGCTGCTCAGTATAGGCTGGAACTTTTTTCAGCCTTTTTTCAGCCATCTTTCTCAGAAGATGTTAATAAAGCAGAAGACGGTCTAACCGACCCTTTCTTCCTTTCTCCTCTTGTGTCTCTTTGTCAGAATCTGAACACCACAGTGTCTCAGGACTGGTGTCTGGCTCTGCAGAGACTCATCCGTCTGAAGGAGGAGGAGATCCAGAACGCCAACAAGTGTCGTCTGCGTCTCTCTGTACCAGGCAAACCTGACAAGTGAGTGTCGGGAGGATCATATGAGACAGGCTCGGAGCAGGGACACTAAGGTTCAGCTGTAGTCAGGTTTTACCAGGCAGATGTCAGGGAGGAGGCTCAGACAAGGACTGAAATGCACGACTCCAGAACACAGGGGAAAAAGGCAAAGGCTGGTCTTTAATACAAACAGTGTCAGTACACGGGAAGGCAGTCAATAAACAGGCAGAGATATCCAAGTCGAGAGGCAAAAGGCAAAAAACCGTGAGAGAATAAACCAAGTCAAAAAACACACAAGGAGTAACACGAGAACAAATGCTGGAACGCTTGACACTACAGACAAAGACGATCTGGCACAGACAAAGGGGCAGACAAGACTTAAATACATGAGGGGGCGGGAAGAACAATTAAACACAGGTGAAACCAATAAAGGCGGGGAAGGTAATCAGAATTGGAGGGAAAACACAGAGAGCAGGAAGTGAACTAGAACTAAACAGGCAGAAAAAGATTTCAAAATAAGACCTGAACCAAACATGAAAGGCAACACTAGGAAACAGAGTCATCAGACCAGACTTAAGGGCTAGACGTGGCAGCAGAGGTGTTTATTCTGCAAAGTATTTTTGAATTTTAATGTGGTCTCTCGTGTCCACTATACTTCTGCTCCCAGGTCTGGTCGTCCAGTGAGCATCATGGTGGTCTTCAGCACTCCCAGCCCCCTCAGTAAGATCTCCTGGGTGAACCGGCTTCACCTCGCCAAGATAGCTCAAAGTGAGTTCAGCATCGTGAAGTTAGGTTTCCATCCTGATGTAGCACAAATCTTTACTGAATTTTACTGGAGATGGTTCATGGAGATAAGCAACTGGTGATAAGCAACTTTCCAGACTGGTGCCATCGCAGAAGACGAGGGAGCAAGAAGATGATGTAATTAAAAGATCACCAGTGAAAAACAACGTAGAAGACATAATGGAAATATGGCATTTTGTTTCAGTTTGTTAGATGTTTTACGTGAAGATTGTTACAGTTCATGCAGGACATGAGTTACAGTAGAGTGCACACTTAAAAGGACAGAATTTTCATGGTGTGTATTTTGCGTGCTCAGGACAGGAGAACACTTCGGGGTGGGAATGTGCTGAAGAAGATGGAAGGACCAAAGCTCCATTTAGCTGTCCACTGCTGTCCTGCAAACTGCCTGTTTTCTCTCCCAAGACACGCCCACTGAAGGTGAGAGCTGCTGCAGCTGGTTACAGATATAAATATTCCAAAATAATATAGAATATGGGACCCTGTTATTATTTTGATGGCCCTATGTGTCTATGCTGGTTGTGTATCACTCTCTTCGTCAAGCAAGTGGCTGACTAAAGCTGAAGAGCTGTCATTTACATCAGACTGAGGCTGAAGGGGGAGGATGTTGCAGCATTTTAGCATCAAAATGATTTTTTTTTGGAAAACAAAGCGTGAAAAAGCATTAGAAGATGATGAAATCTATTTTCAAAATATTTTTCTCCTGACTCTCCAGGACCAGATCTTCATTGTCTGTGTTTTGGCAGAGCTGTGGCCTCTGGTGTTTGATCCTCTTCCAAGGCTGTGTGATGCTGTGGGCTGTGCCCATGTTTTAACTGTTTTAATGACTTATTCATTAATAAATAAGCGCAAAAAACAAATACATAATTGAAATAGTAGTCCCAGTTCTATGAGTATCTGGCTGTAATTCTAATGGGCTTCGTTATAGGTTTATGCCTTCAAGGCTCGGCCTTGGCACCTGACAGGTCTTTGCACTCATCACTCCATTAGGAGGTATCATCCACCCACTACAACATCCCAGTTTACCTGCTCCTTGTCTTGCAGGCTCTGCAGATTGTATCATAGTCGAATGAGTCAACCATTGATCTGGTAAAGAAGCAGCCTGGGCTCGGTATCCAGGATCATCCAGAAATGCCTCTGTGGAAACAGGCTACATGTGGGGTCTCACACCCCTACAATGCTTCCTAGGAAGTCATACCTTGTTAGGAAGCTCCGTCCAAGTGGATGGCTCCTGGTTGAGTTCTGTCTTGACCAGCCACGAAAGTGGCTGCAGAAACCCTCAGGGTGGATACTGTTGCAGCTACGTCATCATCAGCTGCAGGGAGGGAAAAGTGTGAAGCACAATGGGGGGCCACGCCAGGTGGGCCCGAGGAGGGATCGTTGCTCTCTCGCTTTTCCCTTCTCATGAACAGCCATCACCACAGTGGTGGTGTCCAGCCTCAAACTTTCTGTGCTGCAGTGGCTCAGAAGGCTGAGCTGACAGAGCGTGAAACCAGCAGTGGTTAATAACCAGTGGCTTTGGTTAGGGTTAGGGTTCAGCTTTGCAGAGTGCTGCTACAAACATGTGTCTCTCTGTTTGTGTAGCTAGGGGCAGCTCTTCACAGTCCGTCTCAGTCCAGCCTGCTTGGGTTCTGCACTGCCAGTACGTCCTTACCACAGGGTTACCTCTGGGTGAGTACTGAACTACGACCATCTTCAAATGTACAGTGCTTAACTACTATTAGACCACAACCCAATGTAAGGTTTATTCCACCACTGCGCTAAATTAGCAGCATTGGTAATGACCAAAATCATTTTTTATGTAACTGTAATGGTTAATACACCAGTATGTGGAAGCTCTTTAACCCGGAATGATATTTATAATAATTATTTTTATCCATGAATTTTCAAATTTACTGCTTTACAATTTTTACTGAAAAAATCAATCAAATCAAATCAAATCAAATAAATCAATCTTATGGTGATGTACTTGCATTCCCGAACAGAAAAATTAGTTTTAGTGGTTGAATGTCATGCTTGATTTTTCGTTTTTCGGTTATTATGTGTGAAAAAGGACTATTTAGTCGTTTCTGTTTGTTTTTTTGCCAAATAAATAACAATAACATTTTCTCGTTTTTATGACAGGTGGTCTAATAAATTTGATAAGCCCTGTATGTGTGTTCATGTACTTCAGTGGTTTTTATATGATATTGTCTGCTGATCTGTTCACTGTGTCTTGTTGTTCACCCTGTTCAGGTTGCGGGTGGAGGAGTCATCTCCACCCATGGCCAAGTGGAGATCTTCTCCCTGAACCGAGCCACTCCTCGGCTGGTCAAGACCGTCCCACTGAGGGCCCCAGTCCTCTGTCTGGAGTATGTGAAGGAGCCGTGTCCCAGCACAGAGGAGGCGGCCGAGAGGCCCCAGAGTCCTGCTAAGATAGGAAACATCATCTGTGTTGGCCTCCAGGACGGCAGGTCAGTCAGGCTCAGTGCCTCAGTCTGCAAACACAAACTCTGTCAAAGATGAAACACAGCAGATACAGCATGTTATGTAGTGAACATTAGA
Organism: Toxotes lorentzi; assembly: GCA_037833715.1. Taxonomy (NCBI): domain Eukaryota; kingdom Metazoa; phylum Chordata; class Actinopteri; family Toxotidae; genus Toxotes; species Toxotes lorentzi. Next base: position 660,414 of record JBBMJY010000012.1, on the reverse strand, counting down.
GATGTTAGGACACAACTAGACTAACTGTCTCCCCCTGCTTCCAGGATTAATGCTAAGCTAGGCTAACCACAGGCATGAGATTAAGATCCATCTGAACATCTCACTGTCAGAAAGAAAGAATGTTGACCTGTTCCTTTAAGATTGATTTAATGTGTACAGTTAGACTTTTCAGTGTAATGTGTCTCCTTGACTTCCCAGCATCCATGTGTACAGCAGCGTGGATACAGCTGTTCAGTGCCTGCTGACCCTGGTGAACCCTGACAGCTGTCCAGTCCTCTGTCTCAAACATTCGCTGTCTTTCCTTTTCGCTGGTCTGGCCAACGGCAAAGTAGCTGTGTACCAGAGGAAGACTGGAGGTTAGTGCTCACTGAAAACCACCTGCTGCACCGATGTGATGGTTTGGTTTGAACTGCATGTGAGAGTGAAGAGACTTGGGGGCACATTTACAGTTATTACACTGGAGTAGTAATTGTTTGTGAGCAAAGAGTTCTGAAGACGTGCTAAATCATGGACCACTGTATTTCTCAGAGAGACTGTGGGACATGGTCTCACGCAGGCTGGTGTCTCTGGGCTCTGAGCCGGTCTGCAGTCTGCTGACACTTGAAGACGCTGTATGGGCCAGCTGTGCCAACCAAGTCTTTGTCATCCAAGGTTCCAGCCTGGACACACAGGTACACAGTTTCATCCTAAAGCCAGTCTGATATGCTGAACTCAGTCTTCTGAAGCTTCCTGTGAACTTCAGTTAAAGGGTGTTTTTGCTCAGAATGAGGACTGTGGAGTTTGTAAAAGCTCAAACAAAGGAAAACCATGTGCAACACATGGATTAATGTGATGACAGCTTGGTGAAGGACAGTTTGTTCGTGTTCGTTGTATTAATTTAAGAAGCGTCACAGTCTTCTCTTCGTCCACGCGCCATTTTTAATCTCTTCTGGAGCTCCACAGACGTTCTTACGTTCTAACATTTTATATTATTATTATTATATTTTTACATATATTACCACATGTCTGGAAGGAGACTTTAAGTCATGTGATTTCTATACTTCATCACTGAATCTGTTTCCATTGCATTTAGTCGTATTTACCTATTATCGATACACCAACTTTTCCGAATTTGGCATTTCCACTCATTTCTGTTTTTTATGTACAAACTGAAAATGCGCGTTAAAAACGTCTGGATGGAAACACACCTACAGTACTGAACCATGGTTTCAAATGTTGTTTTCTCTATTGAAAGGAGCTCTGTAGAACCTGATCCAGATTTTGGCTGATATCCTCCAGTCTCTTCTTTGGAACCACACCACATCTCACACCTGCCAACCAGGGAGCAGTTAACCTGCTAACATGAGCCGTGGGGCCCTGTGGCTTAACTCTTAGGTGTCGCCTCTGAAGAAGATAACACTGCTCCACTTATAATCAAATGACACTGCAGTGAAGAGATCTTGTATAGTGCATTATGTTGGTGTGGGATCACATTAACATGCAACACGTTGCCAGAAACTCACCCCTGCTGGCTTACAGTGCAGTACTGCTGCCATTTTCACAGAAGCTGAAAATTAATTTAGCTGAACTCTGTAAATTCAGATAATTATGTCAAGTCAGATATTTCATATCCCTGTCCCAGCAGTGATCGGCTCAGTGCACAGCTTCCTTTTCCTATTACTCTTTCATCAGTGTCACATGTAATGAGGTTGTACACCTTCCCCCTCTGCCTCCATCACAGCGAATGCATATTCTCACCTTCACACAACCAGCAAGCACAAGCTGTCAGTTGTAATTCCTCGCAGTGCTGTCACTTTGATAGACCTGTGTCTGGCATCAGGTGTACACGGGGAGGTGTGTGTGCTGCGCTGACTCCCCAGGGACTCCCACCACTTGTTGCGTATGAGCTTGACTGACAGCTGAGTGTGTCTCTGGAGCTAACAGGCTGCCAGAGGCAGTGTGACTCCTCTGCCTCCATCTCCACACTGATGATTGTGGCTCAGTCTCTGTGGGGAAGGCTGGAAAATTGAACTGAGGAGAAGTGTTATTTTGTTGACTCAGTCAACGAAATAACACTGTGAGTTTGTGCATCTGTGCTTTTGTGGAGCATGTGACCTCTACTATTCAATTCAATTAAATTAAATTCAATTCAGTTTTATTTATATAGCACCTTCCACAGTCAAAATAGTCTCAAAGCTCTACACAGAGACCCAGGGTCTGACCCCAGATCAGCACTTAAGGAGACAGTGGCAAGAAAAAACTGCCTTTTAACAGGAAGAAACCTTGAGCAGAACCTGGCTCATATGGGGGACCCTCCTGCCGAGGGCCGGGCTGGGTGAA
>JBBMJY010000012.1:637624-652171 GCA_037833715.1 Toxotes lorentzi | reverse complement strand
AGCCTCGGCCTCGTCCACGTCCAGCCTCGGCCTCGTCCACGTCCAGCCTCGGCCTCGTCCACGTCCAGCCTCGGCCTCGTCCACGTCCAGCCTCGGCCTTGTCTGCTGTTTCCAGTTTGTACTGTCTTCTCTCCTCTGTGCTGCTGCAGCCATTTGCTGAAGGTTAATCCAGCAGTTTTTACAGTTTTAACACTGAGACGTCACTCTGTAAATTTGAGTGCCTGATGTGCATGTGACAACATGCATGTGGTAACACAGCAGCTATATGTCCATTTGCAGAGCCTTCAGGGGAGACATGGCCTTATTTTTGACGTATTTTAATAACGTGGCAGGCTGAGTACAGACCAAGCACAACTAAAATATGGTCTCTGGCAGTCCAGCTGTCCTTAAACACTGAGCACACACTGCTGGCTGTAGTACCACATCACAGCTCTACTATACAGCTGCTCCAGGATACAACCACACAAGCAAAAGTTTTCAGTGACTTTCTGTTGGAAGCCACTCAGGTGTCAGAGTGTCAGCTAGATGTGAACTGTTTCTCCTGTTTCTCCTTCTTTTTCTCCTTCTTGATTTGCCTCAGACCAAACATGTGATCACCCCCAGGTCTCCAGGTCTTCCTGCTCCCTGCTGTAGGACTTCTCCTGTATGTTGCCGCAGGAGTTTGATCTCCTGCTCTGTTTTGAGAGTCCAGCTCAGCTCTCAGCCTCTGAATGAGCTCCTGGTCCTCTGACCTTTCAGCATGACAGTTCATCTCACGCTTCATCTGAAGGCTGTCGTCCTTCTGTTCTTCAGTGTGCAGCTCAGCTTCACCCCTCTGGTGGAGCTCGCTCCTCCTTTCCTTGTCTTTACTTCCCAGCAGCTCCTCCTGGCTCTTCTGATCAGCCAGCTGTTTTTTTTTTTCATTTCCTCCAGCTGTTGGTCCTCGTGGATCCTCTGAGTTTGCTCTTTGAAGCACTTGGCTCTTTCTTTGTGGAACACATTCTTCTCCTGCTGCCTCCTGGTCTGCACTCTGGGGAGTTTGTTGGTCAGATTCTGAACGTGGTCCCAGAGAGACTTATTTTGAGTGGTCTCTGATTTCAGGTCAGTACAGGGCTCATTGATATTCTGCCCCCTGAGAGGAACTGAGCTCCTCCACTGAGCTATAATCAGGGATGGAAGCACTGTACTGAATTTAGTCTTCTTACTGTAAAAAGGCCATTCTTTGTGTACTTGTACTTTTTGAGTATTTTTTTTAATCAGTCATTTGACTTTGACTTAAACATAAGTCCCATCTGTTACAGAGTAAGAACAAAAGTCCTGTGAAAAAGTGTGTGCAGTTGGAAACAGAATGAAAAAGCCCACAGCGCTGTTATCTACTGTCGACCATTTTTATTTAATTATCTGAGGTTTGTCCACTTCCTGGTTCATTAAGACTGTACTGAGGGAGGTGGCTGTATATTTAGAACTAATGAGCAGAGGCTGCGAAGTGCTGTGAAATGTTCCACTGCTGTGTACATTAACATATTAATGCATTCCAGTTTGTATCCTAAAGGTGTTCTTTAATTGAATATGTCTCTTCGATATATAACGCTCCTTCCTCCCACTTTAAACAATGAAAAATAAAAGGCAGTAATGCTTCCTCAGAGTATAACTGACCGACTTTTTAACTTTTAGCTGCATTTTTTTCTCAATTTTTTTTTTTTTTTACTTGTGCATGAGTAAAATGTCTTCTCAGTAACAGCATTTTAAATACCTGAGGTATTTAACGAGCAGCTGGTGTAACAACACCCACAGAACAGAATTACTGCTCTGATGTTGGAATCCTAAAGTTACACACCTCCTGTTCTTCTGTTTAGATCCAGTTTAGGTGGATTTCACAGCTCCACACCTGACAGCCTCTAACAACAGGACTTTGAGATAATGCAGATACTTTATGCCATGATGGTTTTAAGTTCTCCTCCTCTAACAAACTAGTCTCCAGCATTAGGGGCTGCTGACTTTTGACATTTTATTTCATATTAAGGATTTTACCAAATTAGAACTCAAGTTAGAGCAAACACCAGGGAGATATACTGAAGAACTGGTATCAGGCAAACACAACAGATTGATCTGTTCCTCCTTTACTTTATGACTCACAGGAGGAGAAACAAAGGATGCGCAGAGACAGTCCTGCAGCCAGAGACTGCTTCCTGAACCGGCATGGGCTAAGGCTCAGCCACGTCTCGGTGCTGAGTCTCAGGAGCTGTCGTGCGCGGAACCATCTCCAAACGGCAGACAGTAAAAAGTCCCCTCAGTCAGTTCCTGCTAACTGACAAGTGCAACGGCAGCGCGTAACGGGGAGGCCGTTACGCGCACTCACCCACGCCCCCGGTGAGCTGGAAAGGATGATGAGTACAAAAACAAATGGAGCGCAGAGAGAGAGAGAGAGAGAGGGAGAGGGAGGGAGAGAGAGAGAGAGCTGTAATCCTCTGAGTAGCAGCGAGCGGCAGAGCGCGGCAGCCTCAGTGTGAAGGATGGGAGATGATGGACGGAGCATCCCCCGGTCTGAGCCGCAGAAGCCAGCAGGATGATGACAGCTCCTCTCGCCCTCTGCTGCCTTCTCTCCGCTCACACTCTCAGTCTGACAGCCGGTAAGTGGAGCTGACCCAGGCCGAAAACAGATCTGGGGAGTAATTACAGGTAGTTTGAGTGTGGAGGTGACACACTGTATAAACCCTGACAGGACGCAGAGCTCCGCTCTACTAATACTGCAGCCTGAGTTTTATCAGCTCATGTTTTAACCTGACTTCTTCCTCAGTTCTTCAAAGAAAACAAGCTGATTTCTGTTTGAAACGGGCACAAATGTTGTTACTGCTCTTGTTCAGGGAAACAAAGTTTTTTAGACATAAATATCTCAGATGAGGTTTTTGGAATGTAGTTTATGTGTTGACTTGTGCTTTTTGTCTGAGATTATTGTCACCAGTACTGAGAACTCATTACTAATATTGGAATTCATTAATTAAACAGTGTGTGTGTGTGTGTGTGTGTGTGTGTGTGTGTGTGTGTGTATGTGTGTGTGTGTCTGTAAAAGTAGTTTTAAAAAACAATAATAAAAAAGAAAAAAGATTCAACTCAGGGTTCACCTGCTACTCTTTTCCCCCCACATCTTTCAAGCAAATCAAATGGTCTTCACTCATACATGAGAGAACTTCAGTACTAAGGTCACGTGACAGTCACCCAGTAAATTCTGTCCTCTGATAGAGTCTGAGATGCAGAGGAAAGAAAGAAAAGGTGAGTACGTGGACCTTGAGTTTAAATTTGCTGTCAGATTTCTTCCAAAGCATCTTGTAAGTTTTTTTTTAATTTTTTTTTTATGGGCAGTCCAAACTCCCAGTCTGCAGGATGCAAATCAACCTGCAGAGACTAGAAACCTGTTTGAGTTGGGTAATCCATCGCAGTGAACACCGTGTAGTTTTATTGTTATTGCTGTGTGGTAACGCAGAGGAGACTTTTCAAAACTGTATTATCATAAAATGTAAGTGTGACCTAGTAAAAGCAGACGTTATCCACACTGTGATGGATTATGTAACTGAAGCAGGTTTTAAGTCTCTGCAAGTACAGCTTCATATAGCAGTGAAATACAAGGCTGGATTACTAAGCACACAATTTGTGGTTTTCTCTTTGAGAACACAATCTGCTCATAGAGGTCACATTCCTAAAGCTGTGTTGAAGGATGGTTTCGGATATCACGATTTACGTCCAGTCACTACGTTCAGTGCCAATACAGGAAGTAGTGTGTCCTTCACACAGCAAGGTGGACAGGCAGGGTGTGGAGGTTGAGACGGTGTATGAGAGTGCAGCATTTCTGACTCTAATGAAGGAGGACGATGGAGGACATTCTGTCACAGACTTGCAGCTAACCTTCCCTGTTGCTTAACCATGATCATGATTTATAACTCTAACCCTAACCTAACACTAACCAATTCAAACCAAACCAAACCCTAACTTATGATTAACCAGTATCTCTGTTCCAGCCAATCAGCATCAGGGGCCACTCCTGCTCATGCACTGGACAAGGAGAAGAAGAAGAAGAGGGGAGGTGAGGGAAAGAGGGCAGTGGGAGTGAGAGACAGTAACTCAGGGACATGGTAACGCACTAAAATCCTCAGAGGTGAAGGTTAGACCAGAGTGAAGAGACAACGGTGGAGAGACCTCTGAGAGTTCTCTGTCTCCACCTCACAGGTGTGTGAAGCATTAGTTTTACAGTCACTGGGTCACAGTGTTGTTTTGTCCCAGTTGCTAATATTTTAGTTAGTTAGCATGCAGGTAACTGTGTCAGGTAACATTAAATGACTTGCCCACAGACCAGTATGTTGTTGGTGTGATGTGAGCTACAGTAGTCCTCTCTGCATGTTAGCTTAGCAGCAGCAACTGTAGCTTCACTTTGCTGTCTCACTGTTTGCTCTATATCATGGTACTTGTCTGAAATGCTAAGCCAGGTAACGTTACCCTTTTTGTTAGCTTAGCTACAATCCTCAGGACCTCTCTTCAATCTCTGCAGCGTTTAAAAAAAAAAAAAAAAAAAACTGTCCAAACATCTAATTCGCTAATTTTCTTTACTCCAGTGTTTTGGATGTCGTTTGTCTGATGATGTTTTATGATACAATGTTTGTTTTGCTGAGAAAGAGTATCCACTTCTACACTTCAGATGCTCTGGATTCCACCATATTTTTCTTTTGGTCAGCTAGCCCGGTTGTTAGCCTTGTTGCCTAACGCGCGGCCATGAATTTAGGGGGTGGAGCTTCTGAGGGAAGGGTTTGTTCATCTGTCTTTCTGCAGAATCGTCTCAGTTTATTTGCCATAACCACCATCCTTTCATGACCATAACCATTCTCTGTAGGGAGCGAGGGCAGCGCCCTCCAGCTAGTTAACCAGGCCATGATGAAATTACTGGGAACCAGTGGCTGCCCTTTTGTCTGCTTTGGAAAGTTTCCAATAATAAAGTTTAGGATATTGCTGTGTTAGTAGAAATCCAGCAGCTGCAGTCTGGTCTCAAACCTAAAGCAAAAGAAAGCCCTGTTTTATCAGAGGTTTATTTTTTCTGCCTGCTGACGTGGCTTCAGAGCAGGAGAGATGTCATCTAGTAAGTTACCTCATATTTTTGGAGATGTTTTCTCTATGGGGATAAAAAAGCCCATTGTCTGCCTCTGACTCATATAGCTCAAGGTAATCTGTCCTTTAAAATGATTAAATGCTTGTGCCTGTTCAAACCACAAAGTGCTTGGATGTTAATCCCGAGGCAGAAGTCACAGATTTTCTGTCCGTGATCTTGGAAGCCTTTGTCTAGATTTTAGATTATGAGCGAATCTGTGCTAGAAAGCAGAGCTGAGGCAGGCTGGAGCCCTGACACAGTCAAGCGGTGCCAGGATTCGGGGGGAAAAATAGTCAGAAAGTGTAACGGTAACAATGAAATATAGTAGTAATGATTAAATATGAGAGTAATGATTTAATAGGACTTTGGTGTTGTGGTTACATCATGAGCAGAGCGCGCTTGCTTTTAATTTTACTTCATTGTAACTGAGGTTTTAAGTGATTAATCAACATTAAGCCACATTATTTGCTCCAGTTGATTTCCAGTTGGGGATGTTTTGTCATTTTTTTGCCCTCTTAAATACATAATGACTCTAAATTGTAATTGCATAATCTTTTAAAATCTCCACACTTTCTGAATAAAAGGGTTTGGTGTCTGAGCCGAGTCAAAACCTTACTTTGGTTAGTAAAATACACTGAAATCATTCCTAAAGTATTTATTCTTTTTTTTTTTAACCTTGTTGCCCTTCATTTTTTAAAATATACATTATATATGAAATATTCTGGTTGTTCTTTCTTAAAAGTTTTCAGTGGCTCTGTTTGGTCAGACTGGACAGTCAGGTTGGACTGTTCATTTTTTTTCTCTTCTGCTGTAGTAAAGACTTCCTGATGTTTGGAAGATGAAAAGGATTTTCATATATGAGTTCTCTTTCAGGAGGGATTTTGGCCTGAAGTTTGGCAGCTTGTTAGCCGGATGACAGATGTGGTTGCCCTGAATATAAATATAATATACAAAGACAGGCATTAACATGAGGTGGACCCTCCGTATTTCCCATTCAGAGCAGCTTTTGTGTTACCTGATGTCCACCATTCCTAATGCACAGTGTAGCAGCACCAGTTGAACACTTTTTAGGAGTCTTTCAACTCGCTGCCTATGTGCTAGAGAGTGGAGCCTTTTATCTGACAGCAGGGCCGACGCCCTGCCTTCTATAGTGGGAGACATATACAAAGAGGAGCTGGATAAGCCAGATTTATCTCCTCCAGCAAAGACAACACAAGACATGGAATATCAAACACTTTACAGTACACAGGCCTCTATAAAGGCTAAGCTGTTGAATTGTCCTTTCTATGTTTGTCACATAAAGTAGGGCAAAAGCAGCCGGAGTCCACAGCCAAACCTAAGCTGAGCCGGGACAGTGGTATCACCCTTCAGTATCTCATTTCCCTAACCTTAATCTCATTCCAAAATATGCTGTCCCTCAGTTAAATGATTTCTCTCTGTTGTTTTAAGGGGGACATTATGAATCAGTTATCATGTGCGAATGCTGTGTTTTTTTATGGTTTCAGTGTTATTCTGATATGTGTTAATCTCTCTGCCACATTGTTTGTACGTGTGTGGAGAGACCAGAGCTTGGCAAATGGCTGGCTCTTTAGATGAAAAGCTGGAGGGAGGATTACGAGGAAAAACACGGGGGAAATAATCTGTAGGCAGGCTGATGTCATGCGGCGCGAGCCGGCGTTGCGGAGGTGAGGCCTGACTGCGATGACAGAGGCCATCAGGGCGCCTCTCAGCGCTGCCAGGCTGCCGCTCCGCAAGGTGCCTTTGGTCCAAGTCCATGTGTCAGAGGGCAGCCCTTCAGCTCCTGGACACTGGTTCACTCCACAGCGAATACATCACTGATGCAGTTGAAGGAATTTGCATTAACCTATTTAATCTCACTGGTACCAGCACAGCAACATCGACATCTCAGCCTGATGTAAATACTGTTGCTGCTGGGGATTAGTGCATCTAAGCAGTGAGCTGTGTGAGCTGCTTCTGTGTTTATCAGACTGGTAGAAGGGGTCGGGGTCAGTTCACCGTTGAGCACAGTCATGGGGCAGCCGGCCTTAATGGGTGGAATGACTACCACGCTTTGCTGTTTGAACAGCACCAACTGATGCTGAGCTGCTAATCTAACAGACAGGAGCCAGAGTGTCATAAAGAAGCTGCTGTACGTTCTTGCTAAATTTAATCCCACCCTCTCCGAGGGATAGAGTCCAGATTAAATACTCAAGTGTCAGAGGAGGGGAATCTGGAGCACTCCAAGGAAAAGTCCAGAGCAAATACAGCTGCTTTGAAAGCTGCAAACATTTTCTTTTGTTTGTAGAAAGTTTTGTTTTCATTATGGTTCCACCACAAGATAAATGATAACTCTGAATTATTATCCAGTGTCTCCCGTTTTTTTCCTGTGAAGCAGATTTAAGGTTGTCACACTCGTCTTATTCCATGGACAGAGTCATAATTTAAATATTTTCGATGTCCTCAGTGTCTTTTTATACACATTTCCCCCAAAATCAGAACTGGAATCTTTGGAACCTTTGTGATAATAATTAGGATTGAAAATAAAGGTGGTTTTCCAGTGTGTTTGAACTAAGTTTGTCTGGAGAGTGTGACTTTGGAAAGACTAATCCATTACCTTAAACTCTATGTCCATGTCCCCGTGCAGCCTGCTCACGCTGCAGTGGTCTGTCTCTGTGTCTCTCTGCTCTGCACCTTCAGCTTTTCTCTGTCCTTCTGACCTTCCTCACTTTCCACAGTTTTATGTGTGTTTTGCTTTGCCCTTGCTTTGAGGTACAGTATGTGTCCGTGTTCCATATTCAGCACTGCTTTCCCTCTGCTACAGGTCCCACAATTTCAGCTGCTCATTTTCCACAGTGGCTGTACAACGCAGCAGTCTTCATCACAGTCCTGAACTATAAGAACCTTGTGAGGCTTTAGTTACAGGGTCTCCCTTGTGCTTCTGGTGTATTTTACATATTGGGACATTTTGGATACACAATACTCCGTTGACAAGGCAACAGTGGGAGTGCCTACACAATGTCATAGTGGTAAACAAGTGACATAAGTAGCTGTGGGTCAGCAGAAGTGTTGTTGACATTGTTTTTGATTTTCCTGTACCTTCAGTACCTCCACTGTCAGTGGCCCAGAGCAGCCTCCACTGTGTCAAACCACTTTGTAGCTTTTCACTTCACCACATTTTTTTCTTCTTTTCATTTTCCTGATGTGTTTGTGTGAATCTTTATTTGACCTGCATATGACCCCCATCAGAAGGTACTGATGAAGTAAGAGCTCCATGTTTCCTAAATGAGAGTGCAGAGATATCCAGTCCAGTAATGCTGTCACCGCTGCAGGGACTGCTGTGGGGAAAGCAGAACAACACACGGTCTCTAACATGTCTCCCCGTCTTTGTCTCTTGGACAGGCTACCTGACCGTTTCCATTGAGCCTCTTCCTCCTGTGGTCATCGGAGACACGGTCACACTCAAGTGCAACTTCCAAACAGACGGCAACCTCCGAGAGATTGTGTGGTTTCGGGTGAGCACACAGGTGAACTTCATGTGATAACAGCTGCCTGCCAACTCTCTCTGTGTGTGGCTGATGAAACTGTTCTCCTCTCCAGACCTCAGCGTGTCTGTTTGAAAACATCTGTCTTTAGTGTACACTTGTACTGAATGGTGGTCACTGGTTAGAACTAAGAAAAATGTATTTGTACTGAGTGTATTTTCCTTGGCGGTTGTAGACACAAACAAGCAGATGAGAAAGTGCGTAGGCACAGCCGAGCTATCAGTGCAGTGATACTTAGCCTGTTCACCATTTAATGGCATTTCGATCACGTATGGAGCTCAGGAGGTGTCAGAAAGAAAACAAATAAAGCCAATAATTAATGATCTCTGCCCTCTAATTGATAGTTTGTGGGAGTCTGAATTTTGAGGATGAAGAAGACGTTTATGAAGCCTCCAGAACCCTGAAGCTGAGCTTTGATGAACTGGATGAATGGATGAATCTGTAGTCTCACAGTTCACTCACAGTTCAGAATTCAACATGAGATTGTGTAACGAAAGTGACCAAATGACAGATGTAGTCTCTTTATGCTACTCACAGAAACAAAAAGTTACATGAATGAAAAACAGTCACCTCATAAAAATAAGGAGGATGAATTCAGCTGTCTCACCTCAGCCACGTCACTGATGCTCGGTAGAACACTCAGTCATGATGAAGGCGTTCAGAGACAAAGAGCAAGGAGTCTTTATCCAGGCCTCTGTTTAGAAAGTGGGAGGTACTGCTGAGTATACCGAACCACCACTCTGGCCTCTCCTTGTGGAAGGGAGAGGTGGTTTTGGTCAGCCGCTGTGAATTCGTTCATGGGATTTAGCCTCCTGAAGTTCCCTTAAGAGGTACAGTGGTCTCTGGGCTTTCTTTATCAGGGTGGAGGTATGTGATGACCATGACAGGTCATCAGCTGTTCACCTGCTCCACCTCAGCTCCACTGATGTAGACAGGAGCGTGTGTCTTTGCCTTTGTTATCATTGCGCAGTAGGTTGTTCTCTGTGAACCACTGTTCATCCAAACTTCACAGTAAAGTTCCCTCTATGTGTAGGAATGCAATCATGGACGCACAGCATGAACAAGAAGGGGGCTGAGCACACAGCCCTGGGGGACTCCGGAGCTCTAGAGTGGATGAGGTGTAACTGCCAGTCTGAACAGTCTGAGGTCTGTTTGTGAGGAAGTCCAACATGTAAGGCTAGTGTATACTACTTAATGTGCATAAAACATTAAAAGATAATATAAAGAGCAAGATTTAGGCTTCAGTTTTTTAAATGATGAGTGCACATGGAATGGAAGATACATTTTTATTCTAATAAATCAAATCTAATACAAGGCCAGTCAGAGTTTTGAGCTCCTGATGACGCAGATGAAAAGTCAGTAGACAAATAACTCACCAAAGATATTACAAAAGTGTGGGACTCACAGACTCACTGCCACGCCTACAGGGCCACGACACAAGCATGGCTAATGAAGCTGTATTCACACTGTCATGTGATGCAAACGTGCTCTCACACTCACTCTGTCAGGTGACTGAAGGAGGCAGTGCCAAGCAGAAGATTTTCACCTATGATGCCATGTATAACACCAGCTACTCCCACATGGAGGACAACCGCAGGCGGGAAGACCTGGTCTACCAGTCCACTGTACGGTAAGGCACAGGCACACACTGTACAAGATGTGTTAGATTTAAATAACCCATCCATCCATCAGCTATACTGCTAATCTTTAAGGGTCTGGAGCCTTGAAGCTGGAGCCCATCCCAGCTGACACTGGGTAAGAGGAGGGGTCCCACTGGGATCTTTACACTCTAATCCTAAAAAAACTGAAATCTTAAAATCTGTAATCTCTGTGTACATGAACAGACTCCCTGAGGTCCAGATGGAGGATGATGGCCTGTACGAGTGCCACGTGGGGATCTATGACAGGGGCTCCAGAGACAAAGTGATTCTAGCGTTGGGCAGCATTGTCCTCACCGTCATAGGTGTGTACTGATTTCTGATCTGGTCTCATGAAGTCAGATGCAGTGACAGCTTCAAAATCGTCATTCAGAACCATGATGGGAAATAATAGAAGATGATTTCATTTCAAAAATTCATTGATTGATCTTTTTTTTCCATTAGATTTTTTTGAGAGGCTGCTGCACATGTTGCATTATGATTCAATCATTTTCATGTTTTTATGCCTCCATGTTGGTGACAGCTGTGGCTGGAGACATAATGTGTTTGGGTTGTCCTTCTGTCTGTCCCTGTCTCGTGATACCTCAGGAACAACATGACAAAACCACACTTTTTCACTTTAATCGCTTCTGACACAGTATCAGGTTGCTTCCTGTGTAGAGGCCAAAAGCCTGTGTACACAGAATTAATTTGATAACCTACATTATAACTGAAGAAGCTGCACAGAAGTGCTGGGGCAGTAAAATAGTTCCAGCAGGTTGTTCCCCCAAAGCCACAAACTGTTGTTTTCATATTTCTGTTTTGTCAGAGATAAAGTGTGTTAGCTTTAGAGGGGATGGTAGGTGTGGTTTTGGGCCTGGACTGAGCCAGGCTAGCTGTTTCCCTCTGTTCCAGTCTTTATGCTAAGTTATGCTCTGTGTATTTCTCACACATGAGATTGAGATGCACCTGAAAATTCAGCATGTTTCCAAAATGTATTCCTTTGATGAAAGTGCTCCTATAGCAGCCTCTACTGATGCATCACTTAGCCCTGATTTTTTTTTCTTTTCCACACAAATACCTCATAACTTATACTGTTTATTCATTTCCCTTCAGTGAATCAAAAGCCTGTCTTCTTTGTATTGTCCCTGCAGTACCTCCCAAGTCCATCGCTGTGGTGGCAGCCAACAGTCCGGCTCCTTTCAGCCGCTACGAGGCCCAGAACTTCACTCTGGTTTGCATTGTTACAGGAGCAAAGCCAGCTCCCATGGTGAGATTCAGCCTTTTTACTCTTTGTCTCTCTTGAAGGACTTGGCATCCATAATCTAATTTGCATCGCTGCTTTGTGTGTGAAGAAGGAAAACTTCATAATCCATCCATCTAACCATTTATGACCATGGGAAAAAAAACCAACTCTAACATCTTTTAGAAATCGTGATGCTTGTGTGTTCAGTGGAGGATGGGAGAGAGGGAGCTCTGCTGGATTTAAAGTGTTAAGTGGTCACAGACAAAAAGAAATAAAAAGCAATGCCCTTGTTTCATGCTTGCTGCGGACTTAACGTTTAAAATGAAAAAAAGCTATTTACAGCTTTGGTCTGTGCCCTCTGTGACCTCTTTGGAAAATGTATTGGGAATTAATATCAGGGGATTACAGGACAGCTGCATATGTGAAAATAAAAGTTCAGTGAAGAGCGGGTTCACATGTCCTCAATGTGACGAAATATCAGCAGCATCACATGGAACCATAATCATGTGTTGAATTACTGAACTGGACTTGTTGTCTTTCTTTAACCAAGGTCACCTCTGCCCACCACTGGGCTGTTGTGGTACACAATGATGGCAGACACCAGTCTCTCTGGTCACATGACCATATGTTCCAGCAATAAACAGGATTAACAGCAATAACCAGCTGTAAACTACCCACTGACACACACAGATGTATAAATGCAGCAGTGTGTACAGAGAGAGAACTGCATTAATGACCCAGCAGCACTGCTGGAGCCTGAACAGTAAGGAAGTTAAACACCTGCTCTGTGCTGATGACTCACTGCTGCTGCTGTCGCCCACACAACCAGGACCACAGCCAGCACCACGACCTGAGACTAACAGATCAAACAACACCAATACTGGTCCATCTCAGACCAGCCCAGCAAACCAACAACATTAAACCCTTAGTTCTGTGGTCAAGATCCACATTATTCTTAAACTGATGAGTCAGTGGTTAGTGCAGTGGGTTAACTGTCACTCTGTCTCTCAGGTGTACTTCAAGCGGGATGGTGAGCTTATTGATGTCGTGCCAACTCCCCAGTCCTCCTCCTTAGTGGGAGACCAAAACAAGACCCCAGGTCAAGACAAGAGTCACGGTAGGAACCAGGCGGGACTCTGGAACTCCCAGGTTCTCAGCAGTCGAGACCTTGATGACACCAAACTCCACAAGTCCCTGTCCCTGCTGGAAGAAGAGGGGAAGCTGGCTCGGCTGGGTCAAGACAGCCCCAGTGGCCCTGAACACGGCCAAGAGCAGAGGTCCGAGTCTGACCCCAAGCCGACCACCGAGGTGATCCCTGAGACGGTGGTGAGCCGGGAGTTTCCCCGCTGGGTCCAGAGCAGTGACCCGCTCTACTACTTCCAGCACCGGCAGCTGGCAGTGGGTGATGGCACCATGGAGGTGAGAGCCATGCTGACCTGGAGCCTCAACCCCCAGCTGGACAACGAGGCCCTGTTCAGCTGTGAGGTCAACCACCCGGCTCTGTCCATGCCCATGCAGGCTGAAGTCACACTGGGTGAGCTAACATGCACAGAGGATCCCCTCTGAACCCTGTCTCTCAGGTCATCTGGTCATGAGGTGACTGCAGAAGAGAATCAATCAATTCACTGATGCGGTTTCAGGTTTGTTCATATGTATGAGCTGGGACGTACTACTTCCATGTTACAAGTGCAGCTTCACATGCTGAGCCTCGGGGGCCCGCCAGGTCTGTTCATGTACAGATACGACACAGTACGAATGACTCTGGAGGGCTCTGCTATGCAGGGCGAGGGTCATGTGACAGGCGCAAACAGCTAAATGTGCCAGTAGACTGCTATTTGGTGACCTTGCTAGCTTGTCCACTAGCTTGCGCTGAAAGATGCAAATCAGCAAAGAAGTGCGTAACAGTAAAAGTTGCAGTAACACATGACATGATACCCTTCATGATTATCCATGTTAACATAACCTTCTGTTAATCAGATTCTAAAACAGCATTTAATGATCTCCAGCCTCCAACCCTCCAAGCACAGAGGGACACTCTGATCAGAGACGGTGGGGTTTTCTGTTGGTCGCCTCCCATTTTCAACACGATCAGTCAGATCACCTGGTTATAAAACTGAAGTAACGAGATGTATAATTAGAGCTACTGAGAACCTTTCTGGAGGGCGAATTCAGGGTTATGAAGGATTAAAGGGGGCAAGCCACTGGATTCACTCATTCACACTGAACACATGAGGGCAACAAACAGTAAATGGGTCACACTGAGCTGTCAGCATAGTTCAGCCGGTTTATACCATGGTTAGGTGAAAAGGTGGTGGACAATGTGGGAAGCTGTATTCAGGTAACGTGTGCTGTTACGACTGTACCAATGTTGTCTTACTGCACAACACCAGACCAACGTGGCATTTTACTTTTCCACCAGCTGCTCCCAGAGGACCCAAGCTATCCATGAGCCCCACTAAGGCCAAGGTGGGAGACACGGTGCGGATCGCTGTCCAGGGCTTCCAGCTGGGACCTTCTGCAGTGAGTTCCCTGCACAGTTACTCTTTGAACAGGGAGACATCCATGTATCAAAGATGTGGACAGAATAAAAAAAAAAAAGGCTCTACCACACGTTATTGGATTGAGTTCCTTCCTCCCGGGCAGCAATTGGCTTCAGTGCTTTCTCTGAAAATCAGCTTGCAGAGGCTTGAATTACATTTTGCCATGAGTGCTACACAACAGTGAAGCTGCAGAAAGCAGGGAAGCTGGCTCCTTCAAGGAAACTGTGAGATGCTGGGGGTTAGAGCTGATGTTTGACTTTCAGTTAGTGGGATTCTTCTGTATTGGAGCCTTACCTAAAGTCACAGAATGAGAATGTGTTTGGATGAGTTTCTGTCAGCGCAGCCTGTGAATAATCTTGACTGTGGTGTTTTCACATTCAGCACTCGAGCAGACATGATTTCACACACACACACACACACACACACACACACACACACACACACACACACACACACACACACACACACACAC
>JBBMJY010000012.1:627164-637524 GCA_037833715.1 Toxotes lorentzi | reverse complement strand
ACACACACACACACACACACACACACACACACACACACACACACACACACACACACACACACACACACACACTTTGCAGACACTTCACAGAATGTAAACAGCCGTGTTATTTTTGCTTCTGAGGAGAACAGTGTGGTGCAGCAGCCTGCAGCTCAGCTCCTGAAGGAGGAGGAGGAGGGAGTTTGCCCAAGGACACTTGATATGGATTAACATTGTTATGATAATTACAATTCTCTGTGACACATCTAGATGCTCCATCTGTTCCAGGGTTTTCCTGGAAAACATGTACATGACGCAGGTTTTCAGTTTGTTCAAACGCTCCAATAACATGGCCATGGATTTTCAGCAATGTGCAGTACATATCATGTCTGCATGATAATAATGTGCTGTATATTTCTGTGTATTCTCGGGTGGATGCACACACTAATGAACACGTGTTCTTTCTCTTCGGGTTGAACTTCTGCCTCAGACTGGCAGCTCCTCCTGCTGGATTCAGGAGGACCCTCTGCCCAGTTACATCAGTGTCTCAGGCTCTCAAGACAAACACATTTAAAAACATAAGAAGAGACTCGGTAGAGCTTCAAATGTGGCCATTCAAGAGTTCAGTTCAGTTGAAGGAATCCAGGTGATTGTTGTCTTTGTTGCAACAGCAGCTGCAAAGTTCAAAAGATCTCAGATTAAAATGTTAGTCCCTCAGAGCCCCACATGCAGACTGAGAGCCTCAGGCAGGGGCCTGTTATCTGTCTGAAGGGCCAGAGATGGCCGAGGCTTTGAAACAAGCAGCCTGAGGAAATCAGCTGAACCGAGTCAGTGTCATCTTTAATATCACCTCTCAGAACATCTTTTAGTGAAGTCTCTTCTGTTTTCAGTGTTCTCACTTTGTGACCTGACCCCTGCAGCTTTCTGCTCACACACCTGTGTGTGTGTGTGTGTCCACAGAGTGAGGTCTTCCCTGAGCCCATGTACACCTGGACCATGGTGGGCGGGCGCCTGCTGGATGGCAGAGAGGAGCACAACGGCAGGGAGCTCATTCTCGAGAGAGTTCCCGCTGAGCTCAACGGCTCCATGTTCCGCTGCACGGCCCAGAATCCTCTGGGCTCCACGGATACACACACACGCCTCATTTTGTTTGGTGGGTCTGTTTGTGGGAGAGGATTCGACCTCATGGTTCATTCATTTGTTCGCTGTGCTCACAGTTAATTTTTTTTGTGTGTGTTTTCACAGAAAATCCAAGACTGAAGAAACACTTAATTGGTAGGTCATCCATCCTGTGATGTCATCAGTTCAGGCTCCGTTAAAACCGTCATTTCATTTCTCATTAGAAAAACTATAAAAACAATAAGAGGCAGAGCTGGGAAAGTACAGAGTACTTCAGTGAAGTCAGAGTCATTGAAAACTGTGGCCACTGCAACTTTCAGAGAGAACATCCAATCAGAGATCTCCATACTCTCTCGCCATGCAGCTCATGGTGGAGGTGGAGCTTTGTAGAACTTGAGTCAGTCAGTCAGAGTCAGTCAGTCAGTCAGTCGGATTCAGTCAATCAGAGTCAGTCAGTCGCAATCAGTCACAGTCAGTCAGAGTCAGTCAGTCAGAGTCAGTCAGCAGGCTTTTCATATGACGCAGCAGTTATTAGGCAAACAGAGTCAGTTCTTGTGGCAGCGTCTCAGATGGGATGGGGATTAAAGGACAGCCTTTTTCTGACTGTCACCATGGTGACCGAATGGGTCGTCAGTCACTGAAAGCTATTTGAGGGTCACTGTATAAACAGTGTCACACCCTGACAAGGAAACAGCAGCAGAGACCAGACAGGATTTTAGGAGCAGGCACAATTTCTGTGTGTGTGTGTGTGTATTGCAGAGGAGTAATGGCCATAACACCAAACACCATGCCCCCCCACCCAGCTCCCTGCAGATTGGCCTCTTCTTCCCGACCATTTGATTGGCTGCTCTGAAACACTTCACTGACTGACCTGAAGTAGAATAGTAAAGGTGTCAAAAGCCTCAGGATTCAAACTCCCCTGTTGAGTTTTCAGTGAATCCTCGTCCATGTGCATGATACAAAAAAAAAAAGGGACCCACTGCTCCACAGTGATACTAGTGACCTCTGAGTAACACTGCAGCTGCATAGATGATTCTGGAAAGTCCTTTAACGGGTTTACAGATCAGACAACCCAAAGCCGAGGACACAGAGACGCTGGGGTGTTGGAGAAGTCGCCCGTTTGGTCTGTTTGTTAGTGTTTAGTATAAATCTCTCTGAAAATGGAGTTCAGAATTCACAGGTTCAGGTACTGTGACCTTTCCTGATGTGTTAAATACTTTACACACAGAAAAGAATTTAAACTCAACAAACACTAAAACAATTCAGCCAACAAGATTATGACACAGGGTCCCTCTTCAGGACCAGGGCCACAAAATGTAGGATAGAGGACCCGTCATAATCAGCTAATCCGTTACATAGAGCCAAATGGTAAACCTCGGGCTTTTTGGGGCCCCTGGGACTCCACGCTCATGGGTTCCTACTCCTGAAGATGTAACTCTTTAAAAACACCTCTCACCTCTGTGTGTGACTGAGTCAAAGTAAATTCAGTGTGTGTGTTCACACACTGCAGGAATCAGATGTCACACATCACATCAGATGTCTCAGGCTGTGGTACACAGTACGTGTTAAGAGTCAGAACACAGTCCAGTCATGTTTGGTGTGGAGTCATGTGAACCTACAGCCGAGCTCTGTAACACCTTCTGTCTCGTTTGTGTGCAGCTATCGACACCGCGGTCGGTCGGCGCTCCCTGACCTTAACCTCCATGCTGCTGCTGCTGAGCTTCACCTGCGAGCTGACGTGACCCGAGGCTCTGCTTCACCCACGCCCTCCCATCCCCCCTCCTCCTCACACACCACCGCCCACATCTACCTGAAGCACCCGCTCTTTAATGACCTCCCCTGAAGTATCTAAACCTCCACCCAGCTGTTAGCAGCAACACTCAGCGCTGCTGCTGCTGCTGGAACATTAAAGGACTTCAACCCTGGGAGAGAGGACAGATACTGACTCAGCATCAGACACACAACAACAAACACAGCACACAACATCCAGCTGCTGCACAGCATGTCGTCACACTGCAAGCAGCTGTGATGACACTGATCACGAGTCTGTACCAGCCTCTGTTTCATACTGAGGGAGATCCTGGATGTAGAGTCTGTAATATGTCACTTAGAAATAAAAGCAGGGTTCACACCACATCCCAGTGTTCAATGGTGCTGGAGAACAGTACAGACAGTCCTGATAGGCTTCAGGCTCCACATAATAACAAGTCCACTAACAATAAGATAAAAGGCTGCTCAGACCATACACTGCCATCAGGCACCGACTGCTCTGGGCTGTTGCTCTGTGGGTTGTGGTGAGGTTGGTTTAAGGTTACCTGAGCTCGCAGACATCAACACGTTTGCACAGGAGCATTTGTAGCTTTTATTTCGTGGTACAACAGCTGATCACCTTCAGCTCCACAGTGACTGACAGCTGGTCTGGGCCTCGTCTTCACTCTCTGTCCACTGGTCAGCTGAACAACAACGTCTGTATCTGTGTCAGATACAGACGTTCAGAACGTACCTGATTGTCCCGCGGTCTCTCTGATTTCTCTCCGAGTCCTCTCCTTTTTTCTGTTTTGTCTCTGTAAATGACAGAACTCTGGACGCCCGCAGACGGAGATGAAAACTTGACCCTTCATTTTTGATTGTCGGTGACGTCAGGAGAATCTCGGCGCTGATAGGCTTTCACGACAACGTCACGCTTTCACTCAAGATGAAATATTTTCAGCTCGTGAATTTGTGTCACCACATACAATCATACAACGACCTAACGCTTATGCTTAACAACACATTAACTGTCGACTGTTTACTGTTGGCGTTGAAACTGGAAGATAAAGCTGTACTGTAAAAAAACAACTGCACATTTGCTGTGGTTCAGTTTGGAAACAACAGGTCGCACACAGTGAGCGCTGCAGTTGTGGTGCTTTATTTAAAGCAGTGTCTACGTGAAGGTTATTTTACAGATTCACAGACTGGGGGCCTGTCCTGAACTCCACTCCTCTGCTCTGCTCTGCTTTAGCACACAATCCAAACTCAGCTCCAGAAAATCTCATCTGACACCAAACTGAAAACCCAAAGCTCTCCACAATTAACAGGCAGTTTTTCAACCTGAAGCCTGGTTAGAAAGAACAGAGGGGCTCATTTAAAAAAAAAAAAAAAGGCTGCTAAATAAAAGTAGAGATGCCCAAACCTGGAGGTGTGTGATTGTAACAGGCAGAGATAACAACAGACAGCTTCCAGTATGTGTGAGGCAGGGGAGCTGCAGGTCCGTCCCCCTCCCTGTGTCAGTGCAATTTACCCCATCCCCACACACACACACCCCCACACACACACACACCCACACACACACAGTCTAATAGTCTCTTATACACAAAATAGAGATGTAAAGGCAGTTTGTTACATTTCACATGATTTCAGCTTGTGTTGTGATTCTTCATACTTTCATCATTGATACAGTATGTACACTGCTTTATAGGGTTGGTGTGTAGCTCTATTTACATTTCTGTCTATTCACAAACATATTGAACAGCTGTGGGATGTGTGGACCTGCTGCCGTCAGCAGTCACATCAGCACAGAGAGCCGGCTTGTTAGAAGTGTTTCCTACACATACACATAAACTAACTCTTGCCTTGCATATGTGTTTTTTTTTGTCATGTACATGTCTGTGCTTCATCAAACATCAGGTCAAGTGACTAAACCATGTGCACGGCTGCCTGACTGATTCCCTTTACTGCAGCTTGTTGGAGTTTAAAAAACCAGGAGCCTACAAAAAAAACCCAAACAAAAAAACAAATTCAATAAAAGCCATAACCTTCAGAAGAAAAGTTAGTAATCCTTCAGACCCTTTGTGAGAAAAGTCACGTGATCAGGACTCCAGCAGTAAGTAGTCCTCATTCTCAGTGGCGGGCAGCATGAGCTGCTGCTCGTAGTACAGGCTCTTGGCATAGTTGATTTCTTGAGAGATTTTGATGGCGAGGCTCTCGTTCTTCACGTGGACCTGTGCAGAGGACGGTTACATGGTTAGCAGCAGAGTCAGATGATCATATGGTTATACAGAGTCAGAGCTAGTGATTTAACTGAGTGTAAAATCAGAATCAGTCAGATGAGTCTCACCATGGGTTTCTGGTGGGAGGGGCCAGGGATGGCCACCCCGCTGCTGGTGCTCTCGGCCTTCTTGGTGAGCTGCACATACACCTTCCCATGATCCTTAGAGACCAGGCAGTGGTAGAGGTCGTCGTATTTGACCTCCAGGAAGATGGCCTCACGGTCCACATAGTCCCCCGGCTTCAGGAAGTAGACCACTTTGGAAGAGATGAGGACGCAGTAGCTGTCGATAGGCTCCACAGCGATGAAGCTGGAGTGGGAACAGGAAACAACTCAGTCTAACGGAACTGCAGGTAATCAGGGTATCTCACACACTCACACACACACAGAAATGAGCGAGACTCACAACTCCGAGTGGATGTTGTCGGTGAGGCGGAAGAGCTGCTCCTGACCGTCAGCTTGAGTGGCGGAGTATCGAGGCAGCAGGCCCTGGGGTCCCTTACAGCAGCGAGGCTTCCTGACCCTCTGCACGCTGAGCCTGAACCACACAGCAAGATCACAAACACTTCACACACAGTACTCTTTGTGTTTTTTATATCCAAGCTGTAGAGACCTGAAAACCTCTTTGACTCAGTATAATACAGAAGGTCTGATCAGATGATCATACAGGTGACAGACTCAGCTCACCTGTGGTTACTGAGACTGGTCATGTCCCGGACCGTCTGCGCTGTCTCTGAGGCAAAGTCCAGCGCTCCGGCCACCGGTTTGGTAACGGTTCCGACCAGACCTTTACCCAGGCCCGAGAAGAAGCCGCTGACCCCGCCCTCTGTCTTCACCCCCTCCACCGTGGAGGTGATGATGCTGGTCATGCCTCCGATGATACCTGGGGGAGCGTGATGCATGTGGGATCAGACAGAGCAGGGCTGCAGCAGTGTACACGCAGCTGATTAATCCCTGAGCTCTGACACAGAACAGCAGCAGTTTATTGTTGCAGGACCTCAGTGAATCCCACTGAGGATTATTTGATGTATGTCCACTGTACTTCAGCTGTGTGTATGTGTGTGTGTATTACATATGAACTGCACTTTAGTCTGTACTGACTGCTTACATGACTGATCTGCTTTTATATACTGTATATTTGTGTCTGAAATAAACCTCTGCTGATTTCACTCTGTAGAGTGAGTACATTTTTTGTCAGCTTCAGGAGGTTTCAGGTCTTCAGGAGACCCTAAGAGCTATGACACAGAAACTTCCTGAAGGATCCTTCTGGCCACTCGCTGCACCTGCTGTGACAGTAACCAGACAGACAAATGATTCCAGGTTGTACCGTGAGCCAGTCCATGGATCCCTGCTACCAGGTGCTCTCCGCTGGTGGCTCCGTGGTATCTGATGTACTCCCGCTCGCTCTGGTGCCGGTTATCCATAGTCTTCCCCAGCCCGTCTGACAGAGTCCCTGCAAACTGATGCACAGAGGACACAAGGATGTTTCCACTCACTGGCTTCTCCCACTATTACATTTTCCACCTGCTTTTCTTTGCGATTCCCCCAGTGTGATCGGACAGTACTAAAAGCGGTCCCAGAGACGTACCTTGGCAGCAGAGTTGGACACACCGTGGGTCACGTTGCGAATGAGACCACCCACGTTGCCATACTTGATGAGCTCAGACACGCCCTCAGTGACATCATTGAGGAGGCCCATCGGATTTCCCAGGAAGTCCACGGAGCCCAGGATCTGGGCTGCCTGGCTGATCAGCTCCTTCAGACAGGAAACAGCACACAGCACATGACTCACCTGTGTCTGTGATATCTGTCTACCTGCAGTTCACAGGTGATGCAGACAAACAAACCCCCCACACACACATATCTACATGGATACACATGAAAAATATATAAAGGGGATGTACGTGGATATTAGCACATAAATATAGGATGTGAAAAATAACATACAACAGGAATACTGAGGTAGAAAAGAAAAAAAAAACATTTCATTCTAAAAAAAAAAAAAGAAAAAAGAAAAACTAGCCTCAGAGCTGGACGCTTCCACCAACCTGTCAAGCTGGAGTTTACATGCATGTCTGTGCAGATTCATATATGTAGTGAAGACTTCGAAGGAATTTAATAAAAGGTATTATGTTTATTTTATCATAATACGAGTATGAATTCTGAAGCAGCGGCCAAAAAGTCTTATGTGAGGTCACAGTGATCTTAACCTTCGACCTCCAAGTTCAGTTCATGGTTATCAGCTCTATACAAAGTCCATGTCTGGACTGTGCTGTGTGTGTTCCTCTCACCTCCCTGAAGTGCTTGAGGATGTCGTTGATGATGATCTCCTGGGTCTCGTAGGGGTGCACTCTGGTGAATGGGTACATGTTGATGACAGCGTCTTCAAAGCGAACCAGAGGAAAGCCCAGGGTGCCTTTCAGAGCCTGCAGTGACAAAAACAAAAAAACAAAACATGGTCCATGTGAAGAAGATGTGAGAACATGTAAAAGAAGACAAGCTGGAGGTACAGGAAGTCAGAGAGTGAAATCACGTGGTAACAGGAAGCAGCAGCATTGACTTCCTGTGATCCGATCAGATGGATGAAACTTCACCAGATGGTCTTTTTAGCTTTTAAGTGTTCTTTGAGTGAGTGATACTTGCCAGTGTTTGGGCTGAACCCATCCACTGCTGATTCTAATACTCATGTTGAAAAATCCTCAAATGACTGTACGACCTTTAGGCTCCATGGAAATACAGAGTTTTTAGAGAATATATCATCCTGTTTCTTTCTGTTTCTATGACAACAACATCTTGACAATATGTCAGCACCATTATGTGACATGCTAGCATCGCCCCTTTGCTTTATATTACTACTCATTTATCAACTTCAGAGGTTTTCAACTAGAGACACTGGGAGTGGCTGTCCAAAAACAACATCTCACCAATGTCCGATGTCTGGTTCTCAAACTGAAGTATGTCAGGTTACCTTGAGATCAGGAGGCAGCTTGTGCGAGGTAAAGACGCTCAGTTTGACCTGAGGGAGGCTGATCTTCAGGTTTTCAAAGTAATAGCGTTTGGGAGGTCCTGCATCCTCACTGGGCTTCTCATAGAGGTTTTCATCCAGCTTCTCCAGCTCTGCATTCATCACAAATATCATATGAAATGAAATCAAACATTACCTAACAGCGTCACACACATATTAACAGTGACACTGAAGTAATGACCCACCAGCTTCTGTCTGTCCATATCCAAAGAAGCTGAGCAGCTTGAGCAGCAGCTTCTCCTCGATGATGACAGTGAAGCGTCGGGCCGTCACCATGAGGTGCTGCGAACACAGCACCGTTACATCACTGGTCACGTGATTCTAGTATCATTCCAATGCATCAGAAACGTCAGGTTCACACAGTGATCGAATGTAACACGGCACTAATTTCACACTCACTCACCTTGAAGAGATCAGTGAGCATGAGGTTGCTGGGAACCTTGACAGAGTTGACCTGCAGGGCCGGGCCGCTGTCGTTCACGCTGCTGTCGCTGGAACTGGGAGTGACACACAACATCACAGGCTGGGTGGTACCCAGCAGCTGGTTGTCCACCTGATAACCAGAACACAACAGACCCAGTATTTATACAACACTGTGTACAGCACTAAAACAGGACCAACGTGGCAGTTAGCCAGCATATGAACGCTGTCACGGCTGCAGCGAGCTCACCTGGATGTTCTGAATGCTGAGCTCCAGCACCTCATTAGCAGCCGTGCGAATGAAGTGGACTTCGATACCGGACAGCGTAGTGAACACAAGCTCCTCTGGAACCTTGTTGACCAGAGACACGCCCAGACCTTCATCCAAGTTCACCAAGACCTGAAGATATATCACAAAGGAGAATAGGGTTCTCATTCAGAAAATGACTGTGGAACTGCATGCAGTGAATGTAACACTGTAACCTGCTCTCAGACATTTTTTTTAAATAACAAAATAAGAAACAAATATGATTAATATATCAAAGTAAGGTGTGTGGGTCATGAATATGTCATGTGGTAATTAGGAGTTGGTGGTGCATGTAACTCGTACCTCCAGCTCCTGCTCAGGCTCTTTCTTCTTCACGTCCTCTTTGCTGCGGTCCTGCTCTGAGCTGGAGGAGCTGCGGATCATCCTCCTCTGGTTGAAGTCACTGATCTACAGACAGTGAGGTCAAAGAGCACAAACAAACGTCTGACAGCAGAAACGATGAGGTCCATCGTCACCGTCAATGAAAAGTCGATATTATGAGAGCTACTGCCAGATGTTCTCAGAGAATCAAAGATCCTTTACATTCTGATGACAGTGTATGAACACGGACTGTGTAGTGGACCGGAGTTCTGACTAAACTAAAATCCTTATTTTAAAAAACAAAACATGTTAAAAAAGTATTTAACGGTCATGAAAGTGTAACTACATGTGTTGAGTCGTGCTGACGGTGTTCCCATCAGCTCTTAGAAATGTCACAGCTGCTGTTAATGGCTTCCATGCTGCTTGTGTACTTAAACTCCATCATCTTTATATCCTGGTTCACAGTGCTTCTCCACATGGATTAAAGGTAGAACACTGAAGAGCAGCGTGGGAGTCTCTTTGATGTGTGACTGACATTAGGATAATTAGAGCTGAGAGAAGGAGGCTCACTGACAGTAACACAGAAAGGATGAGTGCAGAGAGCATTCAAAATAAACTGCACTGTTACAGATCAGTGTAGGAGTCTGGGTAAGTGCAGTGATACACAGTATGAACACAGGTGCTTATTGGTTTTAACAATGTTAGATTTAATACTTTTCTATTCTGTTAAGTTAACTTTAATCATAAGGGCTCATTCCCAATCACCATCATTTAACCTAAAATAAACAATGAATACAATTAAATACACGAATATGTTAATTACATTTATTTCATTTTCTCAAATGAGAAACAGCCCACAGCTCTGACTCCACTGACCAGAGCTCTGGGGTCCTGTTTTCATGCAGACAGTGATGGACATCTGTCTTCCATCAGCAGCCAAAGCCTGCTCATGAAGTTGTTAGCAGGGTACTTTTCAGTGAGATTTTAGTTTAGTTGGTGGACTCAGTCAGACTCAGTCGTGTCAGGCTGATTTCAGTTCTACTGGTGAGCTCAGACTCAGTCGTGTCAGGCTGATTTACTAATGGGCTCAGACTCAGGCGTGTCAGGCTGATTTCAGTTTTACTGGTGGGCTCAGACTCAGGCGTGTTAGGCTGATTTACTA
>JBBMJY010000012.1:584702-611418 GCA_037833715.1 Toxotes lorentzi | reverse complement strand
GTTCTGATCAAGGTTTCTTCCTGTTCAAAGGGAGTTTTTTCTTGCCACTGTCTCCTTAAGTGCTGATCTGGGGTCAGGCTCTGGGTCTCTGTGAAGTGCTTTGAGACAATTTTGATCGTGGAAGGAGCTATAGAAATAAAACTGAATTGAAATTGAAAATTGAATTGAATTGAATTAGATCTTCATCCAGAACTTCATGAATGGACAGTCCTTTATTTATTTACATTTATTTGCACCTGGAACATTGACAGTGACTAACTTCTAATGTGATATTTTCTTACCACCAGACACTAATAAAAAGTAGCACTTGAGCTGTTTCATTTCTCATCATCAAAAAATGATATCCCAGTCTTCATCATGTGATCATGCACTTCTATCTTACATGAAAGAGACTTACTAGAGAAGGTGAACTCAGCCAGTGGTATGTCACAGTCCAGACAGTCATCGATTAAACAGATGCAGACACTCTCAGCCTTCACCTCCACCCCGGACAGAGGAGCAGAGTGGCTGCTGGAGCCAGACTCCGCCCTGGCTCTGGGATGGCCTGCCATGTTCTCAGCATTCTCCAGCAGCCACGTGGCTGCCTGATCCAGCTGGCCTGAGGGACGCATTATTCTGTCTTCACACAGGTTTTCATTCAATAATACTCAAGACTTTGTGAGGTCTATTGTCTAGTGGCATTAAAGGTCTCACTCACCTTTACAGTGGATCAGGGCTCTTTTGCAGTCCTCTTTCCTGAAGCCAAGGTCTTGTAAATGGGTCAGCTGACCCTCTGTGAGGACCAAAGAAATCAACCTCATGAACAGCTTTTCTGAGAACAGGAAGTAGCAGTGGACTAACAGGATGTCATCACTCTAACTAAGCAGTAGCCTTTCCAGCATTTAAACTAAAATACACAAATTTCATTTCAACAATTCAAGAAAGTTTGGGCACTCCATATTTTGTTGATTTTTGAAGAGAAAAGAAGCAAATAAAAATAACTATATGACTTAAGTGCAAAAAAAAAAAAACAACAAAATGTAATTTTCCCCAAACTTTTGCATACAACTATATATCTGTGGCTCAGGAGGTAGAGCTGAGATATGATCCTGTTTTTGAGAGGGAAAATCTTCTGAAAGAACATTTAGACTATGGAAAATAAGACTAAACCTGAATAAAAAGTAACCTTAGAGCGCGAGAACTAAAACCAAATGCAGGACATTTTTTATCAGCAAATAAAAGTGATTTAGCCGGTTCATTTGCTGCACTACTGTTAACAAGAAGCATCTTACCCTCAGTGACGTTCAGTCTCTGTCAGTAATGTTATCTGATGTTAGGGGTGGGCAATATCTCAAATACACTTGCTGCGTCTTGTTCTATGTGGGATGTAGTAAAGGACACACACACTCACCAGCCCATCCAGACCACTCTCCTGGGCAAGTGTGTGTGTGACTGTATCTGGAGGGAACCAGGTAGCAACACCGCTAATTTGTTTCAGCATTTGAAATGTCGCCCACTACTATCCCTCTTTGATGCATACAGTCACACCAGTATGATGCAGCTATTGGTCTCAACATATACAACATACACCTGCATTGAAACATTCTTCTTTATATTCATTAGTGGTTTCTATTGGAACAGGTTTAAATATCAAACCATCCAACTAGTGTGCCTGTATACATCAAAGGGTTAAATCAAGTATTTGTGAAGTGCTTTTCAAAATAAAGACATATATATTGTGTATCACGATGCAGACTAAAAATATCCCTCTGTGACGATATGTGATGTGATATGAGTCTTGGAATAGTACTTGAGTGTATTTGAAGAGAAGCGTACTGAAGAGTATTTTTGTGAACAAGTGAGTGATTCAGCTTCTTGATGACTTACTGCTCTGCAGTGGAGACGACATGTAGGAAAACTGGACTAAAATATATTAACCTTTGACTAAAACTAAGAAAAATCAAATGACTAAAATTTGTCTAAAGCTAAAATACATTTTCGGCAGGTGCCAAACTCTGCTTTACATACCTATGAGAGCCTCAGTCTTTTGCCTGAAGCTATCTTTGGGTGTACCAGCAGGCTCAGTGCTGGGTACAGTGGAGTTGTCAGATGGCAGTGGAGCGCTGGCAGTCGGGATGGACTTGGCGATGGCCAAGAAGAGCTGAATGTCGTTGTAGGACAGACGGATGTCCAGAGCAGGAAACTGAATCTGCCAGAGAATCACATGCACAATGCACAGGGCATCATGTGAAAACCGCTGCATAAAGTCTTCTGTGGTTTTGCTTTGTCAAGTCTGAGATAATGACTTGAGGAATGTCGCCCTAAAGCTGACAGACTTTAACACTAAGCAGGAAGTACAACTGTTGTTTGAATCACTTGGATGTAAGTAAACCAAACATGGAGTCTTCACACAGGCAGGTGGATGCTAAACTGCAAACTCCTGTTATGTTGTCAGCAAAAGATGGAGATCAGCTCTTCAGAAGTGTTACTGGATCAGCTATACCTGCTTATACTTTGAATGGTTTATGGGGTTATGCTAACTCCTTACCTCCAGCAGTGGTGGGATGTCCTCCACATTGAAAGCGTCCAGCAGGCCTGAGCTGCTTTGGTATGTGGGACTCCCACACAGCTCCACCTGAACATTGACAGGGTCAATGATGGACAGTGCTGTCTCCTGCTCACTGCCAAGCCGACACGAGAACACCTGGGAATGACAAGATACCTCTGAATCAGGGCTTATAAAATTATAAGGTGGATATTAGTAGTAGTTAGCAGAACTCCTGCACTAATGCAGAGTCTACCAATCCCATTTTATATACAAAAACCAGGAGTAACACTGAGCTTCACTGTATACTGTTTTGGCCATGTGCAGGGGGAGTTGGGAGTTTTAGCAGTGGCAACAGTAGTATCTGCAGTAGCAGTAGCAAAAAAATGTATACTTAAAGCTGTTTCCTGGGTAGCAATAACAGTATTTTCAGTGGCAGTAGTAGCACTAGAGCAATCACTCATCATCTGTTTAATAAAGCAGTCTGTTTGAGTCTGGGATTCTTTGGTTAAAAGAATCCTGATGAACCAGCAGCAGAACTAATAGTCTCATTAGACCTGTTTGACCATGAACTAGTGCTGTGTCACCTCTATTCCTGCGAGGCTGCCAGAGAAGGGTCTGTCCAGCAGACGGGGTTTGTAGGTGAGGACAGTGGTGCCTTTCAGAATGATGGCGCTGGTATCCAGAGAGGATGTGTCCTCCACAACCACAAACTCTGTGCCTGAAGACCAAATGAAAACATTTTAGAAGATGAATTCAGTCAAAATACACAGGTCAGGTTAACTGTAGTTACTGTAGACTTTAGTATAGTGTGGAACAGTGCAAAGACACCATGAAAGTTCAATTATAGAGCAGGATGTGACACAACTGGTGTTGAAATTCTGAATGACTGTGATTTGGCAGAAATTATTCCTTTTTCTACCTTCACTGTTTCACCTGTGGCTTTGAGTGCATGTGTTATGCTTGTTGGCATCGTTAAGTAACTCAATGTGTGTTATTTATTGTCTTTAAAAACGATCATTCAGTTGTTACTGTTAACCTTCTCTGACCTGTGACATTGATCTTGACCTCCAGACAGCGGTCCTGGGTGACTGGCACTGTAGACCTCTTGGTGACCACACCACTCTTGACTGTCTTTGGCATGACGGCCCCAGTGGTGCTGGTGGTGGGGGTGCTTGAGTCAGTACTGCTGTTACTGGGCCATCGCTGACGACCCTCAGCATTGCCTGTCGTCTTCTCCACCGGCATCCGAAGGAAGTCTCGCACCAGCTGGAGCCAGTCGAAGATGAGAAAGACCCTCAGGTTGTTGAGGACCACCGTGAAGCAGGAGGAGTCGCGTGTGGATCTGCAGGAAGGTAGATCGCAACTTTTGAGACTAACTCTTTACTATCTAACACTACCTAAAATCTCTTCATCTACCAATGTCTAAAAATGTTCCACGTGTTTGATTAAAAAAAGCATCTCCAGTGATACCTGTAATGGAGCTCCAGCTGCAGTGAAGCCCGGTTAGCGCCTGTTTTGGAGGGCTGGAGGATGCAATCAAAGACACTGTGCTTTGCCCCATCAGCTCTACCAGTACTTCCATTCTGCCCAGAGTACCGAGTGTCATATGCCAGCAGGGAGTGGGACACCAAGTTGACAGACTTGGATCCATTGGAGAAACTCTCAAAGAGGATCTTAGATTTCATGAAGTCGAACCTTTGACAGGAAAATACAAACAAAATATTAAAGTAGCGTCTTTTTTTAGCCTCACTGTAGATATGTGTCTATTTTACAAATCTCGACCATGACGGAACCATAAAAGGGTTTAAATGAATTAGCCATAAGCTGTGAGGGATGTTAATCTGCCCAAGACAGCTGAGTTACCTCAAGACTAGCAGCTAACATTAGTTTCTCTTTTACACTTCCATCCCATGGAGAAATTCACTGTCCAATTCAAAATGACTGTTTGATTAGATATTTTGATTTATCTCAGTGTTTCCCATTCAATAAACATACAGAAAACTTCAAACAATGAGCTTTGAGCTAAGCAAGTGTTGTTGAATGCGCGTTTGCATCATCAAAGTAGCTTAATCCCCTCTACACTGTGTGCCATGGTACTGGCATTAAAACCTCATGAATCTGTTGTAGTGTATGCATAACTATTTATAACTGTGGGGGAAAAAAGGCAAATCTAAATAGTTTTTAATAGGGCTGTAAGAAAACAGAAGAGGCCCACCTTGCTAATGAGCGTTCGTTTTCAGTGGGTTTGGGGCAGTCCAAGAGCTCCAGACTGACGTCCATCATGTCCACCAGGAATGACAAGCTAGTGTAGACATCTCCACTTAACACCGTCTGAAAAGAAATACAACATCCTTCCATAAAACAGAACATATACAGTGCTTAACAAATTTATTAGACCACCACCCAATGTAAGGTTTATGCCACAGCTGCGCTAAATTAATTACCAAAATGATTTCTATGTTTTTTTGTAATGGTTAATATACCAGTTTGTAGAAGCTCTTGAACCGAAATGATATTTTTAATCCTAAAATTGTATAACAGCAAATGTGGATTGATACTAC
Source organism: Toxotes lorentzi (assembly GCA_037833715.1). Taxonomy (NCBI): domain Eukaryota; kingdom Metazoa; phylum Chordata; class Actinopteri; family Toxotidae; genus Toxotes; species Toxotes lorentzi. The sequence continues at coordinate 606,330 of JBBMJY010000012.1, read as the reverse complement.
AGGTCACAGGATTCTGAGGGCAGCAAAACAAACTACTGTCACCTTAATAAAGAAATCAGGAAACTGTTTTTCCTTTTTCCACCCTTCTGTGAGCGGCCCTCATCTGATTATATGCTGCAACCAGCGTGAGTCTAGGGACAGCAGGTTCACAGAGACAGGGGTTGGTTACCTCACTCAGAAGGTGGAAGTGTGCAGCTTATCGCCTGCAGCTCTTCATCTAACAGCTCAGTGTGGCTGCTACTGACTTTTCCATTACTCCCTGCTGCAATATTTCAAACTGATCTGCTGCCCAAAAATGGCCAAAATGACATTTTGGCCATTTCCTGTGACCTGTGCAGAAGTAGAAAATGTTCAGTTTGCATTAGCAATAACTTAACACAGCACTTTTGTCTGGGAATGTTGCCACAGACACAGTTCATAATACTGCAGATATATAAATACTGCAATCACCATTAGTGATTGTCACTTTAAAAGTCAGATGGGTATAAAATACCCTACAGTTTTGTTAAATATGCTGTAGGTGTGTGTTTAAGTGTGTATACTATACTATACTGATATGTTGCACAGACTGCAATAAACTGTTGTGTTCGCCAGAGTGTACGTGTGGTTGCCTGCTTTCTAACATAGGTGCTGGGGTCCTGCAGGTTGTAGGGTCGCAGGAATTCTTCAACAGGCTCTCCCAGGTTGTTCTCCAGCAGCCCTCTGATCAGCTGGTAGTGCTCCAGGTTCAGACAGCAGTGCACTGACGACAGGCTTCCGTGGATGGACATATCAGGTACTGCATGGCTCAGCTCCCTGACAACATCAATGAGCAGAAGAGGGAGTTTGGATTGTGACTATGGTCCTATACTGACACTGGGTACATTCATAAACACTGCTTTTTAGGAGAAAAAACATCTGCTAAGCAGTGAAATGCTGAAGTCAGTGGTGTTAAAAACAAGATGATACTGCTTTTGGACCAGTGCAGAGAAGCCGGCTTTGGCCCAAGGGGTCGTTATTTGCCAATTGTTGTACAGTATGAAGTGGACGTATAATGTTTCTAACATATTTTCTTTAGACACAGAGGTACGATGAGGACAACAATCAGAAAGAGACTGAGTCCTAAACATGATTTAACTGTTAAATGATCATAACTTTTGTCATTAGCAAAATAATGTATAACAGGACCTACTTGTCTAAGTTGCGTTCCACTTTAAGTTTGAGGCGGCAACAGTCTTTCAGCAGGTTGTCTCCTGTGCGACGGACAGAGTACGAAGGAAAGATGAGATCTGAGGTTTCAGGAGGTTTACCACCGCTGTCCCAGGGCTGACAGGGCAGACGCTCTGCAGCAAAGATATCCATCTCTTGTAGGTCCAGTGCAATGCAGTCCAACAGGCACACGTGGTCCACTGATATGGAAAAAAGAACACACCGGGCTTTTTAATGGAGTGTACAGTTGAGAGAGAAAGAACAGCACAAGTGACAGGGAGACAACAAGAAGCCAAGAAGAAAACCAATCATTACTGCATTTTGTCTTGGGTTTATTTTGTTAAGACAATCTTTCAAGGTGATCCCTGTGGCTTAGTGTTCATTACACATTTACACATATTCAGGTGCATCAGCTCTATCTCCTACATACAGTATTTGAAAGTACACTTTCAAACTTTGCAGCAGTACTAACCGAAGCTGTGAGGGCTATCCTCTTCAGGGGCCCTCCCTGTGCCTGGGGCCTGTGGTCTGCCAAGGGTGAAACCTGTGGAGCAGGAGGAACTGGAGGGGGAGGTTCTAGGCTTCTCCTGGTCACTACTGCTTCCTGCTGCACGCCTGACATGCTCCTTTTTTAAGTAAATAGAAAGGAAAGAGACTTAGAGTTGTGCATTAAGATCATTCATCAATACATACACACAAAAGCAGATTATTATTTTTTAAAGGGGCCAAAGCACAACACACAATTTGCTTTACTACTGAAAATTAGTTACCAATCCCCCTTTAAGCATTTTCAACTTCTTAACAGCACAGGACTGTGCTAACACTCAGTAATGACATGGGAGGACTGGGGCAATAATAACTCACTGACACTGTGGCTTTATCCCCTAAGCCAGAAAAAGAATGTGACGCAGCAGTGTCTTAGTCTAAAGGAATTACTTATAATTACGTTGCATTTTTGAACATTCTGATTCAATGGGTTAAAAACTTGGAAACACATTCTTAATGACAGCAAAGTAAAATTCGACAGACATTGGAATTTCAAAATCAAAGCTTATCAAACCAATACACCAACTTTGGCCAGCAAGTTCTCTGATCAGTGTATACAGCACATGACTTTAGGTAGGGTAACATATTGAGATTATTGAGCCAATTATAGTTCTGATTATAGTAATTATAGATCTGAGTCAACCAAGACGCAAGTAGGTCAGGAGATGAAATCACACATCAATGTGTACGATTTGTCTTATGATCCAGTGGAGCCATTCCCAGTTTTAAGTTATCTTAAACAGGACTGACATCATGCAGCAGGAGTAATACTACTTTAAAATAAACTGTGAAGAATGCATTTGATAGAGTGAGGTTACCTGTATCACGGCATCATGATACAGGTACCTCGATATTTTGCTCTTTCCCCCTTTACCAGGGGAACAAGGCAGGCCTGCCACATCTCATTTCCATTACTATTGAGCTGCTGGTTACATTTACAGGACTGGAAAACTTCACAAAAATTCATTATATGCAGATGATTACCCTCTATATACTTCTAACCTAATTTTATCTGTTTCAGCAGTGCAAGTGTTTTCAGTATAACTTAGTAAACTTTAATAAGAATACACTCACCCTGATTAACTCCCTACCAGCATTTTTATTATACGCTTTTTCACTTTTTGAGTACTTGCGATGGATATACACTGAGTATCTGGGGATCTCAATTACAAATTCATATAAAGTAAGATTCTCCCCCTTTCAAAAGAAATGGCCTCAAAAACATCACAATTTTTGGTACACAGAAGGGGACTGTTCTAGTCGTACATGACCAAGCAGCTTGGAAAGTTGGTGTATTCCTTTAAACAAACCATGCAACACTTATTTTAGGAGAAAGCTCAGTCCACCAACAGCAAACAGACAAACTACAAACCAGGGGCTGACAACATTTCATTACAGCTAAAGCAATGTAAATTTAAAACTGTATCATCAGAGGTTGTGAAATACAGGAGCATTATCATCTGAAATCCAAACCAGATGAAATTCTTGACATATACTGAGAGTTGTCAGCTGCCAATGTTATTGGGAAAGTTTCCTGTTCTGTGAAAATGTAAGATGAAAATTGAAAGGTAAAACCATGAAATACTGTGACAACCCTTTTTCAACATCAAAGCAAACATGCCATAGTACCTTGTAATGGGATGGATCCTTGTATGAATTTGCATGCAGTATAAAATTCTTCACACAAAAACACAAGATGCATCAAAAAGACAAATAAACTAGTGTTCCTCCTTCCAAAATACACTAGTGACTGATGGTGACTTTCTTAAAAGCTTGCTTAAAGTGTGTCATGAGCAGGATTTTACAAGTTCAGCTCTGTACACAGACATTTTAAGATACAAACAACTTCTTTCAGTATGGGCATCATTAGAAAAATGTAAAAAGTAAATGAAAAGTACATTCATGAGATATTAAAAAATAAACAATACAATACAGGCAGAACCAATCGGTATGCTTAAAGATCCCTGCTGGACACATTTTAATATTCAAATTTTTTAAATTCAATATAACAAATGTCTCTGCTGAGTCTGATAATGGCCTTGTTAAAAACTCCTAAATACTCTCTCATTAAATACTGGATCTATAAAAGTGCAAATATTTTTCCTTTGAAAAGTTTAAATACTAGACACAAGTTAATTCTCAGTGTATGGAGGTTTCCATACCACTTTTTCACAAGTTTCCATATCACTTTTTTTTGTTTAGATAGAGATTTAGATAGAGATTCTATTAGCAAAACAAATACAGTCACTGATGTTTCGCAATCATATGGCTAACATCATTAACCCTCCTCACCTGAATCTTCTCATCTGATGCTAGGCAAGGCAGCTAACCAGCTCAATAACTAAAATGTTGGACTTCAATAACATTAAATTGAAATAATTGAATGGCTACACAAAACCTAACACAAATAGAGAGGCTGACAAGGTTAAGCAACCATGATTTACAATCTTCAGTAAACCATCAGGCAATGCTGTATTCATTGAGCATTTCATATCAGATTTGTTACTAAAATAGTAAGATGATGAAAAATCATCAGTACAGGGTTTCCATTACCTTTACAGGAAAGCCAGGCTGGCATATAAGTAGTATCACAAACCAAGCGGAAACCGTAATGAAATTTTACAACTTGTCTGGTAATACCATTGAATGCTTAAATGAATACAGTGTTGTTAGACAAAAGAAGATGAGGAGAAAGGACAGGCAGGGAGCACTGCATGGGTGGATGAACAGGCAGCGTGACTCACCAGAGAAGGGAAAAAGGCATGTGCCATGGTGAGTTTCTCTACCTTGTCTTGAAGGGAAAAGGTTCCATGAGCCCCGGCGGGCAGGAAGCTGTTTTGCACCCTCAGCTGTCCGAGGTTGGCCACAATGACCCTTGGCGACCGTGAGCTCTCTGGGATGAGAATAACTGGGGCGCCAGCCTCAATATCCAGCAAAACCCTGGATGCCCGCTGAGGATGATCCCGCACCTGCATGGAGAAACAGGAGACAGAGACCAGAGAGGAGGACAGCAGGATTGGAAGACAGGAGGAAAAGGGTAGATAAAGAAAGAGAAATTCATAGATGGAGTATATAAATTAAGCAGGAATTACTAATATTAATATTTTGACATCAGAAATATTACTGGATAATATACGTAAGACATTTTATTTGAATGAAGCACTGTCATTTTGCGGGTCTATAGAAATGATCTTGTGCATGTGACCATCATGGTAAAGGGCCCCAGCAGGCAGTACTCACAGTCTGGCCCTCCATTGCAGCCCTCTGCCTGCCCAGAACATCCTGTAGCTGAGTGAAGTGTTGGATGAAAGCCACTACTTCAGCTTGGAAGCGCTGAGTGTGGACATACTGCACTGAGGCCATCTGCAGAGACACCTTGATATCACATTTCCGCTCCAGGTAGGGATCGGGCTGGCCGTACCTGAAAGAACCAGAACACAAAGGTGACTAAAAAAAATACCAAGTATTTCTCCAAGTATGCTAATATCGAGTAATTGTCTGTTGAATCTTCAGTGATATATACTTTTGGATGTTAAAAATCAGCGCCTCTCCTCCTCGTGTGGTGAAGCGCTCTCGGTAGAGATCACCATGTGGGGTCAGGTCACTCAGGGACAAACTTCCCAAACTGCCTTGTAAGGCCAGGTCACCATCTGAAACATCAGACAGAATGTAACTGATCTTCACAAGTGAACCTCACAGAATATTATGTTGTGTGGAGGATTTGTTGTATATAAACAAGGCATTTTTTTATACTCACCCAGCATTTCTAGGTGAGCAGACAATTTGGAGACACTAGCTCTAGCAAGCTCATTGAATTTCTTGTTCAGTACAAGAGACAAAGAATGAACCTAAAAATGAAAACATGGAAAAGGTTTAGTCATGAAGCAATCACTGCAGAACTGATTCTGAGAAGATTCAGATTTAAATGATTAGAATGATACATTTCAGAGGTAAATATGAACAGTTTCCATTATTATTAGCCACCCCATCCATGATAGTCAGCTGAAAATAATATAGAATGGCTCTATGAAATGAAGCAGCTATGATACAAAAGAGAGCAAATGCAAATAACTCTCTCTCTCTCTCTGCTCAATGTGACTTAAATTGCCTCCCGAGGACAAATAAAGTTTTCCGAATCTCAATCTGAACCAACCTTTAGATCCACTTTAGTGTTGACGGCCTCTGTTGTGTCCTCCTCACTGGTGTCTGGCTCATACAGAGGGTGTCCTGGCACAGGCTGAGGTGACATAGGGAGGACCTTCACTGCATGATTATTAGCTGTAGAGCCAATACCGAAGAAGTCCAGGATAACCACCCAGGTCTGCAGTGTGATCAGAACGTCCAGGCAGTTGAAGTCAACATCCACGCTTCGTCCCACACTGCCATAGCGCGTTTTGTACTCTGGGTGGTTCTGGTCCACCAGCAGCACATTGATATGAACTAATGAGTCATCAAAGTTTGGGGGCGGCTGACTGGAGGGTGTATGATGGGTAGGAGAGGGAGGCGGAGTGCTGGGGCAGTCCGGGTCCCTCTTGGATTTGCGACTGCTGGTTGACGGGGTGCTGGGATGCCTCTGGTAGAGCTGGAAGACATTCTGGGCCTCTTCCATGTGGGCAGGCAGTGAGCGAGGCATGTCTGGGTACAGGGCATTGGATGCTAATGGACAGCTTTGTGAAAGGTACTCCTTTGGACTGAAGGTGGAGGGCTTAGGAGCGCCGCGAGACACCATCAAATGTTTGTATTTAGACTCGGGGTTCTGTTCCAGGAGGTCCTCCATTAGCAGCGAGCGCAGAGCCAGCTGGACTGCCAGTAAGTTAGGGTGATCTTTGTTAAAGTCTCCCTCCAGATCTTGAAAGCGCAGACTGACTAAGCCCTGGGAGCCCTGGGTAAGGTCAGCACTGAGCTGGACCTGCAATTCTGCCACATGTAAGGTGACTTTTAGCTGAGTGAATGAGGGGGAGTGAAGAGCAGGTTTGTGAGACTGCAGAGGCAAAGGGGAGGAAAGCGATGAATGGGAGAAGCTGATGTGGGGAGGGTCCCTTGCAAACAGCCCTCCCTGGGGGTCAGGAAAGCGGTGAGGTCTGGTGGAGGAAGGAGTTGGTGGCGGGGGTGTGGGAGGTTGGCTGGGTGTGACACGTTGCTCCTCAATCAAGGACAAATTGTCCAGAGTCTGGAGGACTTGTTCATACACAGACTTGCACAGGAACACCTATCATCAGAGAGTCAGATATTAATACAATTAATGAACATGCCGAACCCCACATCAAAACTTTCATTTAACGGCCCTGCACACCCACCCTGGTGTTTTCACTGGCTGATCTGTCAAGACCAGTCTGAACATGCCCAAACAATGGTGAAGCTATTTCGAAAGGGCCAAAACAAGACTTGCACTGTACTTTACTTTTAATTCTCTTCTGGGGTCTTTATTTATTTCAACTACAAGGAGAACCAGGCGTATATAACAGAAAGTTCTTTATTCCTAACTTTCCCCAGTATATCTTAGAAAGAAACCTCCTGCTTTATTGTTGATGCAATGTACTTTACAAGTCACAGCACAATTGTACAGCAACAGTCATGTCATGCTCACACTGTGTAGCTCAGAGATCTTGTGTTCACTCACAAAATAACTCCAGTAGTTCTACATTATCGTTTTTACCTTCAGTGTTAAGTTAATGTAAATAAACTTAACAGTAAAAAAAAGAACTGACTGCAGCACAGTGGTGAGTATTACTGTTGGTGTACTGATGGAATGTGTGCTGTGGTAGTGAATTTACTTTGAGTCATTATAGTAAAGCTAACCCTCCCCTATATATTTGTTACAAGGCCTTAACTGGGGACGGGTCTCTCTGTTCAAGTTATATGTTATAGCACAATATAAATACTGCTACTGTTTGAGACATGGCCATTATCTTCAAACCGACTTATATTTGAGAATTTACAGTACTGATGTATACCTGTACAGGGTTGACGAATTTGCCCTCAATTCTTAGTAACCCTGTGCTCCTGCAGGGCTCCTCTGTGGTGAGGAAGGTAAACTGGTTGTCCTCATCAACAGGAACTTTCTCAAGGGTGAACTGTATTGTGGTGTCTTTCAATATATGGAAGGCTGAAAGAAAATAATTTATATCAACTTACAGGGTGCATATAAAAATGTAAAAAGTAACAGAATCTACCAATCTGAATACAACTATCCTGGACATTTGTAACATTCTCACCTTTTCCTCGGTTGAGGGATTCAAAGAAGTCCTGACGTGTAAACTGTGGTCCATCCTGACTGATGCTCCCATTGTGGGATGGTGACATGGTGCCAGCACTATCCCCTTTGGGTGGCCTCTTCAAAATCAAATGACTCATGTTGAGTGAATACATCCGAATATCCTTGACAAACACCTGCAACCTCTCTCCTTCAGAGTCTTGCCCCGTAACAAAATTCTGGATTGTTATGCTTCCCAAATGACCAATCAATAGCTCAGGGTGTCCAGGTTTACGGGGAATGGACACAACTGGTGATTCAATGCTGATATTAAGGGTGAGCTTCACCATGAATGTGTCTAAGGTGGATTCCTGTTCCTCCATGGGAACATCCTCCTCCTCTTCAAATGGATAAGCCCAGCTCTGGCTCTGAGTTCGACTTCTACGTGAAGGTGTCTCAAATAGTGAAACCATACCGCTGTACTCTGCCGTCTTGGTGACCAGGACTGTTGACACTTTGGTGGCAGCACTTTTCAACATGGATCGGAAATTGTCTTCTACCTCATTGGCAGATAGGCTCAGCTCCTTCAAGAACTTAGCAGAGTGGTTATAGTGCAAGGATGCCATTTGAAGGTGCAAAGAACACTCCCCTTGGGTTTTCTCCATAAGGCGAAAATTTAAAGCTTCTGAGGGAGAATCTCCTGAGTCAGCAAGGAATGTTAGATCACCAAGAGTTGAGGAGCTGTCCTCAACGTTGCCAATGCTGACCACAAACTGGCTTCGGCCTCCTTCCTGCGTCAGGTCCACCAACTGCATGGAGCCAAGTGAACCATTGATGTCCAATCGACTGCCCATGGACACATTGACCTTGGTGCCAGTGATGCTGGCAGTGGCAATCTTCAACCCTTTCTTCTCAGCAACCAGGACAGTGCCAGTGGACACAGTTCGAAGGAGAAGCAGGTTAAGGCGGTGGATCTCTACAGTCAGCTCTTTGTTCTGGTCAAATGTGGTTCCTTCCTCTTCCTCACTGTAAGGCTGTGTTGTATGTTGTTGCCCTGATGATGTCCAGGTGCTTTCTTCTTTGGGGAAGGACTTCTGGAGGAACTTGAGTAGCTCCACCATGGTCTCAGGGTTGAGAATGATGTCCAGATTGTTGACCTGCATGCTTGTCACCTGAAGAGAGCTGTCCAGGTTCATAGAGGGGCATTCTGAGCTCACAAATTGGTATTCAAGCTTAATTAGGGCCTCCTGGTCCTTGAAAAGGGAACTGAAGGGGGAGATTCTATCCATGGGCATACCGGAGGATGACTCAGTATTGTGGCCCTGATGTTTGGGAGACCTGCCATCTGGGGACGATACAGGGGAAGAAGGCTGGCTCTCTCGGAGGCTGCCCGTGGGTATGTCAAAACTGAGATGCTTATGAGAAGCCACAAGGAGGTCGAAGTCTGAGCCATAGGTCTGTAGGGTGTCCACCAGCAGAAGACCATGGACAGTCAGAGAGACTTCGGCATCATAAGGCCGCTTGACAAAATGAGCATTTGTGCCAAACACCTTGAGAACTGATATGTAGCGACCATCACTCTCTACACCAAGCTGCATGTAGTTAATGTTGAATTCAGCCAACAGTAGACGGGACTCCACCAGGACTTCCCGTGTGTGCTGCTCTAAAGTCATCACACTCTGAGTCAGGTTCTTGGCTGAACCCTGCAGCTTCCAGGAGCTGTCCTCCCTCTGAAAGATCTTGTCATGGCGGAGGGTAAGAGGGTCAGGAGACCTTATATTTGGGCCTCTCTCCTGACTTTTGTCCCCTTCATTTACAGCTGGACTGCTTAGTCTAGCCAGACAATTCCTGAGGGCAGTCATCTTCTCAAGGTTGATATGGACTTTGAGGTCTGGTAGGGTTCCTGACAGCACAGCCCCAGGGAGTTGGGGGTCTGATGTATAACGCAACCTCTGCTCAAGCTGCAGCAGCACGTTAAACTTCTCCACCACATGAGTGGGGCCCACCTCACTCTCTTGAAGATGTTTCCAGTTGTCCCTATAGCGACCAACCATTATCTGAAGGTCCTTGAAGGACAAAGAGTATTTTTCGTAAAGCTTTCTGCTGTAGGCCTGAGTACATTCAGGATATCTGAGGCTGGGAAGTTCAGGGCTTTTGAGTTGTGCTTTCAAAGGCATGCCTAGTTCAGGTGGTGGAGACTCTGGCGGGGTGGCAAGTGGTGTCTGGTACTCATCATCACTCATGTCTTCCTTTTCAGGCTGAGTAGCATTTGAACTGGCTTTATTGTCATCTTCAAATAAAATGAATAACAATGGGTATGAGCTGGGTTAGAAACCTTATTAGGCAAAGGAATCATGACATTTTTTGGGGTAAAAATGGCTGATTGTTTTACCTTGAGAGTTTGTGAGGAGTATCCTTCCTAAATCAACAACTACTAGCATCGGGTCCCCTGACTGGAAGTCATCAGGAAAAATCACCTGGGGTGCGCAGATGTCTAATTTCATGGTCCAGCGCTTACTGTTTTCCTACAAAGCAAATACATCAGTTCTAAATAGAAATTATTCAACTGACAATCATTTCACGTCACCATCCAGGAAATCTCCCTTACAATAAACTCTCCCACGAGCAGCTGATCAATGGTTTGTCGGATCTCTGCTTTGGTCTGCATCTTCAGCTTGTTGTACTGCCTCCTGGCAGCCTCTGCCACTCTTACCTCCAGCTCTGACTGATAACCAAAACCTGTGGATCAAAGAAATATGAAATACAATAGTATGAATTCAAGGATAGTCATTTTGTGGCTTGCTTGATCAGTTTTCTTAATCATGCAGTTTTGTTCACTGATCCCTTACTTGAGAATTTATTTTGTTACTTCTTTAAATCTGTTGTTTAATACGATTTTTAAAAACAGCACTGTTTTTGAAGTTGCAGGGCTTACCTGAGGTGTGAACTCTTCCTTTATAGAAGAACTCAGTAACTTTTTTGATTGCTTGTGTGTTGTAGATGATGTTCAACGGACTAGTGTTCACTTCCAGTCTCCTCTCAAACTTACACCTTGCAGGGTTACGCTCATAAATCATCTCAAACACTGGTGATGATGAGCACTCTGCACTGCATCCTGATCCTGATGACACAAAAACCAAACACACAGAATCTATTAACAGACAGAATTGTTGGTAGATGCTGGTGGGAGTATGGTATGTACAGAGATGCTGAACTGGTACCTAGTAAACAAGACCATTGTCATTACACCACACAATGTGAAAATGTTGGATGGACTGAACATACTGACAGGGACTGCCCTGTACATGATGATTTGAATCATCAGACCATAATTCAATCCACATATCAGTCACATTGTCAGCCTCTTTGTGCTGTGTCATTGCACACAGAGCTACAAGACAACAGCACAGCAAGCTCAAAACTTTTACAAATCTTGTAACCTTTTGGTGTCTAAAAATTACTGAAAAACTTAATAGTAATGGGAACAGATGAAAGAGCATAAAAATATATTTTTTTAAAATGAAAAAATATCTATAGATAAGAAAAATGAGGAACCATACACACATAAATAAATTTACAAATGCCACTGGCAGGGCAGCTTTTGAATGTTTATTTATACCCTGATATACAATGGTCCATATAAGATCAGATTAGTACACATCTGGCAGCTTGGAACAAGGTAGCCATGTGGCCACAAGATCATTGAAAACATTATTCAATATAGTTTAAACCTAAAAAATATTATTAAATCGATTCTTAAAAACATGAAAACAAGAATCTTACCAGAGGTATTGCTGGACTGGCCAGATGGCTGATTGATGGTAACAACAACTTTGTCCTACAAGTGACAGATATTACAAACACTGCGTGATACAACATACAGCAGAAAATAATATCATGTACTTGATGCAACTGACGTTTTCAAACTTTTCTTCACAGTATAAACTCACTGCCCACCTCCTGGGCAGCTGTCCCACCTGTCCATCACTGCTTACCATTTTGGGAGACACCAGCACAGGGAAAATGGTGTCCTGAGTGGTCAAGTCTCTTAGGAACAAACCACCCAGCTTAACAGAGAGCAGAGAGGACTCTGAGCGAGGGAGGGACTCCACGATCACCTTCACGCCTGTGGAAACGTGGTCACAGTAAATCACACTGTGTCATCTTACAGTTACTGTATTATTTTTAAGTTGAAGAGTAGGGTCTTTGATTTTATGTATAACTAAAACACACATAACAGATAGACTTCACTGAATACATACCGTCCCTTAAGTACAACCTCAATGCAACAAAAGTCACTTTACCTGTGATCAATACAATCACAGTGATTCTACTTGTGATTTCCAACTAAGTCTAACTGCATGAACAAGGTTATAAAAGAACCCCCGACCACAGCTTCCCCACTTTAGGCCAGACAAAACTGCAAGATGACACGTTGCCAAAGAACATGACAAGAGGCCTGATGAATGTTGGCAGCAGATTCCCTGGTCAGATGAAACCAAAATAAATGTGTCTGGATCAGATGGAGTCCAGCATGTTTGTTTGTTGTTTACCCACATACTGACCGAAAAGATGACTCTCAGTCATCATCCTGAGTTTGAGAGTAGGGAAATTCTTCAACATGACAATGATCTAAACACACTGCAAAAATCACATTTTAAAATGGACCCTTCATTATGGTTTAATGAGTCAAACGTTTCAGTTTATCAGATGAACTGGCTTCAGTCTTCTTGGGTTTTGGCTGAAAATAAAATTGTATTAAAGGAACAGGATTTGCATTTACTAACTAACCTGTACCTCTTAACCTCTGCTGCAGCTGTGTTTCAGCTTACGTTCAGCAGATTCTGAAGAATCATGTTACTTCATGAAGTCTCTCAGTCTGGTTTCTTATTGTTCAGGCAGCTCCTCACCATGTGGAGCCATGTTGCATTAGAAACAACCCAGGCCTAAAGTGAGGCTGCTGTGTTCACAGGTTCTTTTATAACCTTGCCTCTGTGTACCTGAGAATTCCAACTGGATGACCCCACTCTCGTGCAGTGTGTCCCCCCTCCTGTCCTGGTGGCAGAGCATGACTCCGCCCTTCTCCAGTAAGAACTCCAGCCGGGCAAACAGGTGATCCCGCCTGGTGAAGGTGTTCAGTGTGTGAGAGTCCTCCAACGGGTCGAACAAGTCTTCTGTTTCAGCTGGAGAAGTGAATCATGAGGGTCAGCAGTCAGTCCAGGAACACGATTAACAACTAACACTACAGAGTATCACATTATGCAAACACAAAAATCTAATTCATCATTGACTTTCATCAGGACTCTAGACTTATTCCACCAATGTCAAGAAATGATCTAGTGTAATTCAGATAAAATAAATTACCATTAGTGGTACTAACTTCTGCTACATAAGGAGACAACAGACAGATGATAAATGTTGTCAGGCCTCATCTGACACCAGACAGGAGTGAGTCTCTCACCTAGAATATCCCAGGAGGATGGACTTGGCAGGAGCTCTTCAGGCCTGTCTGGGTCCTGAGAATCTCCATACCAGCCTCCCCAGCCCGGGAACCAAGACTGCAGGTACTGGATCATCCCTGAGCTGCCACTCTTAGGGATGGAAGTGGGGGGTGAGCAGGGCTGAGGATCGCTGCTGGGCTCTCGCAAATTCTGGAGGATGAGACAGAATGGAGAACACAAGCTGAAATTATGACAAAGATGCGTTTAGGACATAAGTGAAAGTTTGATGATTTAATTCCTCTTTGTCTTTTGTGTGTTCACAGACACAATAAAGCAAAGTGTAGCTTTGCCTACCTTAACCTTAGACCGAAACCATAGGCATTTCTCTTCCCACAAAGTCCACTGATGTATTGGAATTCCAGTTTCATACACTACTGAACACCTGTGGGAGTCATCTCAGCTTACCTCTGCGATCTCTTCCTGCTTTCGAAACCAGTCGTGGACAATTTCTCGGAGACCCTGCAGCTCCTCTAACGTCTGCTCCTCTTCCACTCGCTCCAGCTCGCCCTAGGTGACAAAGACAAGCATCAGTTCAGTAAAATGTGTTTCTAAGTATGTCTGAAAGCACATCCCCACAGTGTATCACAGAATTTGTGTACTTGGCCAGACTACTTCTTGTCTGAAGTACTCTGTAACTTTCTGAAACCAACAATCTGATGTTCACACCTGCTTCACACTATGGTTGGCCAGCTGTGCCAACCACATCTTTCATAGTATAAGCGAATAGAAGCCTAAGAAAAGGAGAAAATGCTCACATCTGTCCTCCTGTAAGCAAGCTGTTCTTTAATGCAGGGAATACGAGGGACAATATAACATCAAGATTTGTTAGTAGTTAGTGTTTAGACTTTGTTTAGTATTTGGGTTATATTTAAGGATATGAACCATACATTCACTTAGATGTTTATTGATACATCATGTGTGTGTGTTCCAGTGCTGTACCTCTTCCTGAGGACTCAGTGGGACTGCTTTGAGCCTTCTGAAGTAGAGGCTGGTGTAGGTCTGGGCGTCTCTTGCTCGCTGCAGGGCAAAGTCCCAGCTGCTTCGCCGCCGCTGCTCCCTGATCTCACTCAGGTTGGCTTGGATGGCAAACATCCACCACTGCCGGCAGCTGCAGGGAAAAACAATGTTACAGGCTCAGATTCAAAGGTGAGGTATGGTAAGGTAAGGTAGGGTATACTTTATTGTCCTGCAGGGAAACTTGTCTTGGGTTCCAAGCTACTGCATCACATGACACACTTGCCAACAACATCATTGTACATACATAATACATGCAAACTTGTACAAGAAATACCTAAATCCACATGCTGAGGGTGAGACAGTAGTTCTGCAACCAGTGGACCACACAATAGTTTCAGTTTCAAAACCAGATATAATAAGATCCAATATACCAGATACAGTGCTCCTACTCGTTGTTATTTAATATCTTCATGGAGGATGGAATGAATGAATTGTTGTACTGAGTTCAGTCTACAATCTGGCAATCTGAACCATCAGCCTGAGGGCAACATCTCTGTGCTGGGTCATTCAGGATCTTCATACGGGTTTAGACTTACTGTGCTGACTGGTTACCATCCCATATATTGAATTAAACTCTCTGAGAAGCTGGGCAACACTTCTTAAGATCTGGAGTGATGACAGGTTTTCCCGTGAAGTAGGAATGTTATGCGTGTCCAGTGCAGCTAACAGAGGGGACATCAAACTGGAGTGAGCAGGTTTTTAGGATACAGGCAGAAATCCCATCCAGTCCAAGTCCATCCAAGTCATTCAGTTCATTAGCTTTCTGTAGGCCATCAGTAGTAGTACTTGGTTCCATATTGGTGATGGCTTCCATTAAATCCCAGACCTCTTTGGCGTTCATGGAGAGTTCATGGTGAATGATGTTAAGTAATGTCCCTCTGTTGTCTTGTGGCCTCTTTTAAAAGCTGGTTATGCTCTTTGTTTTTAGTGAAACCTGGGACTTATTTCTAAATGCTGCCTTAATGCAGTCCTTTAGCTCTGCAGTTCTGTATGGTTTATTGTTTTGATACACAAATGTTTATTGCACAATCAATATGTGCAGTGAAATGCAATGTGGCATGATCTTCAGAATGTGCTAAAAGGTTAGTGTAAAAATACGACTCCTGAATGATTCAGTTTTTGCTCTGTTTAAGAGACAGTATCTGAAAAGTTTTGACAAATGTAAGACAGTTAACTGATAGTTTGCTTGTTTGCTCCAACAATAAAAAAAAAAAACTTGAGTGTTTAAGTGTGGTGAACTTACTTCCCAGAAATGGGGACTTTGGGTCTCCACCTCCGGTAAAGCATCTCTCTCTCTCGGCGGTCTAGCTCTTTAAGAAACGCCATGATCTGCTGGTACTGCACCTAAGGGGACAACAAACACACACACACATGCGCACACGGTCACTGCTCTGTCTGAATGCTCCTGTTACATAAGCTAATGAGTTGACATTTGCCAGATAAAACACAGGCTTTGGTTTAGAGGAAATTAGGTCTTAAATCACTGTGGATGCGATCTAAGATTCTTTCACATCTCTGTTTAGATAATGTCAAGGACAATGTTGCTTGCTGTGTTGTTGTTTGTTCCAATTTCTTTTCTAAAATATTCTTACACTATTACAAATAAAAAGTCACAAAGAAGCAGGGCATGTTTATACAGACCTGTGACATGCGTAAGGACATGGGCTCCAGCTGAACCTGGCCTTCAATCCGTGGGGTGTTTCGGGACCTCAGAGGTTCCTTGGAGGCATTTCTTCTGAGCAGCACGGAGGCACATACTGGTTCAAAGATGTACTGATGCTCACGGCTCTGCATACACTGGGTCATCGCATCCTGTACAGTTACAAAACCAATATATGGTCATCAAGCTCTTTAATGCACCTGGAAGTGCAATGAGCACAAACAACAAATCCCTGTCATTCAACACTGGATTCTGTGTAGTGTGCCATAAGCAGCAGGAATGTCTCCGTTCTGGCATTTGTACAGTTCAGGCTGACTAGCTATTGTTTCAGATAAACTACTCCTAACCGCTGGCCCCCCATGTGCCTGACCTGGATCTGGTTTGCAGGCAGCTTCCCGAGCATTTCACACTCTGTGTCCCAGTAGACGCAGAAGTCTTCGATCTCAAGCTGCTTTTGTCGGACGAGCTTTTGGACCTGCAAATACAAAGAAAATTCCTTCCTGTTGAAGTTTCCCTGGGAAAGATACTGAACTCCAAATAGTCCCTAATGTGTCATCAATGTGTGTGTTGATAAAAGCGCTCTGTGAACGTGTGTGTGAATGGGTGAATGTGACTTATAGTGTAAAGCACTTTGAGTGGTTGACAGGACTGGAAAAGCACTATATAAATGCTCATGATTCTGGCATACAGTTCTCATAAATATGAGATTCTATGTCATGAAATGTGTTTCCGTATAACTGAACTGCTGCATGCCTTACATAAAAACATAAGGGAGAGTTAGCTTACGACTAATCCACTAAATAATGAGAAATGCGTTGTAAATTCACATGACTACTTTAAAATCACTTTGAGTGAACACGTACCAACTCTTTGGAGGGGTTCTGAGCAGAAACGCTGTTGATGCAAACCCCAAAGGAAAAGGGTTTGTCTGGGTCGGAGAAGTCATCCTCAAATCTAAGATGCACATCTTGGATCTTCAGCTACACAGAGAAGCCAGAAAAAAACAATTCAACCTGTAACTCGGGGTCAAACAGTAATAAGTGCCTAGAGTGCTGGTATGGCTTAAAACCTTGCCTATGTTGTGTATAATTGTAATGTATTATATACATTTGCTTGATTACAGCAGGAAAAACCTGCTTTAAAGTTCAACACATACTTGAAAAATTGTGAACCTATTCTTTAAACTACTGAGGTCTGTGCTGCTGCCGTTTCATATTCTGATTCTGAGGGACACTGCTGAATCTCAGATTTTTCTAAGACGGGACAAGTGTAATTTACTAACTCACTATATAAACTTCACTGGGGAGTTTAAACCGACATGTGTGTTGTCATACATGTGCTGTTGATGATATTGTCCTAACCGAAGCATCTAACAAAGGATAACTTACCTCAATGTTTTCCACAATCCTGGTGACCACTGAGGCAGTGACAGAGTACCAGTAAGACTCTCCTCTCTGTTCACACTCACTCTGGAGGAACCAGACAAATATCATCATATGCACACACATACACACAAACACTGTCAACAACAACAAAGAACGTCAAAGGCTCTTTGACGTTCTTTGAGTGCTTAGAGGAACAGCATAAAAGTACACAGAAAACTAAGCGGAGGAGACAATGAACACACATCAGGAAGAGAAAGCCAAGCCACATAGCTCAGTTCCATTACTTGATTCAGATAAGGCCATCTGTTTCCCTGAGGAACTGGGAATTCTTTTTTTTATCTTATTTTATGTGACACGTAAATTCTTTCTGTTACTGTTCTCTTTCTCGGATTTAAAATCGCTAAAACAAAAGGACAAGAAGAATAAGAGTTCACGGACATAACCTCATAGATTTGAAGAAAAAGTGATACCTAAAAACAAAACAAAAAAAAATCGCACATGTCGCACATGTCTACAAGTCTGTGGTGACTGTAGTGTCCCTGTGAACCTGCGATGTTCGTTAGACCCTAAAAAACTAGATGGATGAAAATTGATTTTTGTTTTTTTTTGGATGTTTAACTTAGTGGGGCAAATGAGAAGCACTCTGTCTTATCTGTAGCGTCAATCCACCTACTTTGAATTTGTCTTCGAGAGCCTTGAGGAGACGCTTTTTGCGGTCTCGCTCCTCCTCTTGCTCCTTCTCTCCATCATACTCCTGCAGCTCGGCAGGGCCAATGATCAGGTTGAGCTGGGACATGGAGATGACCCATGGGTCACTGTGAGGCCGGTAGAAAGGGATCTGAAGAGTAATCTTTCCAATGAAGCCTGGTGAAAGACAGCAGGATGCTTTATAGGTCCATACCATCATAGGTATGGTATGGGAAATGCATAAATATGGGAAAGTGGACTGCAGTAAATGCATTCCTGCAGAAAAATGCTGCTCCTCCACCACTACATCGGAGCACATCACCAGACAGGAAAATCCTGATCCAGACTCTTACTGATTCATCGCAGTTACAAAAAATGTCTAAAGAGAGAAACTGAGCTGAGATTTTTCTTTCCATTCTGGCATCTGAAAAACAGTGTTTTATGGTGTGGTGGAACAATGTCTCTCTAACATTCCTTTCATTTGTTACCCATCTGTAGGTTTTGTCATTTGGATTTCCCTCTGCCAATGTAATTTGACTGCTGACATTTTGTTTAGCAGTTACCAAAGCCCAGGATTTATCAATTGTTGCACAACTCTTCTCCAACATACAGAACCTTGCTTTATTCATCAAACATTTTTGGAAACACATGAACCAATCAAAAAGGGGAGATCATTTTGGTTATAATTTTTGTCAGTTATGCTTAAACTTAGTCAGTCAGTCAGTCGGTGTGTCTCACCTGTTTTGACTTCAAACGGCAAATCAAACTCTCGGAGGGCATCTTTCCTCAGAGGGAGGTTCTCCAGCTCCACTGCACCTGAGGAATGACAGGAAACAGACAAACACTGTCTTTGGCTTGCTGGGGCTGTTGATGATCTCAATTAAACCAATTAAAACACAAAACGTTGTGTCTCAATTGTTGTCCAATGTAACAGTAACACCACTAGTTTTAAATGTCTTAACACAGTTCCTACAATAACACACACTTAGCTGTCAGTTTATTAGGCACACTGGCTTAAATAATCAGAGTCTAATACAACTGTCCTTCAGTAAAACTTTATTCACTGGGGTTCTAATGTTCCGTTTCTATCAGTGCTGTTTTAGAGAGGTACTGATACAACACTATGATCATTTTAGAGGATGTACTTTGTGACTCCGTTGAACTGTACTGTAATGTAGGAGTTTCCTTTATTTTGTCCACCCTTTTTGTATCAATGAGGGAAGGTTAAATACCAGAAACATGTATCTGTATAATGCAATACAGTTCAAAAACACAAAAATCCACGCTGTCCATACAGTTGAATCAACATCTCTCCAAGACAGTTGCAACACAAACGTCTCAAACTAGAACCTTCATGGAGGCAGGATGATGTTGCAGAACTGTTGAATTAGCCTGCATTCACCATAGCAAGGTGACAAAGGAGTGTGTAACGTATCGCCTTACTTTGAGAAATACACACAATTTTCTGCACAAAAACACACAGCGACACCATGATTGAAAAGTGCCTGACTGTATGACTCTTGCATACCAGTGGTGTGTCACTCTTCTTTTACTGTCACATTTCAATTCTTAGTGGTATTTTATTCTGTCACCCCTGCACACTCTTTATATAGCAGCACTACAGTAAAACAACAACCCTAAGAAAATCTAAATAGACAGCAAGTAGTGCAGTCCATCCAACATTATTCACAGTGCCCTTATGTCTTAGGTCTAAAACTGCACGTACACTACAAAATCACTTTGCACATGCTTGAAATTTACTGAATTTCCCACCATGACTTAATATATTTTATTCATCAGTATTAATATGTAATTACCACCTACACAACAATAAATACAGAAATCATGATCACTTTAATGGATTACTTAAGCCACTGGTTTTCATACACAGGATGATCATTCATACAGAGAAAAGTAGTGAGCAATTAATTACCTTTCAGAAGGGCGATGGACAGCTGATCTGTGTTTAGGTTGGTGACGTATTTGCCCAGGTATGTGTTTAGCACCCAGGCAACAAGGCCCTCCAACATCCTGATAGCTCACGGATGATGAGAGCTACTCCAAGTTGTGGGGGGAAATTGCGAAGATGACCCTCTTGGTTGTAGCCCTGACAGGGAAGGTGTACAATGTCTAATAAATATATAATATATCATTTCCCAAACTCCATTCCAGAATCGGGGATTTTAAAAAGCTGCATTGTTCATAGTCACAAGTTAGTACATGCTTTGATGTGACAAAAGACTTCAAGAGTTGTTAGTCTGTGGATAAATTCGGCATACAGGACATAAGGCAACTGCCTAATAAAACCTCAAGTTTACACAGAGGGCTCCAAAGACGATTCCACTCTAGTCCTACAAAGTACAGGGAAACGCTGTTTTCCAGGGTTTTTGATGAAGTATGTGTGAGAGTATTTCAACGAAAACTGAACATTCAAGGATCATTCTCTCTGAATTGGTCTCCTTAATTAGACAGCTAATTTAATTAGCAACAATTTGGCGACAGTCGCCAGACTGAAGTTGTCCGACGTCGTGTCTTCAGTGACAGCTAACAGTGAAGTTACAGAAATAGATAAAGGAGTGACAGTGCCTAATCACAGGCGATAGCTTACTTATGGCTGGCTTCACTTATCCGACGTTGGCAGAGTGACAGTAACTTTAAGACACTCAACTAAAGTTAGATGCTAACAAAGCAGCATCATAAACCCACCTGAATACAGCTACCATAAACTCAGCGTTAATGTAACATACCAACAGTAGTGTCACTGACTCACCGCTTAGGACGACAGCTGTAGCTCTTCGTCGACTTATCGACCCAGCTTTGTCAAGTCCATGTCGCTGCCAGCCTAATGCCACTGTCAGAAGGTGGTCATGTCTTGTCTGAACCACTCAGGAAAGGACTAACGCTAAAGAGACAGTTAGCGTTACACGAATCGCATACTAAGGACTGGCAGGCATTGCCTAACAGATATTAGCTAAACGAAGACACAGTGACAGCGACAATGAAAAGCTGTCACCATCAGCAGACAACAGAAATTCTCGTGGCTGTGGTGACGGACAGGGCAAGGTTGTGATCCTAGTTAGCTAGCCACCTAGCTACTACTAGCATGCGAAGGTTGAGCGCTCACAGCAAGAAACAAGGCAGCCGGTGGTATCACATTCAAAGGCAACACTAACCGGGTTCGTTTTCATAGAAAACACTGTCAATCCTCCCAGAATAAAGGGGTGATTGCTGTATCTCACGAGTTGAGAGTTATGTGTCGCCGCATCGTAAATAAACACACTTCCTAGTAGCGTTGAACTTCCAACGCATACTTCCTGTCACGTGACAAAAACAAACCATTCCTCTCGTGCTGCTTTTGGTTTCAAACCGGACTGTATATTATATTATATTATATTATATTATATTATATTATATTATATTATATTATATTATATTATATTATATTATATTA
>JBBMJY010000012.1:573628-584602 GCA_037833715.1 Toxotes lorentzi | reverse complement strand
CCATTGTAAGACTTATAGCACCACCTGCTGGAATAAAAGCGCTCCTGTGTTAGAATATAGCTGTCGAAAAACTCATGACGTCAGACAAAATATGTAAATGAACAAGTGTTAAATCTTACAGTCATTTTTCTTGTAGTTCCTGATTCTTCTAACTTTGTAGTTATTTATTTTAAAAAACAAACAAACAAAAGTCCTTAGAAGTCTGATCCTGAGAACGGATGGGTCTTAATTTTGACCTCTGAAATATGAAACATGTCATCCTTTTTTCTTTGTATATACCAAATATGTTGGATGATCTGCTGTTTCCTGTGAGCTGACTAAATGCTAAAGAGCAGAGTAATTGCCCTTTGCTTTACAGATACTGAAATAAAAAAAAAAAACTGGGGGTTTTGTTGCTTTTGTTATCTCTCTCTTTCTCTCTTCTTCTCTGTCTCTCTGTGTGCATGTGTCAGTATGTATGTGTGGGTGTGTTTGTCTCAGGTGTGGTTTCAGATTGTGGATTGCTGGACCCCCCAACTCCATCCTCCTGTTTGCGCACAGGTGTGCACAATCAGCGCAGTCAGTTCCGGTCCACTCTCGCCAGTTCATTCCGTCATCTCCCTCTTCTCATTGTGGATGGGTCACACTTCTTCCCTCTGTCTCTGTTATAAGGCAGGACAAAGATATTCCACAGTAAGACAAGGCAAACTTCTTTATATAGCACATTTCACTTACAAGGAGATTCAAAGAGTTTTACACAGTGCAAAAGAATATAAGAGCAGGAATAGACAGAAACAATAAGACTAAAACGCAAGTACAGTCATTAAAATATATAAATTTGATTAAAAAAAACATTATAAAGGCAGTGTAAAGAATAAAACGTATGAAGTGCAGCTCTACAGTTTCATTAAAAGCCATTACAAACAGATTTATGGGTTCCCAGTAATTACACATGTAAAGCTACATGTGTAATTACTGGCCTGGCTTCATCTCTGCAGTATAGCAGCTCTGCTAAATGCAGTGAGAGCACTAATCCACCCGGATCACACCGTGTAATCTCTCCAGTCACAATCAGCTGGGAGGAACAGAACCACTGTCTGATCTTCCTCACCTCCTCCTCCCACCAGCACAGATGTTGCAGATGCATATTAAGAAGTTTTATGAAATGTGTAACACTTATTCACGTTCTCTGAAATATTTATATTTACTTTGACACGTTGTTGCCATGATGATGAAGCTTAGTTTCTTATAATGAAAAAATGCTATGGTTTAGAGATATTTTTCAAGATAACATTCATTTTCTCAAATAGTTTTATTTTAACTGGAATCATTTCTTTATTACAAGGACTTTGTTATATCTTGGAAAGCGACGGTGCTTTAAGTCTGGAGAGGCTGGTTTAGAAGCGACACCACTGCTGTGACATTTACCAGTCAATACATCCAATTATTCTTCCATGGAAGTCCAGCAATCACACAATAAGAACTGGCCACAAACTCTCTGTGACCTCTCCTAAAGCTAAGGTGTGGTACAGGTGTGTCTAAAGCTCATGATGAAACAAAATGAATCAGACTTCACTGGAACCATGTTTTATTTTCAAAGTCAAGGTGCAGTTCCCAAGAACTTCAAAGCACTTGTACAGTTGTACTTGCAACTGTGCAACTTGTGCAACAGCTCAACAGCTTGTCTGACACATCAAGAGGACACAGTGATTTTCCATCTCAGCCACAAGCAAAAACTTTTTCAACGCTTGATCTGGAGCCTATCCCAGCTGACTACAGGCAAGAGGCGGGGTACACCCTGGACTGGTGGCCAGTCAATCGCAGGGCTGACACACAAAAACAGACAACCACACACTCACACCTAGGGACAATGACCAGTTAACCTAATGTTCATGTTTTTGGGATTGTGGGAGGAAGCCGGAGTAGCTGGAGACAACCCACGTAGGCCCAGGGAGACCATGCAAACTCAGAAGAGCCCAGACTGGAGCTCAAACCTGGAACCCTCTTGCTGTGAGGCGACAGTGCTAACCACTCCACCACCGTGCCGCCCCAAATACAAATCATCATCAGGAAAAGTTTGGGATCCAGCACAAGCACATCTGCAAGCAGCAGACTCTGGGCAGAAACTGCAACACATGTAACATGTTCCACTTCAAGGATTTTTTATAAATTTGTGCTCGTGAAAAATATTGGATGGGAATTTAAATGTAACTTTAAATGTAAAGTTATATTTAAAGTTACATTTAAATGTGTTTAGGGTGATTCTCAACCCTAAACACATACAACACATACCCTGTGTTGTCCTAAGAGTCATCATTAACATGAATGGAATGCATCCGATAAATATGATTTGATGGCGTCAAATGCAGCACTAAGATCGAGCAGGACAACTATAGAGATGAGTTCAAGGTCTAAGGCAATAAGAACATCATTAGTAACTTTCACCAGTTCTGTTTTTGTGTTCTGTGATATCCTCTGAATCCTGACTGAAAATCTTCAGACACAATTCATATGCAAATAATCATACAACTGATTTGCAACAGATTTTCCAAGGACTTCAGAAATAAATGGGACGTTGGATATAGGTCTGCAGGTGCATAAAACATCTAGATCACAGGATGAAACGTGATGAAACAAAAATGACTCAGTTGTGACTACAACCATGTTTTATTTTCCGAATCATGGTGCAGTTCACATGAAGCACTGCTCCAGTGTGCAGCAACACAGAAGTAGCATCATTTAACAAACCTATAAATGAACAGTCAAAATTGCTTAATGCAGGGAGTTTCAAAGCTACATTTCAAAGCCTTGCACTTATAGTGATGTGGAGGTTCAGCAGCTCAACAGCTTGTTTGACACATCAAAAACAATGATTCTCAATGCTAAACACTTTGACTGTAGCTACTGGACATTAAACGTAACCCTCCACTGGTTGAGTCTCAAGGGACACAGTGCTCACACAGGGGAGCAGAATCGGCCGGCAAAGAGAACACTCGTGGTGGAGTTATGTCGGATGAAGAAGAGGAAGGGATGGTCTGCAGTGAAGTACTTTTGGTGTAAACAGGCACTCTCTAACTGACAAAAGACAGCAGTGGCAGCAGCAGCCTCAGTTCCCTGCTCGTTCACCTCCACAAAAGCCTTGTGGGTGACTTTTGACAGGACCAGGTCTTTGGCCTCTGACATGCCTGTCACAGGAGAGAGAAAGAATAGTAACTGCACTTCATGTGTTTATCTATACACAATAATCAGTATGCCAGACCACCTTGTGATTTGGATGTTGCTGACACCTTTCTCTGAATGTACTACATTTAAAACATCTGATATGGTCCATGCACATTGTCTCACCAGAGAAATCACTCTTAGCATCAAAAGCGTCCACAATGCCCATGTTTTTCAGGACATTGTTCAGGTCGTACTTCTCCTCCATCGTGAATCGAGGCAAACTCACGACAACGTTAGCTTTAGGCATCATGTCTGGACAAGTCCACTCCACAAATTTCTCATAGGTCAGCTGCTCCTCCAGCTGGGAGGAGGATACAGTATCAACAGTTAGTCCTGTCAGTGCATGTTTAAGTCTGTGTGTGTGTGTGTGTGTGTGTGTGTGTGTGTGTGTTCTACCTTCTGCAGACCTGTGGTATCATCCTGGATCTCCTTTGGTAGAAAGATGAGCATGCTGAGCTCCTTCCCTTTGTAAGGCATCTCTAGAATCTGAACAACAGAAGGTTGCACACGTGCAGCACATGTGTAAACTGGTCAGACTTATGAGGATTGCATTCAACAAGCAAAACCATCAAACTTCATGGGCACTGAAGTCTTTGTTCCTGTCACTTTCACGTGCACAGGCTTGTTCCTAAAATCACAGTCAGTCTGTCCATGAAATCTGATGGAAATCAATCACAGATTTTTTTCTATTTATTTCATTCTATTTATTATTTTATTATAATATTCTGCTGACAGAAAGACAAACAAATTATGAGAGAGAAAAGACTTTTTGAACAGAGGTGACAGATGACTTATGACTGGTTGATGTTGAGGAGGTCTTACCTGATCATTTAACAGCTAATAATGAGTGATTAATGAATTGCTTGATTACCTGGCAGTTGATCTCAGGAATGAATCTCAGAGGAAAGTAAGTTTCCTGGGTCATCATCTTCACCAGCTTAGTTTCCCTCTGAAGAAAAAGAGCAGAAGAAGCACTCTGAGAACAAATCAATAATCGAAATAAATAATAAATCAATAACAACAACAGGCAGACATGTGATTTAACAACACATGAAAGTGAAACCTTTAGTAAACCAAAGGAACCCAGATATTTGACTGAGGAGTTGGACGATCTTGCACTGAAGATGGCAGGAAAACTGCCTCTGACTGGATGCCAGTGTTGCCAGTTTAAGCCTGAACTAAGTCTGGATTAATGATAAACTGATGAGTCAGTATCAACAAATGTTTTTGAGTTTATTTTGAGTCTTTCTGTCCCTGCAGCTTCTAAATGATTAAATACAGTTTGAAGGTTCAACCATGAACTTTCAACAGTGTTGAATCAAAAGAAATGTCATCAGTTCCACAACACAGACTCAAACTATGTGTAGTTTCTAAAGCAATACACCAAAACACTGTCTTGCACTGTACCTGAGACCTGCACTGTACCAGTCATTAGACCTGCTACCACATCCTGACTGACTGTTCACTGAGTGTTTCTTTGTGCAGTTTCACCTTGTTCAGTTTGAAGTGAGTGTCTTCAGTACATGCACGATTGAACGTTTCGTTCCAGGTGCCTTTAAAGTACAGGGCATTGACCAGCACCAGTCTGGTCATGTTGTTCACGGAGTCTTCAGCCACTATATCTTTGATTTTACCTGAAACACATGATGGAGCCAGTGAGAAGTGAGGTCACAGAGACCACAGCAATGTTTCCATCCACACATACAACATAGTTATATGAAGGCTCAATGTGTGTGTTTTGCCTCATAACTTCAATTTACCACACAGGTGAACGGGAGAGTTTAAACTTATGAAACAGAGATTGACTCCCACACACTTTCAGCATTAACACAGCAGCTTCTTTAACATATTCTGTGCTGGATTGATGGGGTCATGCACTAAACCCACAGTGTGTATGTTAGTGAGTGTGATCCACCTTCTGTCTTCTCCTCCACCCAGTTGTTGATCTTGACTCTGGCTGCCGTAAAGTTGGTTCTGAAGTCCACAGTCTCCAGCTCTGCATTGTAGTGAATCCTGGTTTGTTTTAAGAAATCCTGAACACACAAACAACACATTTATGAACTCACTGCAAAATCATTGTTGCTCTGCTTAGCTGTTTGCTGACCTGTTTTAAAAATTTAAAAAATACCTCTTTGTGCCTCTCATTAATAATGTCAGCACACACACATATGCTTGAAGATGCACATCAACACACATTGACATCACCGGCACCTCAACAAACTGGTAGGACTGCTCCCCGTACAGTCTGTTGGCCACAGTGAGGGCGTATGGAGCATCAGCCTTGTTGAGCTCATTCAGCAGTTGGGCAAAGCCAGTGTGGACATCATCCTGACAGTCCTGGGTTTTCAGACACTGTGGACAAAGAAGATGAGTGGTAAGTATTTGCAAGAAACTACAAACAACTTTATAGGCCTGATAAAAATCTGCTCTCTCTGGAATGAAACTGTTGCGGATAACAGATGAACAAAATGAAAACCTGACTTTGCCAGTTAAAAAAGGAAAAAAAAAGAAATTAAAACGGGTAAATGACCACGGAGCGACGGTTTACAGCTGAATTTATAAGGAATTTGATAACAAACTCATCCCAGTCTTAGAAAGAACATTGAACTGGGCCTTAGTTCATAGTCAATGGGCAAACACTTGGTGCAGCTCTGTAATCACAGTCATACACAAAGAAGATAAGGATCCTACTGATCGCTGATGTTACAGACCAATAACCTTACTGAATGTAGACCAGAATCTGTTAAGCAGCATTAGATTAGATCGACTGTCAAAGTTAACATGACAAACAGGCTTTATCTATAGTATGTATGGAAAATACAATCACAGTATTTAATAACACCAGTGCAACAAGCTAAATATAATTGTAAAAAAAAAAAAAAAAAGAAGATCAAACTGCTGGAGGGAGTGTCGTGAATCTTATGCCAGTTATAATCATATCTTCTGGTTCTGTTTTTCTACATGTGGCCCTAATCATCTTCTATAAAGCTTAACATCAGCCCACCCTGCAGTGGCATGGATGTATAAACACTTGGTTTGAGCTTTAATTTCTACAGAGACAGGTGTGTGTGCGTGTGTGTGTGTGTGTGTGTGTGTGTGTGTGTCTGTACTGTACCTCTGACATCTGTTTGGCTGTGTTGCCCCTGGCACCCAGCATCACCATAGCCAGGGCTGAAGAGATGCTAAAAGGAGAGAAGAAGACATTTGCTGTCTTGTTGTTATCATTCAGCTTTTGGAACAGGTCCAGACAGAAGGTGATGTTGGCCTTGGACAGAGGGTCTGATGATGATGATGATGATGATGCTGACGACGATGCCATTGTCTACAAAGAAAGCAGAGCAGTACATTCATCACTACAATCATCTGATTGGCATCTTTCCCTCCATCGTTGGGACATGCAAACACAATTTAAGACTATTTAAAAAAACAGGTCTCAGCATTTATTGGGTTCAAAAATGTGCATCGCCCTAATCAAGTTCTTCTTGTTATACAAAGTGTCTACAAAGCAAATAATAAAATCCTGCCATCACACACTGAATGAGAAACATCTGCTTACTGACACACACTTTTCCTCTCGCTGTCTGGTGATCAGGAGTCTCTCTGTAACGCACAGATTTCTGTGTGTGAAGCATCAGTTATAGACTGACTTATAGACTGACACGCCCCTGACACAGCTGAGATTTCACTTTTTCATGTGGGTTCCTCAACCCGCTGTGTTTCTGCAGCTCGTGATGAAACGAATATGACTCAGACTTCACCGGAAACTTTTTCTTTTCAGAATCATGGTGAAGAACTGGTGCAGTCTGCAGCAACACAGAAATAACATCATTCAAGTCTGCAAAGCTATAAAGGCACAATGTAAATAGTCGTAATGCAGGGAGTCATGTTAAATAATAACCCAGCTGACATTTCAAGGTTTAAAAAGTTACATTTCATATCAATAATTGAATAATAAATCAGTAATAACAACAGACATACATGTGATTTAATATGTGAGAAGCTGCATGAAAGTGAAACCTGTAGTAAAGCAAAGACACCCAGATATTTCACTAAGGAGCTGGACGATCAAACAAAAGCTAAAATTCCAGAGAACATGAGACTTTTGCTGCGGATGGCAGGAAAACTGCCTCTGATTGGTTGCCAGTGTTTCCTGTTTACACTGTGTGTAAGCCTGAACTAAGTCTGGATTAATGAGAAACTGATGAGTCACTATCAACAAATGTTCTTGAGTTTATTTTGAGTCTTTCTGTCCCTGCAGCTTCTAAATGATTAAATACAGCTTGAAGATTTTGTTGCCAGATGCACTTAAAGTCCATCAACTGTGAACTTTTAACACTGTTGAATCATTTGCCAAAAAACCTGCCAAGCTAGAGAATTCATGATATATATCGCCTATTAAAGTGCCAAGAAAGCAAATAATGAAATCCTGCCATCACACACTGAATGAGAAACATCTACTTACTGACACACACTTTTCCTCTTGCTCTCTGGTGATCAGGAGTCTCTCTGTAACGCACAGATTTCTGTGTGTGAAGCATCAGTTGTAGACTGACTTATATACAGACACACCCCTGACACTCTCAGCTGAGGTTTCGCTCTCTCTCATGCTGTGTATCTGTGTGTGGAAGGTCAAATCATGCAGCAGATGATGATCCATTATGAGTAGAGCTGATCCACAGGTATTTTGTTTGTGGGATGTAACAAGAATTGCATTCATTCACCGTGAGAAGCTGCAAGAAGGTAAAACATTTAGTAAATCAAAGACACCCACACAGAAACAACAAGAACTGAGTGACCTCTCCTGAAGCTAAGGTGTGGTACAGGTGTGCCTGAAGCTCATGATGAAACAAAAATGATTCACTGGAATCATGTTCTACTTTCAAAATCAAGGTGCAGTTCCCATGAAGAACTTCAAAGCTTTGTACTTGTTATGACACAAAGGCGCAGCAGCTCAAAACCCCCAGATATCTGACTGAGGAGTTGGACGATCAAACACGAGATAAGGTTCCAGAGAACATGAGACTCCCACTTTAGACGGCAGGAAAGCTGCCTCCTGATTGGATGCCAGTGTTTTCACTGTGTGTAAACACCATCTTGCACTGTATCAGAGTTCACACAGTTTTTTTTGTGGCAGATGCTTGTCAACAATTTACGGTAGAGATTAGGGCCATATTTGAAAAAAAAAAGAAAAAAAAAGTCAGAATTCTGAGAAAAAAACCCAGAATTCTGAGATTGAAGTCAGAATCCTTAGATTAAAGATTTTTCTGTGGCAGCTGCTCATCAGAGATTTATGAAAGAGGATTAAGGCCACATTTGGGAAAAAAGAAAGAATTCTGAGATTACAGTCAGAATTCTGCCTTTAATTCTGAGAATAAATTCAGAATTCTAACTTTAAACTCACAATTCTTTTTTTTTTCTTTTTTTTTTGCTGTGAGTAGTGTTTTTGCTTGAAACCTGTAATCTCACTTTGTGTCACACTGTCAGCTTGACTGGGACGGTGCTTAAAGTCTGGAAAGGCTGTTTTAAAAGCAACGCCAAGACCACAGCCGTGACATTTACCAGTCAATACATCTGATTATTATGGAAGTTCAGCAATCACACAACAAGAACTGGCTACAAACACAAATTCACCTTTGTAATCTTATTTAAATATGCACTCTTTTCTCTTTAAGTGCTTTCCAACCTTCCCACACAAAGAGGATAATAAAAACATGACAATCACCCTCCCCACATGCACCAGTAATACTGTCAGATGTGAATCCGTCACTGCACCACTGTTAACAATAATAATGGCTGGCTGTCATGTGTCTTCCCTTCATAATCCAGGGGCAGGCGCACAGTGGAAAGGGAACCCATCTGTTCCGTGTCCTCCACTATCAGACCATCACATCATGTGATCACATCACACCCACCAGCATCCTGAGAGGATTCTACTCACTTTCACCCTAAATCTCACACAATCAGGAGGAAACAGTGGCACGCTCCTGTCACAGGGTAACCAATCAAAGGTCAGATGTCCACCACATTAGTCTGATATTAATGTTATGTCTTTCAAGAGCAACGCTTTTTCCACAAACACAGCAACACCCAGCCCCTCCCTGCCCCATAGACATGACCAAGAACAACATAATGGTGATTTTACATTTCTTTCCACCAAAGGGGCTAAACGTGCTTAAGTGTAATTTTGGGTGTAAGTATTGCACCAAACTAAAAGTTGTGCAATTACCGTAAAATTGTTCATCATCTGTGGCAAATCCCTGTCTCCTACAACAAACATTGTCGTAAACACAAAAATGCACAACATGCAAATGAATGGTCATTGAGGATGACATGGTTAAAGCCCACTGGGCTGTGTGTAGTATGAACTCTCACGGTGCGTACCTTTACGCTCTTTTGCACACAGTTTATATGGTTAGTAGTACAAGTTGAACTATATTATGGACTAACTTCTTATGACGTATTTAACTTTACCTGGGTTGGCGGTTCCATCTCCATCTCCTCTGAACTCTGCTGCTGGGGATTCATTCATTCAGAATCTGGTTCTGTTCTTCTAATGTGCTGGGTCTTTCTGACCAACCAGTCTGTCTTCCTCTGTTACTGCCTGTGTTCTCTCCTTTCTGATGCAGTCCTACTGTTTGGAGAACAGTATTGTTAACAAAGCATCCAAGGGTATAGTAACACAGTTAGTTCCATCATTGCCTTTGTGCAGACAGAGGGTTTGGAAGTCATCAGCTGTTTGCATTAACTTTGAAAGCTGCATTTCATTCCATTGCTACAGTAAAGCTGTAAGTCTTTATGTTATGTCTCAGTCTTTATGTTAAGCTGGGCAAACATGAGGTTTACCTCATCCGCTTTACAGTTAAAGTGGACTGAAACATAACTGAATGCACTGGATCTAATAAATAGAATAATCTCTTATAAATCACTCATTAAATGTACAGAGATTCTTTGATGTGATTACAGATCCATCTTCTATTTATGTTGTGAGTTCGCTAACAGTTCAGAGGGCATAATCCTTCCCTTGTCTCATATGTATAACATAGACATCTGAAAGAATTTTAGTTACAGCGTTCCAACGCATCAAAGTAGAACTGATTAGAACTGGTCGTGTTGAGCTTCTATGGTGAGGAGCTCAAGGATGTCCTTACAGATATCTTCAACACCTCCCTGAACCAGGCTGTTGTCCCAATGTGTTTCAAAGCCACCACAATAATGCCAGTTCCGAAAAATTCCCACCCATCCACCTACAATGATTATTGACCCGTTGCTCAAAGCATTTCATTATGATGGGGTTCAGGGTGGCCCCCAACTGGTCATGCAGAACATCAAAGTCATCCTCCCTCCCTCCCACGACCCATTCCAGTTTGCATACTGGACAAACAGGTCCACAGAGGACGCAATCTCTGCTGCTCTCCATCCAGCCATTATACACCTGGACTCCAAAAACTCATACAGTGGGTACGGAAAGTATTCAGACCCCCTTAAATTTTTCACTCTTTGTTATAGTGCAGCCCTTTGCTAAAATCATTTAAGTTAATTTTTCTCCTCATTAATGTACACACAGTACCCCATATTGACAGAGAAACGAAATTGTTGAAATTTTTGCAGATTTATTAAAAAAGAAAAACTGAAATATCACATGGCCATAAGTATTCAGAGCCTTTGCTGTGACCCTCATATATTTAACTCGGGTGCCGTCCATTTCTTCTGATCATCCTTGAGATGGTTCTACACCTTCATTGGAGTCCAGCTGTGTTTGATTATACTGATTGG
>JBBMJY010000012.1:522019-558851 GCA_037833715.1 Toxotes lorentzi | reverse complement strand
ACGCGCACGCACGCACACACACACACACACACACACACACACACACACACACACACACACACACACACACACACACAAATAATCACAAACTGTACATAGAGAGGTCATATTCAGGTGAGGTAATTTCTATCCTCTGTTTGTGAATTACCCCACATACAGAGATGAGACAGCCAGTGATTAAAGCAGTGAATCTACAGTTTGACTCTTTAAAAAAACCAAATCATATCAAGTGGAGTGAATATAACACTGGTGAGAGTGAACATGTCTTTCAGTATCATCTCTAAGTAGCTAACAGATTTAATAGGTCTTCACTTGCCTTAGCTCTTCACAGAATGATCCAGGTGTTCAGAGTGAAAACTTTCCACAGAAAACAACAAATATTCACTTAACTCTCTTGATTGTTCCAAATATGCAACTTTATAATTCAAACTTTATCGTTTTTCATTTTTATGATGGTAAACCTTCATCCATGCTGAAATAAGGATCACATGCAACAACTAGCCTCTGAGGGCCCCCATTCAGACTCCAGTGTTCAGCTGGTCTTACACATTAAGAGAAGGTTTAAGGTGAAGGGTGTATATTTCTAATATCTGTCTCATTTTATCAATAAATATTAAACTCCTGGCTGCTGAGATAATATGATTATCGACTCGCATTTAAAAAGTAGCAGAGCCACACTGTGTTTGTTCTCTGAAGAGTCTCACATAAAATAATGCAGTGTTAACAGACACAGCTGTTGCACAGTCTGAAAGTGCTGCATGGGCCTCAATGTGTGAGAACACTGACAGGTTGCACACCATGCATATGTACAGTGCAGTGTCTGTGAGTCTGTAAAACATACTGGACAATTGTTACAATAATGCCACACATACGTACACACACGTATGATAAAACAGTGCAGACTGGTATTGAAAATCTGACTGAACAACATTTATTAAATATCAAAGGTAAAAAGGAGGATGTGGAAAAAAAAATCATTTGTTGGAAGAATGAGAGATGTGGAAGCACCCTTTTTTTTTTTTTCTTAGACTGCAGTCATGAGAAATCACAAAACAACTCCAGGAAGTCACAAAGCACACCCACTGTGTGCAGCAGTATGTGCGGCATCTGATGTGCTTTGAGATGAGCTTGCCTCGTACGGTCCACAAATCATATGGCATATGTTCAAACATAAGCATGCACCAGTAAAGATTGTACAAGTAATGCGATTCAGTGCATTTCCTCAAACTCCAGCTTATGATCTCACTGTGCACCTGTGTGTGACGACAGGAAGAGGGAGGTAAAGGTGCGATCCCACAGCTTCCTGCTTTGCTCCGTTGGCTGTTCAGCCAGTGTGAGTAAAACAAGAAGACAATAATACAAGTTTAAAAGTTCAGTTCGTTCAGTTTGCATCTTCAGGTGAGAGTTCGAAAAAAAATTGTGACTCCGTGAGCTGACACCCTGACCCTTTACAAACAAGACCAGGCTGGAAGGTTTTTGAGGTCAGTACAAACAGTACATTAACAGCGAACTGGCAAGCCTGTGCTTTGTGCTGGTACAGTCGAAGGAAGAGGTTTAACACGCCAAATGTCCCAATAACGAAAAAAAAAAGAATCAGTCACATCACATGACCCAAAGGTGACAAATCACATTTCCGTACCGTGAAGTATAAATTATTGTCCTAACTGCATAACATTTATAAAAAGCACAGTTTTATCAAAATTCACATTTAAAAAACAAAACAAAAAAACAAACAAAATAGAGTTCTGAGAGTCTACTGTTTGTGTGAAGTTTAAAAATCATGTTCCCTTTAGAACCCCCATCCAGAAGTGGTTTCTGAAACTCAGCATCTCACCTCAGCTGGATTATTTTAAACCATAAAGGGACCTATGTATGTGGACGGATAATCAGAGCAGAGAGAGACGGGAGAGTGCAAGGACCTGTGTGTGTGTGTGTGTCCCACAGAAAACCTGAGAGGATGAAACTCTTTTTGAAGGAGGTCTTTCTTGAGAAGACTCACAAGAAAAACAACAGCATTAGTTGATTGTTCAAATGCATGAAAACTGTCTGTGTTTACATCTTTAATAGCTGCGTGAATTATGAACCAATTCCCCAAGGCAAAAGCAGGTGATTACACTATTATCTGAAGCATTACACCTCTAACTGAAACCATAACAAAATCTTTCCCTAGCGCTGGTCAAGCAGGTTTAGCTATCCAAACCTAATCATCCCTTAGCCTCAGCGTTTTGTGGCTAAGGGTTTGTAATTGATTTGTAATGATCCTGGCGGCTGAGTCCTCAGGTCAGATAACAGGTTGTTCTGGAAGCCAGTGATGAATGACGTACTTCGTCGTTTAGGTCATCTTGTGATTACCTCAAAGTTGAATACTGAGGCTCTTCATTGTGAAGAGTGAGCTCCTGGGTCTGTGCCTCTTATGTCTGTTTAAAAACCCAACTATGAAAATGTGTACGTGCAGAGGCTGTCTTGGAGACATCCACACAGTGCTATGCTGCAGATGAACGTGGTCACAACCAACCGTGATGTTGTGCAACGCAGCTGAACCTTTCTAACCGAGGCAGGTAATGGCAGCGATGCTTTTTGGAGTTGTTACTTAAATTGTTGAACAGAACCCCACCCCGTAAAAACCCCAAATTAGTCTTAGCTCACTGCTGCTGTTTTAAACCTCAGTTATTATGGAGGTGCAAGTGTGTGCCCCTTCTTCATGGATGGGACCACAGCAATGTGTAACATCTCATTCTGTGAATGAGGAAATTTCTGTACGATGTAATCATGAGAAAATAATCATCATTATAAAATTACATTTTTACAAAAAATAAGAGATGTTTTTTCTCATAATGACGAGTTACAGACCTTTGATAGTAATGTGACCAGTGTAGGTCTTGGAGCAGATCTTGTAGGTTGTTGTGGTGGTTCCATTTAAGAAGAGGAACACAGGGTTTTGGCTAAATGCTAAAGGTTATGTGTTATTGTTGAGTGTAATAATTAAATGCCCATGTAGTGATTCCACAGAGAGGCATCTGTCCTCCAGTTTCATCTTTGCATCAGGTGAGATACAGATAATTGAGATGTTTCATCTTTGGTGATTGCGATGCATTTCTGTACAACCTGTGTCATGCTTTAAAACACAGGAGCAGTAGAACTAGGAGGAAACTTTGGGGCACTATTGGATATTTTCTTAAAATCAGGTGGTATATAAACTAAAAACAATACTGGATCACTCAAACAAAGATTGTACATTAGCCGTAGAGTGGCAACTAGACTGAGATAAACTCCCTTTGGCCTTTTTGGGGGCAGTGTATGCCAAAATAAAATCAATGTATATTGATATGTATGAGAAGATGACTGTGTTTTCAGTGCAACACTGATTTCTCTTGGACAACTGGAAACCCTCTGCCTGTAAATGCCTGTAAACCATGAAGCATGTTGCCTTTACCTCTGAAACACACGCACAACTGTGAGAGGGCCTTTTTCGCAAACGTCTTGTTTCCTAACCCACACTCCGACCCTGACTTTAGGCTAACTCTGCACAGTCTCACAGTAAGTGGGGACAGTGAAATCACAGTGAACAACAGACAGTATATATGGTCCAATCAACAGTGAGATATTCAGGTGACTGACATGTATTTAGAGGCTTAAATGTTACTTTCTTAGTAAGACATGTGAGAGAAAAATAAGAATATGAACCAGCTGACTTTTTAGAATGTCAGCAGGCATACTAATTTATGGCATGTTCAGATGACAAGCTCACAAAGGATTAATGGAGGAGGCCCTTTGGTCTGTGGGTTGAGAGTAGCTACAGTTCTTGGTTCTTGGATTTGTCTCAGGTGTCACTAGATTCACCAGTCAAACAGGTACTGACAGATCTCTGTAATGTGGGAAGCCAGTAATCTGAATGAGGACAACCAAGAAACCTGCTGCATCTTGAACAGTACACACAACTTCAGCTTGTATTTTTATGAGTGGAGTGCAGAGTTACCTTCTATTGACCTCAAAGAGTGAGCTCTTCTCATTTAATGTGCCAAGATATGCTGTTGGTGTGATGTTAGCAGCTTCTCTTTTGGTCAGCTGGCCCAGCTGTTTGTGTTGTTGCCTTGGCAATGCAGGGCCTTGAATTTCTGAGGGAGTACTGTATATGTTGTATATGTTTGTGTTCAAATAAGTAAATGGGTGCATCATGTCCTGTGTGTACAGAAACACACCATTTGAAACCTTTGTGGATAGGGAGACGGTTACAGAATGCAAACGCATTCAGTGTCTGCTGCTGTTAAACTGTCTTTAGTTGGACCAAAACTGGGATCTGTGATGAAAATGCTACTAATTATAGGCTAACTTTAAATAAAGGTAAGACAATTGAAGCTTGTTAAGTTAGGCTAAGGTAAGGTAAGTAAGTTAAGTTATTTTAAGTTATTTAATCCATAACTATTTGACTATTTTAGCTATTAAATAACTAAAACAGCCAGGGCACACTGTGCCTGTTGCCTCCCAGTCAAAATCTAGAAGACACAATATCACTGTGTGACAGAGGTAGCAGTTAGAGCCTGCTGTCAGTCAGCACCTAAACATGGCATCGGTAACTGAATGTGCTCCACTGTAAAACAATGGGTACTACCAGCTAATACGTAGCTTGCATTTATCGGTAAACCTTTAGTGGAATTCTACTGTGCTGTGTTTCACTTTCATTCATTTTCAACAGCAAATCTTTGACAAGTTCAAAGTGCAAGGCCAATTTCAAAACTGAATTCTTACTATTTCAGCTTGGTGGTAGTGAAGCCAAGTGTGATGTGTTACCATTTCATAGAGTAAATTCAAATTTCAAGATGTCCCATTAAAAAAAACAGGGACTAAGCAGTTTGAAGACTGGATGGTAAACTACAACATCAAACCCCCCAAGCATGACTGTTACCTGAACATAAAACAGCTACACAAAAACTGACAAGTATCTGTGATGTGCTGCAGACTGATGGAACCTTCTGGAGAGAGTTTGGAGGAGGGGGGGTGAAGCTGAGGTTGGACTGAAGCAGCTGTCCGTGTGCAGGTCATCAGTCCTCCTGAGGTTCCAGGAGAATGCAGGGTTGCTGGCTGCTGGGTTTCTTACAGTAAAAAGAGCCTTGTGTGCTCCTGGTCTGTGAGATCACACTTCCACTGAAGTAATCTGGTTCATCTGGGCCCTCATGGACTGGATGCTGTTCAGGATCTTTTTCTGGTGGCCGGCTAATGTCACTCCCACTCTGAGGATCTCCCTGAAGAGAAACCATTTGTCAGTTCCACCTCAGTATACCGCATGACTAAAACTTGAAATCCTTCAACACTTTCTGTTTTCAGGATGCTTAATCTCAAATTGTGTGTGCTCCATAACATCACTCCAGCTACAAAGCAGCAGTGATCAGCCTCTCATGCTCCTTACAGGCTGCTCTAACCCTGCGGCTGATTCCAAATGTCTTCCCTCCGTGGACTGAGCCCTCATGGACTTCTGTCATTCATACACAGTGACGTGTTCATCATCACATCAAGTCTGTGAGGCTGCTGGACCATGAGTTTCCATGGAGATTAACTGAAATTTCTGACCCTGTAACTCATTTCAAAGTATTTCTCTGAATGGTTCTTAATGCTATTGATATTGACAAATCATGTACAGAATGTGCAGGTCTCTTTCATTAAGTCTACAACTGATATGCTCAGAATGAGCAGTAAAATTTTCCCTTTACATGAGCTGAAAAACACAATCTTATATGGACATAGAGCACATCCCTCAGCTGAGGATGGACAAAACCAACCTTAGCCTGTAGTTTTGCAGATTATAGCAAATCCAGAGGATTGAGCCTTTTCATTTTGTGTATGTGCAATATTAATTCTAGCTATATCACTAAACCACAAAAATGAAAAAAGAAAATGTCTTAAATGTATATGTTACCTATATTATTATTATTGTTATGAATTATTTTTACACTGTCACATTTAATACTGCTATGGATTTCAGGCAATTTCCTGAGCACTGTCTGGAAAAGTTTGCACCCTTCGATCGAGCCCCTTTCGGGCTTGATGAATTGTGGATTTGGACAGCCCTCAGCCCTCAGCCCTCAGCCCTCAGTTGTGGATTTGGATGGCCCTCAGCCCTCAGCCCTCATTTGTGGATTTGGACAGCCCTCGGCCCTCAGCCCTCAGCCCTCCCTCAGTTGTGGATTTGGATGGCCCTCAGCCCTCAGCCCTCAGTTGTGGATTTGGATGGCCCTCAGCAGTCAGAGACTTGGTGGGAATGTGAAGGCCACGCTTCTGATTATACTCATGATTATACCTTTCAGACATTTCACTAATTTCACATCAGATCACGTTTACAGTGTGGATATTTCAAACATATCTAACATACTCCATGGTCATTTGAGACACCACATCAAAGCTGGTGAAGTCTTCGTTGGCAAAGTTCTCCTTGTACTGGCCCATCTTAATGGCGTCCAGCCACTCGTCCACTGTGCTGAAAGAGGAGAAGTCTGGAGTGCTGCGATCAAGTAGAGGTAAGTGAACACTGGAGGACAGAAAGGAGACAAAAGAAGAACATAACAGCCTGTGAGAAGTTTGATTTGTGACGACCATTCGCAGACTGAAGTAATGGAGGTACTTTCTGCCTTATATACCTTGACGACAGCGGCGTCATTGCCTTTAGGCTGTTGGGGTTGCGGATCATCTTGTCCAAGGTGCTGACAATCTGGCTGAATTTGGGCCGGTTGTTCCGGTCTTTCTGCCAGCAGTCCAGCATCAGCTGATGCAGCGCACTAGGACAGTCCATAGGGGGTGGCAACCGATAGTCCTGCTCTATGGCATTGATAACCTACAAGAATTTATATGACAACTGATGTTGAGTATCTGAGAACATGTCTGGAAGAACATGCAAGAACCTGTTTCAGTACAGAACTACACTCAACAGACAAGACATGTAAGCAAAACTACAATGGAAATGAAACATAAATACTGTCTGTTCTGCAGGGCTTTACTCACATCTTGATTGCTCATGTCCCAGTAGGGCCTCTCTCCATATGACATCACCTCCCACATGACGATGCCGTAACTCCAGCAGTCACTGGAGGAGGTGAACTTCCTGTACTGAATGGCCTCTGGAGCCGTCCACCGGATGGGAATCTTTCCTCCCTGGAATAAAAAACAAGTGTGGAATTCACACAAAATTCTCCCCACCCACCCATTCAGAAGCCAGAAAAAGTTCACACACCCCTGCCCACATTTTTTAATCAACCATTAACAACGATAATGGAAGCAACTAATTGTTTGTTTATTGTCACTACAAAAATCATTTTCATTTTCAGCTTAGTTTCACTCCATATTTTTCCACTGGTCATCCACACACCCCCCTCAGTGGCTCTATGGACCACCAGGGGAACTGGCCCAACGGTTTTAGAACCACTGACCTATGGGGTTGTTGTTTATGGGGGGACCGTCTCACAGAAAAACAAAGGCTGTTTTCATTTCATTATGATGTCTTTTTAAAAACTATTAACCTATGTCCTGTTTTGCCTTTTAACTCTCACTAATGCGATTAGATTCCTAATGTAATTTACATTGTAATTTGATCTATTTTCATTTACTTCATTTTTTAAAATGCATTTTAATGGTTAATTGTATAACTTTTTAAAATTCTAATCAGGTTCCTTTTCCTTGTCTGACTAATAGTAATATAAGACTCTTTGTGAGTATGCTGAGTGTGTGATGAAGACTCACCAGAGCGCTGGTGTAGGTGGGGTCTGACGTATCATCTTCAAGGAAGCGTGACAGGCCGAAGTCTGACACTTTGCACACCAGGTTGCTGTTGACCAGGATGTTCCTTGCTGCCAGGTCTCGATGGACGTAGTTCATGTCACACAGGTACTTCATTCCAGCTGCTATGCCTCGCAGCATTCCCACCAGCTGGATCACTGTGAACTGCCCGTCATTTTGCTTTAAGAAAAACAAACATCAGATCAGTGTTTTTTACTTTGTGATGAATAATGCAAACAAATGAACAAATTCCAATAAATCCACAACAAATCAACCACATCAGTCCTCGCTCCAGTCTAATCTGTGGTCTGCTTCATTGCTTGTTTCTTCAGTTATTTAAAAAGCCATAAAAAAGCCACTCCCTAACATGTGTGCTGCTTTGGAAAGAATGTTTATTGCAGCATGTGCAATGCATTGTATGAGCAGATCACAATCGGTGGCTGGGAGGCAACTTTGCCATCAGTCGGTGTGGCTCCTTTACCCTGAGGAAGGAGTCGAGGGATCCGTTCTCCATGAACTCAGTAATAATCATCACAGGGCTGCTCTTGGTCACTACACCCTCCAGATGGATGATGTTGGGATGGTCAAACTGGCCCATAATTGAAGCCTCGCTTAGGAAGTCCCTCCTCTGGCATTCAGTGTAGCCCGCCTTCAGCGTCTTAATG
This sequence comes from Toxotes lorentzi, assembly GCA_037833715.1. Classification (NCBI taxonomy): domain Eukaryota; kingdom Metazoa; phylum Chordata; class Actinopteri; family Toxotidae; genus Toxotes; species Toxotes lorentzi. The sequence continues at coordinate 550,425 of JBBMJY010000012.1, read as the reverse complement.
GCCACTAGGATCTCTCTCTTCCCAGGCTGACGGAGGTTTCCACTGCACACCTCCCCAAACTCGCCTGACAGGAAGACAGGAGCAGTCAGTGGAAGGTGAGTGGTGTTTAAAAAAAAACACACTAAACAAAGCATATGCATTAATCTAAACACTGTATCTAGTGCTTTAATCTTTAAAAGCTATAATATAATTAAAGAAACCAAACCAGTACCACCATCAGAGTTTTCTATGACATAATCCTGACCAGAGTGATACATACAGATTTCTCCTCAGACAGTTATGTGAGATGCTGCATGAATTTGACAAGGCAGGCCCAGCCTTGTTGTATACCCTCAGAGGTACACTCTGCTAAAGAGTTCCAAAAAGTCCTGTAAAAAGTCCCCTTGTGAGAACCTGTCTCCTCGCCTGCTTTCTCTGATACATGACATCATTTCCTTTCTCATGCACTGTTTTCCTTTACCTGCACCAATCACTTGTTCAATCTTGACACAGGAAATGTCGATTTCCTTGGCAAACTCTCTGACCGCTTCGTTGGGGTCTTCATACGTGAAAGGGTCAATGTAGATCTTCATCCCCGGTGACACTTCAGCAGAGAGAAAAGACAGCACCAGCTATACACACACGCAAAAACTGACACATCAAAACCTAAAAGGCAAAAAGATCCTGCATTTTATTTCCACACTCTCCCAAAACAAAACTCAACAAACAAAATGGCTGTCAGTCTATCTGATGACAACATACTCTGCAGAGTAAGAAGTACTCACTGTGACCACTGGTGTAATGTTGGAGTTTGTCTGTGTACTCTGATTCTGGCCTGTCTGAACTCCTCCTGCTGGAAGGGTGGAGCGGCAAACACACGAGAGGTTTGAGTTTCAACTGATCCATGAAATGAGCAACTTCACTGATAAAGACCATATGATATGGATGAAGCTCTGGAAAAAAAAGCTAGTAAGTGGGCCCTGTACTGGGACTCTTTCCATGGCTTTATATGACATGTGCACATGAACAGATTCTGATGTGACCCAGCTCCGTTTGAAGGAGTGGCCACAGTTTCATGTTTTTCACATGAGGAATGGATGATGACCTAAAGGAAACACCACTGAAGATCACTGACACCTACAGTGTCTGATGATGGAGTTTCTTACGACCAAAACAACATGTTAAATGTACTGCCAGATGTTTTGTCACCTAGCAAACTATAGCTATAGCAAACTACAGTACTCATCAGTGTTTCTATTTTATCTCTCACTCACTGACGACATGTAATGTGACAGTGTTGAACCAACATCTCTTCAGCTCTAGAGACCTTTTTAGGCTCTTTTAGCACTTTGTTTTATTTTTATAGCATAATTAGTGTGTGGTTTAGTTTCCTGTGGATAAGAGTCGTCTAACAGTTAACAGTGGAAATAAAACGTCGTTAAGAGATGCTTCTTTGAAAATACACACATTATTATTATATCGTTTCCTGTAGCATTACTGGCTCACCTGCGACAGACAATTATGAAGACAGTGATGGCAATGATGAAGACTACCCCTGCAGCAGCTGAACCAATGATGAGCGGAAGCTTCTCCTGGATACTGGAGTTATATTCCTCTATAGGTCAAAGGACAGAAAACCAAGAAGATGTGATGAATTTTTAAAGACGGACTTGATCTATGGCTGGATTACATATAGAGTCGTGAAGTGGAAGTTTCCCTAAAAGTTTTTCCCCTTTCTGTATTTTCATTCTTTCAAAGTTCCTGAAGGAACTTGAAGCTCAGTGATCAGTGAATGTTTCTTACTGAAAAGCACTTTGGGAGTTGCAATTCTCTTTCTCCCTTATGCACACAAGCCTAAACCTTTGATCAAAGAACCAGATGTTTTGTAACACAATTGCTAATTTGGATTTTTGTCTGTGGTCCTGGCTCCACCGACCTGCTGCTGTTTATTGTCTACAATTATCCATCTCCAACACATTACTATGTTTAATGTTCCACTCTGCTTCAGATACATTTTGGATTAATATTCTATGCAGACTGTAATGTAAATAATTTTTTCTTGCCACTGTCTCCTTAAGTGCTTGCTCTGGGGTCAGGCTCTGGATCTCTGTAAAGCGCTTTCAGACAATTTTGATTGTGGAAGGTGCTATATAAATAAAATTGAATTGAATGATTTAACTACTTCATGCTGATCTGAGCTGTACAAGAGCTCCAACAGTGAATCATGCAACACTGTCTATGACACCAGGGGCACCCAAAATAGGTCCTTCCACTTTGCAACCCTATTAGGACGCCCCTGGGGCAAACATATGTGTACATGCAGTTAGCTAGTGCATCTGGCTGCCAATCCTACCTTCAGTCATGGTTTGGAAGTACATTTTGCCACTAAAGCGTCCAAATCCAGCGACAGTCCGAGCCCGAACCTGAAAGACGTAGATAGTTCCAGGCTTCAAGCTTCGTATGACTGCAGTGTTAGTCTGACTTCTCGTTAGAGACGAGTTCCACTCAGCCTGGTTCTGAAACACATGCATCAAAAACCTAAATCAGAAAATAATCAGAAAAATGCTGTCTGAGGCAGGGTACATCCTGAACAGGTCTCCAGAGACAAACAACCATTCTCACTCACATTCACACCTATGGACAATTTAGAGTCATGTAAAGTATAAATGAGTCCCTAGAGCAGTAGGATTGTCATTGTTATATGTTGCGGAAAGACTGGGGACTGGGACTCTTATCATCAGCTCTGTACCTTCTCATAGTACTGCAGTTCATAGTCCAGGATAACTCCATTGGGCTGATCAGGCTGGGACCAGGACAGTGTAATGCTGTTGGGGGTTCTGCTGACCTGGTGGATGATGGACACTGCTGATGGTGCTGAGAACAAAATATTGGGACACAAAGTCAGAGGTGGTAGAGAAAATAATAAACAGGCCACTGAAACTGAAGCTGCGACTGAAATTATAACTGAAAGTGAAACTTTTGGGCCTAAACATGATCATCACTCATCAAATCATTGAACAGTCATTAAAGTGAAGCTAGGCTCACCAGCCTGGTTGGTGGTGATGTTGACAGATGTGTACTGTGGTGAATACGGACTCTGGTCAGACACTCCGTTTACAGCTTGGATTTCAAAGGTGTACTGGGTGTGAGCAAGGAGGTCGCTGATGTGGACTCGGGTGTTAGTCAGTCCCAGCTGACGCGGGACAAACTGCACGTTGTCTCCACAGCGGGTGCAGCCACCCCGCCCACTGCCACAGCTCTTACATATGATGTTGTAGACGATATCTTCTCGGCCACCGCTGTCCTGTGGTGGGCTCCACTCCAACCTAAGAGAGGTCTCATTCACAATGGAGATGACGTTTTGCGGAGCAGATGGAACAGCTGGAAGAGAAGGTGAAAAACCAAAGGTATACTAGTAACGTCCTTCAAAAAGCACTTCTGGGATTTGCTTTGCAGGGTGAGCCTTAGAGATAGCATGAGGAGCTTAGACATCTCAAGGGAGCTTGGAGAGGAACAGCTGCTCCTTGAATAGAGTCAGCTGAGCTTGGATTGGGTATCTGATTTCCTCTTTCTGGAGGATCTCTGGGTTGGCCTTCGGGTTTTCACTGAAAACCCGAAGGCCAACCCATACCACACCTTCCGGTGCTTCAGAACACTACAAGAAGAGCTGGAGGACATGGCTAGGGAGAAGGATGTCTGAGAGACCTTGTTTGGCCTGCTGCCATGGTGACAGACGGATAATTATCTGGATTTTTACCCTTTTTTCAGCCTCAGCCATTGGAGAAGCATAAACTCCCTGTTGCCTGTTGTCTCAGGTATAAGGAAACTATGTTGACATAAATGTAATGTTTGTGCACATCAGAGATGGACAGCTGTTGACGTCAAATGGTATGAGCTGCTGTTTGCAGCTGGTACACTGCTCTTCATATAAGTGCTGTCATGGCAGGTGGTTTATACGTACTGGTACACGGCATCTGTGGAGGGTCGGAGTCAGTGCGGTAGTAGCTGTTGCGACAGACACAATTAGTTGCTCCCTCGCCTGTCGTTCGGCTGTTAATGGGGCACTGCAGACATCTGTGGTCTCCCTGGGCAGCCTTAAAGAAGCCTGATGTACAAGCTGTAAGGGAGATACACAAAGGTGGAGGAGGGTAAGCGTAGGAACAAAAAGCATGCTAAAACCAGAAAAAAGGGTCTTATCAAATCAATCCACCGTGCCTTTAGAACATCATGTCATACTGGCTATCGGCTGCTTCAGTGTGAGAAGCATCAGTATGATTATCAGTCAGATTCTAAAATATTGTGTCTGACCCTCTTTCTTCTCTACATTTTCCATCACAGAGCATATGTCTAGCCATGATAGCCTGGATGTCCGTATCTCATGAAAGGTCAGTTCATTGAAGTGACATGTGCTAGGACTCCTTCAGATGCTGTCAGTCCTACTGTGCACAGGGTCAGAAGACATGTCAGACCGTGGAGCAGAGCACACTGTTATGAATTACACAAGACAAGAAATAAAGAAGAGGAGAAAGCAAGAAGGTTACTATAATATCTATCTTTTCTGAGTGAATGTATTATGTATGTATGTATGTATATATATAGTCAAAGCTCAAGTGAAGTTATGGCACACCAGGTTTATAGTGTTCTCTTTCATTATTTATGCCTTTCTTCATTTCACATTCATTCATCTTTAATGTGTCAGAATGTGCCTCTGCTCCAGGGGAGCTGCCTCACACCTTATCGACTTAAAGAGAAAGTTTCAGTTGTTAAAAAAAATATAAACTACAATTTATCAGGTTGTGTGCATTTCATGTATATTTACATAATACTTTTGAAAGGGAACCGTATTCAGCTTTTACTGAATATATTCGGATGAAAAAGTGTGTATGAAGCTGTAGACAAATATCTAATATAGCTCACTGGTTACTGTATTAATGTCTCCTGGTCCTATTGTTTCTACACAACAATAGCATTCAAGTAAAGATGAAGACATGACATTACAATCAGGGAGGATAGATGGGCATTACAGGCTTCTCTGCCCCCCACCCCCACCCCCACCCCGCGTTGGACAGGCCATCAGTGAACTCAAAACAACTTTTTAATGAGCAGATACACAGTGACAGATAAGTCAACCATGATGGCGAGGTTATTTGGTAACACTGATAACTGACAGGAAGCTCAAGTGTGATTACAGTAGCTGTACTGTCAGGGCTAATAAATATAGTTGATCAAATGACAGCAAGGAGCAAGAGATGGATACAAACAAACGAAGATGAATCGCGGTCAGTCAGCAGCTGGAGCTGACAGAAAGGCTACAGTAACTCAGATCACCACTCTGTCCATCTGCCTCTAGCTTGAGGTGCATCCTTCTGCTACAACAGCAGGCACCACATCAGGTTCCAGTCCTGTCGACCAAGACCAGAGATCTGAGGCTGCAGTGGACACAGGTTCACAAACACTGGACAGATGAAGACTGGAAAAAACGTAGCCTTGTCTGATGGCTACGGTATTAGATCCCACAGTATTAGTGCGGTGTTCCTAGTAAAGACAAACAATATCTCATGTGCAGTGTAATTTTATACCATCCTCAGATGTAAGAACATAACAGTGTGTCTGACCATAAAACACTACACAAATGAATGAAAGTGTTCAGTTTTGTTTTTAAACACTTATAAAAGTCTGTAGTTTTACTCTTGGACATATTCTTTGCATCTTTCGGAGTCATTGAGCATGATTTAATAAGAATGAAATGCTGCCTTTGCACCAATCAGACGGGTGGTCCTGGCAACAACAAGGTCAGCCACCAATCAGCATCACCCTGAAGGGTGTGAGGAGCAGTGCAGATTAGATCCCAGCAGTGAACACATGGAGAAGCCATTTGACAGTGTGCTTGGCTTAAACTTGTACATATGCATCAAGAGAGCCTGAGTTAGTAACTGAATATTCATGGTAGGGCTATTAGTTGTACTGCACATTACCATACATTAAGTGACACATTATGCCTTGAAGTCAAACTAATATTTTTTTTATCAGGAATCTATCCATTATCCATCAAATGTATATTTTTAGTCCTGGTATTTTATCTTCATTTGAGATTGAAGCACAACTGCTGTGGAACAGAAGTATCTATATCCTGTACACTAATGACTTCATAATTATGAGAAAAGAATTAGTGAGTAATTATCAGATCCTCGTCTTGTGATTGTGAGAAAAGGATATCAGTCACTGTTACTTGTAGTAGCTGTACTTCTGTGTTTGGTTTGGTTGCTTAAGCGATTTATTCCACTTTGATGGGAATTGACAGGTGTTCCTGGAAAATGAAGGCAATGGATTACACTTTCAAATCTGTTAGAACTGTAGAGCCAACAAACAAGAAGCACCAACAAACTACTGTTTGTCTGCATGAGCTGCATTTCTTTAGCAAGGAACATAAAGGATGTATTGTTTCTGTCTCAGATGTTCACACGTGTGATGATACCAAACCTAACGACACTTTACTCTACAAAAAAATCTAGACTAGACATGATGGCTACACAAAACAGAACGCACATCTGAGAAAGTGACCTGGCAAACAGTCGTCATCACCGACACTGGGCACATCTCACTCAGCTGTAAAGCTTAATCCTTCAGGCTGGAGAATGTTTAGTTGAAAAATCCTTTGACCTTCATCTGCAGACAATAAAGTGCAGCATCATCCTCTGCTGTGTGTTAAACAGGTTTCTAAAGTAAAGTCCTTCTCCAGCCAAGAAGCAGTGAAGGACCTGATCAGGATTAATGATACAGATTGGATGGAAGACTTTAATACCAGAGAAACCGTGCACAGCTGGCAGGCAGAGGATCATGTCTAGAAGGAATCACTGAACATCTTGGAAAATACCCACAGTGCTTACAACTATTTTTAATGGACTCTAACCACCTTTATCATTAATTATTATCATATATCAGCTGCTATAATCTCATCAATACACACTTAAATCAACTTCTAATTCCTCAAACCAGGCTTAGGCACGCTGTTTACACCAGAGTATCTTCCCTTTAAATGAACAATCTAACAAATTTTGGAGAGGTATGCTTGTTTGCTGCCAAATCCACAGTCATCTGCACTGTGCCGCATCTAGAGTAAAGACAGAAGCATAGTATGTTTAGTTTAATAAAACGTCTTTTTGTAATCCACAGCTTTTGGATTAACTTTTTGCATCTTGTTCTTAACTGCAACATTTAAATTGGTGGCCAAATGCAACCTCAAGCAAAACAAGCATGGACAAGCTATAGCAGTTTCCTTTGTTTTAAGCTGCAATACATTTCCAGCCATAATTTACATAATCATAAGAAGAAGTGGTTAGCTGAAGATTTAGCACCTAGGGATGAGACTGAATCAATATCACTCCTCTATCTCTCACTAGCCACCTTCATACAGCCTGTTCAAGGTGAGAATGTTGCACTTTATTGCCATGAAATTTTATACAAGCATTCATGGTCCCCAGACAATGAATCTTGCTGACTTTGGTGATCCCCTGATCTTTCATGACTGACTTGGTTCTGGCAGAGGTCCAGATGTTTTACTGGATAGGTAAACCTTTGCTAATGTCCCTACTAAGTTAAAAGTCAGTCTTTAGTATCACGTGGTGGGGACCACAAATATTTGTACATACTTATGTAGTGCATCCAAGATTTGATAATGAGATATTTTAGTCCTGGACCAAAGTGGTGCGCCAACAGACCTACTTTAATTCCTTGAGCCATGCTGCTAGTGAGGCCAAAACCACCTCTGACTCAAGAAGGTAAGCAGCACGACCAAGAAGGTGCAAATCTGCTGGGACAAGAAATCAAGAACCGACAGGCTCCTACCTCTGCAGACTGTACCATTGTCCACCGCTTCATACCCAGCTTTGCACATGCAACGCCCGATGGGTACCATCCACTCCCCATCCCCATTACAGTACAGCTTGATGGGTACATCCACCTCCTCCCCATTGGGAACACACACCCCTCTGGCTGCTACCAGTGAGGTGCTCTCTGCTCCAGACAGAGTCTCAGGAAAGGCAGCGCCATTCTGGATCACTCGGGGACATTTCCTGTAGAAGACTCGAACAGCAATGAGTGACATGCATGCGCCATAATCCTGGAAAGCGAGATAGAAGCCGTTGCGCGAAACAGGTCCAAAACTTCGGACTTCGCTGTTGATCTTCATGATGCGACCACCAAGATCAACCTGGGAGAAGCTTTCATCAGCTGCTATAGTGTCCACTTTCACCCAGGGGTTCTCCATCCAGGTTGGGGACGATTTAGTAGCCGTGTCCGAGTCAGACTCATAGTAGTACAGGTTGAAGGTCTCCTTGCAGGAGCCAGGGACATTGGGAATAGAACTGCAGTCACGCACTGAAAACTTCATCTGCACATGGATGCGCTGAGCACCACGGCGGCGGATGTATTTGGTGCGTACCCAGTTGTTCTGGCTGCTATCAAAGACATTGCACACCTGGTATGTTCGGATGGTGTTCATGTTTTCATCATAGCCACTAACTTCTTCCCACTGAAAGAAAGACAAGAAAAAAAAACTACTGATGACAAAACTACAGTGACACACAACAAATACATTGTAAGTAAAAAAACACTTTACCTTGATAGAAACAGTTATTTTTACGGGTCCTACAACAACAAATATGTAGGCACACGACAAACGTCCCCCAAGTAACAATGTTCAAAGCTGTTCTTTTTAGTTTCCAGAATCTCTAGAATCCGATCATTAAAAAGATTTGTTCCAGTGATTCATTCATTAAATCGTTCAGTGCTTGACTAGGCTTCTGAATGCGTGGTCCCACTCACCGAACTGAAATTGACGTCTTTTTAATGACCTACAGTGAGCCTGATTCGGGCAGTTTGAGCCGCTGACTACATATATTATAACTATATTCTATATAGTTATAGTATTATTATACCAGTTGGCAATCCTTGCTGTAAATGAATACCATAAAATATGCAACTAAAAAAACCTGTCCTTGTCCTTTGGTTTGAAGTATTTCAACCAAAAAGAGATTTGGCTGTCAATCAAAAGACGTTCATATTTCGTGAAGTCACCACAGCTGCTGTCACACTGTAACAGAACATCTGTATACTGGCTACATGTTCCCTGTGTGTTGGTTTGTTCCACTCACCCCTTGTGATGGGTAGATGGTCCAGCCCAATTCTGCTGTTGCTGTTGTTGAATCCATTAGAACTTCTGCAGAAGACAAAAATGAAAAGATCAGACTTAGAAAAAAACATTCAAAAAAATGACCTGCTGTCCTAGTACACCCCCTTTTTTTTAAATAATTTTTGGGATGTATCACTTCCATGAAGAAAGACTGAATTTCCTTTTAAGCAAACCACACAATTAAATTCATAGAAATGAAAGTTAAATACAGTGTGGCAATCATCGTGGGAAATTAATACCACATTTAACATGAAGCCCATTGTTGGTCTCAGCCAGCTGAGAATGTTGTCACTCTGTCTGGATCAGGATCTCACAGGAGCACTAAAAAGAGCCCATTTTAAATTTACTTACAGCTAAAAGTTTAAAGCTTTTTTCCATGAAACAATATTTTTCATAAAACATAGAATATCTTAGTACTTGGTTTGATCCCAGCATCATCTGACTATGTTCCAAAATTCTGTGGTGTCACTGAATGTTTGGCTTTCTCAGTCTTCAGGCGTCCCCATAAAGGTTCAGTGGGGTTGAAGTCAACCAAAGCAAAAGTCCATGACAGTCAGGACTCTCAGGTCTTCTTTGGTCTTCAAGTAGTTCTTGATCTTCTGATGGTGCGGTCACTTCTGTTTGGCTTGATTTGGATCCAGCTGATCCAGTTTCTGCAAAGCGTGTTGGAGTCTCATGCACAGCTCCTCTTTGCTTAGAATAACAATTTGACTTCTGACACTTTCACTTAGTGGCATTTGCCCACTATCACAGAGCTACTCAGAGAACAGTGATCTGCTAGAGGCACAGCCTTATTTAGAACAGGTGAACACTGGCTGCAGGCTGAATTACTTGAACAAGCCCCTGATGAGTTGATCTGAATGCTTGCTTTAGTGGAAGAGATACAACTCAGGGAAATCTGAATTAAATTGGTCAAATTAGCTAAATCTTATAATCTGCAGAATTTTAAATATTTCTTCTTCATATTTAATATATTTATTTATTATTGTCTATAGTTATGCTTTGCCTAAAATAAAGACTGCATCCAACACATGATGATATGGGTCATGATCACTCAGATTCTGCCCAGCAAGTGAATGACTGATTGATCACACTGTGCAGTCGTGTATGGTGACAGTGTGAAAAAACACAGACCCCTGTTGTCTGATGAACCTGGACTGTATTCTGTTTTCACTGGTTCCTGAAACACCACCAACCCCCTGCCTGGAGACATCTGTTCTGTCTGTCACTGCATCCATTAGCTCATGAGTGAGGTCCATAATCTCAGTGCCATCCTCCCCACTACAGAGGAGAAACCATGTCAGGTGAAATCATGCTGCTAGGACTGTGTCTCCCACACATGTTCAATTATTCACATCATCCTGAGAGTCTGCTGCTGAGTAAAGCTTCTTCATTCAGCGGCTATGAGGGCAGAGATGATCACATGTTGGTGGCTGCAAATCACAGCTTGTGTTATTGTTTTTAAAATGTCCTTTTAATGTTTTTGGATGATAGTGGAACTTAACAAGACTGAAAAAACAAGACTTATTATGCTTAGCCCTCTACACTGATCAAGGCTCACTATGCTTCAGAATATTCTCCACTCCATATTCAAGGTCAATTAATCAAACTGGAAAATTCTCAAAATCAACAAAAAACATTGTGGATCGGCTTCCACTGCTCTTAGATCAGTTATGATACTGCACACATGATTACACACACGTGTGGAAACTGTGTTTGCACATTAGAAAAGTTGCATTACAAAAGTTCAGTTTACAAAAGTCAGTTTGTATTGTGAAGCAGTTCCTCACTCCTGTCAGCAGACCTGGTCCACCTGACAATTATCAGATAACTTGGTGTGTTTAGACTCGGAAGTACACCACCTTGAAGTTTCATATTTATTTGATTTACACATTTACAGTTAATCATGTAACATGTAACACTTAACCCAGGCCATTTCATTCTGTTCTATAAATGTACCCTTTTAACAGAAAAACATGAGTTTGAAATTTGTTCTGGTTCTGATTTTCTTTCCTTTAAGATTAGAATGACTCCGGCCGACCGGATGAATGGTAAGGTTGCATACCATATGGGCACATATGCCCTGAGCAGTGAGCACCCGGTTTGACTCCTGGTGGGCCTGACTATTTGCTGCACTATACTCCCTGCTCTCTTACATTCATCTGTCACTGTACTGCATTCTCCAATAAAGGCGCAGAAATGCCCCAAAATAATCGATTCAAAATAAATAAATAAATAAATAAAAGATTAGTCACTCTCTCATTTCAACTTTCTTTCGTACATTCTTCGCAAAGAATTCATTGTGAACTTTATATGACATCTGAGCAATTTTTTATCATTGATAAGAACGTCTGTTCTCTTCCTCAGAATGGCTGCCTGACTCCATGTTCCTAAATCAAACAGAAAAACCACAGACCATCCTGCTGTGGGATCACACCGTCCACAACACCTGTCAGCATGCTGACGTTACCACCCATGAGTACTCAGTAGTCATTACTCAATCTTTGAACTCTCTCTTTAATCCATTTTGATCTCAGCTACACACCTGTAAAGTTTCATGGCTGAATCTTGCACAGTTGTGACACTATCACTGTGACAAAACCTGTCCACAGACAGACAGACAGAAATGTAAACAGCTGTAGAGTCCTCTAATCAACCTCTTTGGTAGTTCCTGCTGAAGTGGGTGTCTCCAGGACCACGTTTTACCATGATGACACACACACACACACACACACACAGATTTACAAGGTGAACACCTCTGATGTGAGACTTTTAAGTGGTGTTTTATTCATTCTATCCACAGAAGAGAGAGGATTCACTGAACACACTCAAACATGCTGCTTTCAGTTACAAGTAAACTCTTAATTTCAACTTTCACTCCCACAGCCCAGATTTATCTAGATGGGGGAAGTGAAAGAGCAGTGCTTCCCTCTCCTTCATTTATCACCACTGAACAGGGGCCAAGAGATCAGACTGGGATCAGACTGGGATCAGTCACTTTAGTTTTTTAAGTGCAAAAAAACAAAACAAAACAATAAATTAAAACACATGACATGACACATACCAACACTTCTAATGACAGTGGTCACTGGTAGAAAGACCTCTCCTGAGTGAACAGTTAAGTGTGTGCGTATTGACTGTATTGAGCGTGTTGAGCATGCTACAGATTCACCACGGCGACAGGTAAATAAGGATGTACCTGCCTGGGTGCTATGGCTCTCTGTCAGGCACTAACACATGTTCTAGGAGGAGGACAGACCTCTTTGATTTCACTGATAATAAGGAGTTGCCATGTTCTTTTTATTGTATTACCCAGTGATTAGAGACACTGGTGGAAGGTATTCATTCTCACTCACTCACGTGCACTACTGCAAAGCCTTGACAACCTTGCTGACAAGCAGGAGGTATCGTAGTAGTCCTGGTAACTCGAGCCCTCTGGCAGCTCTGGTGAAATAGCACCAAACCAATAGGAACAGGAATTCACTGGACTGTGGCTCCTCAGCAGTGCCAGACTGACACAGCGGCATATATTCAAAAACTACATTTAGTGGAGTTTTTGTCACACCGAAATATTTACTTTATCTCCAGTATGATATGAGAACTGTGACAGGAATGTTCCATCAGAGAGACCAGCGACAACATGAAAAATAAAAACGACTCATAGATCAGCGTGTTATGCATCTAAAGCTTAAAGGATAATTCCAGTTGATCTCAGAAATAAATGTGACTGCTGTGGCTCTGTGGCTTGTGCTAACTGTGCACCCACCACCTTCTTTCTCGTGTAACGTCCCCACTGACCTTACCACCCTGCGTTAACACTTCTCTAAGACGTCGCGTTCTTTTAATATATGTCCAGCAGAAATTAGAGTTTTGCTCGGAGCTGCTACTGGAGAGTCAGCTCACAGTGAAAGAGGAACTGAAGGGCTGTGACAGACAGCTTCTTCAGGCTCAGCAAGAGGTGACAGACAGAAGCTCAGACAGATTTGTTGGAAAAAAAAAAGCTGGCAGTGAACGCAGAGGCGGTTACCATGGTAACCGACATCAACATCAACTGGCACATGGAACAGGAAACTCAGTTTCCTTCAACTCTCGGTTAACAAATTGAGTTTTCACTGAACCTGCTTTTTTTTTTTTTTTTTTCTCCCTGTGCAGCCAGTTTTTAAGTTATACACAACCACTAATATAAAACAAACAACATATATATATTCTAAATTCATGCTAACACAAAAATAATGTATCATTAGGAGAATTAGCTCTAACTTATTATTATTAATGGGAGTTTTGTATTGGTTTTCCGTGTCAGGCTGGAATGCAGGCATCCGCCGTTGAATCCAAATGGCCCATTTTTCCGGCTGCTCGCTTCCTGTTAGTATCAGCAGCGATTAATGAGGAGCTGGATGGGGCGGCGAGCCAGGTGTCAGAGCCGCCGCTAAACAGGAATAAAGAGGCCAAGCACTGACCCGCAACCAATTCCCAGACTCAGCCAAGAAGGAAGCAGGAGCGAAGGAGGAGGCTCACGATCTGAATGCTTCTCTGTGTTAAAACGGTGATCCAGCCCTGTGGTGTTTCACACTTTCATCAGTCTTCTTTGTTTACTGGTACTGTTTCCTGTATCCGAGACATTTTCAGTCAGCCGACTGGAATCATTTTCTAATCCTGACTCACAGCAACGCTCTTTATTAATGGGTGTAGAACTTACATAACAAAATACCAACACACTACTAACTCATTCTAGTACTTTTTTTTTTCAACAAAATAAGCTGAAGTACTCAAAAGTTATGCTGGATGTCTAAACACAAGCAACAGCCACAGGATTCGAGATGTATGCCTCAACAAAATGGACTAAAATTTGTTCAGTTTTGATTATAATGTACTTTCACCAGTTAATATCTGAATATAGGCAATGGATCAATTGATTATCGATACTAGTCAACTGATCCAGCAGCAAACTCAGACACAGGCAGGAGACAGACACAGTTAGAGAGCAGCTGCTGAAAACAGTGGAGCATTTAGCAGCTAAAGTATAATGTATAAGCTCTGTGTATAAGGACTGTGACATACAGGCAGTATGAAAAAAACTATAATTTCAGTATTCACACGGTGGATGCAGTACCAAGTTCCATGGTGGATGCAGTACAGATGTCCTTTGAGTTCTATTCCAAGGCCATCGCACCAGTCACCATCAAGTTCGGCACAGACCAAGGTGATGCACTGTCCCCGCTGCTGCTCTGCATAGTTCTGAACCCCCTCGGCCAGATCATCATGGAGAGTGGATATGGATACAGGCTGAAGTGGAGTGACCATCAGCCACTTCCTACACATGGATGACATCAAGGTGTGTGCCAGGAGTGAACGAGACGTCGACTCACTGATCCACCTCACCAGGATCTACAGGAAGGACATCGGGATGATATTTGGACTGGATAAATGTGGCCGCATGGTGGCAAAAAGAGGGTAGGTGATCAGGACTGAAGGGGTGGAGTCACCAGAATCAAGACATCAACCTGTTCTCCCTACCAGTCATCAGGTACCCAGCTGGAACAGTAAGCTGGCCTCCTCGCAATGTACAGAGGGTTCCACCTAAAGTCCAGCACTCTGAGACTCTCCGACCAACGAAACATGGGAGGGTGAGGATTAGTGAGCGTCAGAGTATGTTAATGTATATAACAGATAATGTATACAACCTATTCACACATAGGCAGATCAATACAACAAATATTGTGAAAAACTGCATCTTTTTGAAAAAGACTTACTGAAACTAACTATAGACTCAGGTAAGTTCCAGTTCCATGTTCCATTATTTAGCTTCTATCAAAGAGACATAATCTGAGATCATCCAGACCTGTGAGTTTACCTTCAGCTGCCTATATGCATATGAATTTTACCAACCAGCAAACATAAAATCCACCATGATCAGACAGATCAGGGAGAGGGGGAGCTCAGAAGATACAAGTTAATATATTTGTTAATAATGAAGAGCGGTGCGTTTAAAATGCAGGCTGGAGTTGGCTGGAGCTGCTGATGGGAGCTGGAGCAGCAGAGAAATGGGGACAGTGTGGGCTGGAGAGGGCGGGGTGCATTAGTATATGTTGCCCTCCTTTCGTGACTAGACATTCGTCATGATGGCTCCTCAGTCTCTGCAGTTTGAGCACAACTGACACAACACAATATGCACTTGACGTGAAGGAACTACTGAATATCAACACTAATGACATTCTATCCACACTGGAACTCAGACAAACCTTTAATGACTGTTACTGGCTGTATTATCGAAATGACTTATCATTATTTTGGGATGCAATTGACATTTCAGTAAAAGCAGTGTTAGATTCTTGTTGTCATCATACACTGTAAAGCTCACTTTGTCTCTTTCTCTGTCCAATAATGGCTCCCTCCCCTTCCCACTGGCTCCCTCTGTCCCTGCATTCCTGCAGTATATAGAGAGAGCTCTTGTTCTGCCTTTCTCTGCATGATTCAATGAAAAGTAGGGCAAAGAGGAGGAGAGAGTGGGCCAACTAAGTCCAGCACACATAATCCTTGTAGGCTGCGCCACGCTCTGTATGCCACGCTCTGTATGCCACGCTGGATTAAACCCACAGGGATACATCAGCGAAATTCACTTTGCTTTATGTCACGGCGCTGCTTTGTTTTTATGTCCGTGCTGCTCTCAGCACCAGCTTTCATCCTCAAACACAGGCTCTGATTACTTTTCTTTAATTAGGTCAATCAGACAAAATTTCATTTGAGTTTAAATGTAATCTGACGTGCTATGTTAAGGTGATGATGTTATAGATATGATTCACTATCCACTAATATGTACTAATCCCAGAGGCCCTAAAAGCCCCAAGTCTGCTCCCAGTCGGTTGTATGTAAATTTGATGAATAGAGGATTTGTTTAGGAACTTTAACCACTAACCCGCGATGTCAGATAACACGTCTGGATGTTAGTGTGTTTAGTTTTTAGTGTATTATAATGACTTGGTGGAGATTCTCTTAAATAAAGATGTTTTGATGCTTCCTACTAACTGACAGTCTCACAGCACTGTCACACAAAGCATACAGGTCAGAGGTGGGGGTGGGGATCCCCTTGAGGTCCAACAGGTCCACCCATAATCTTAATTACAATGAAGTCTAGTGTACTTCTATTGTATTTTGATCACATGCCCATCCATCGTGGTAATACTCCTCAGGGCCGTGGAGGGCAGACCACCTAATAGACCCCCCCCAATCTGATTTAATCCCACGCCCAATCCAACTTTCAGCTCCTCCCTTTTTGATCACATGATATTTTTGTTAAAAAAATTTAAACCTGGTGCAAAAAGTCTAGATCCAGGGCTGATGCTAGAGACTTTTCTGACAGCAGCTGACATCTTTGACTTGTGCCTTTCAGAGCAAAGCAGCAGAGGTCTTCACTGGTCTCAGGTTTTAGATTTGAAAGACAATGTTCTATCCTGTTCAGTATCAGTGAATCAACATCAGAACAAAGCTGCTCCCTCTCTCAAAACACACCTGATACCATGTATCAGGTCCATTCAAGTCCATCCAGGTCCATTCAACCTGAGAAATCAGCAAAACAAGACCCTACCAACCCAATTAGACTGAGCATTTGGACCCGGTCTGACTCAGGGCCCCAAGTCAGGTTTTGGTTCCTCAAAACTGAGTGGACCTGCGAGGACCTCTACACCTGCATATTCTCCTTCAGCCGTTTCTAAGACATGTGAACACTGCCAAGGGAAGTCACTCCAACCACCTAAGACTATAGTCCACCTAACCACCATCTGACCAAACTTTGAGTTTTTCAGTTCTGTTTTGATACAGTGAGTACTTTCCATATGTGCATCCTCCACTCTGGACTTTTAAAAGTAACTCATCTCTGTTTTGGAACAGCTCAGATGCACTCAGAGGCCAACACACAGTCACAGGGCTTATTTCAGGGCCTATAGTATGAGCTTTGACTCAGCCTGTGTAGACAGCATTAACACATGAAAGCTCATTCCAGCCTCCATCTGCTAATGAAGACCTTGTGAAACGACTGAAAGTTCTGGAAAAAGCTGGTACGTGAACCGAGCTGTGATTGTTTTTATCAGAATTTCCAAGACCAAGAGTGAAATTTGAAGCTTAAATCAGACAAGAAGTCCACTTCATCACTTCATCCACTGGTGAAGTGATCAGTGGATAAACTTTTGAAAAAAGCCAGTGAGTGGGCATTGAGTTGTAACATCACTCCTGCTGGAAGCCAGCATAGTGAAAGAGATGAATCCTGTGTGAAGCACTTTCGATCATCTCTGGTAAAAACCTGCTTTCACCACAGACTTTCTTTCTCATCTCTTCCTTCCACTGTAAATGAATTATTTCTTTCTTGTCCCTGCCATGAAAAATGGAAGCAGTAGTGGAGCCTGAAGGGTTTTCAACATGCACACGTCTCTTTGGTAAAAATGACAATTTTACTCTGCGCGTAGGTTTAAATGAAATGTAACTGAAATGGCTTCTAAAAAAATTCAAATCATAGTGGGGATCTATTGATACTAGGTTTTCTCTGCTGTCTAAAACTGTCATCTAGTGAAAACTTGTCTGTTTTCCTCTGGTCATGGCTGGGCTGCTGGATAACACCGTCAGAGCAGAGACTGATTGAGCAGATGTCACATGAACTAAATCTTCTGATCTCCTGGGGAAACAGAAACATGCCTTGGTAGATTTATGCTCAACAAAAAGTTACGCTTCAGTGGATTTACAGGCTCAGTGTCTTGCTGGGTTAAAAAAGCTCTGAACTATCTGTGCTTTTTACCTTTGGGGAAATCTAACGCCAGTAAGGTGCAGGACATGGTGTGACTACAGGTGTAACACTGTGTATTTCAGCTTTTTTTTACATTACATGTTGCATTGGGAAAAATTGTGTTAAAGAGAAAGTGTTAAAGAAAAAGGAAACAGGGCTGCTTACAGCATGGGCTACGATCACAGCTACCTGAGCTGGTTCCATGTATTAAAAAAAAAAATAGATGGCATATGGTTATCTTCAGGTAACTGGACAGGCTTGACACAGACTGGAAACAGTTAAAACACAGACCTACTTCAGTTAAATGCTACCAGAGACATTTCATGGACTAGCTGCTCCACAGTGGACACAGTCTGGCCACCGATGTGATGCTGCTTTGGCTCTCATGTCATGGCGACCATAGGCCAGTGAAGAACTGGGTCATGGGCTGTTTTGATGCTCGATGTTTTCTGTCACTGCTCCCAGAGGCGAAAGAGTGCTGTGCCGCTCCTAACGCTGAATATTGATTGGCTTAGATAACTGACTTCCACCGAGAAATGTCAGCAAAGGGCATTGAGGCCAGGCTGGCTTCTCTCCAGGAACAAACAGAGGAATGAGGCTGAATCTTAGGCTGAATAAGTTCGAGATAAAATATGCTCTCTGCCTCCTAGTTCTTTATCATAATGATGCTACAGCCTTTGTGCATATTTTCAAAAGAGTGTAAAAACTTTTTGCTAATATCTGTTTAAACAGATATGCGATCCTGCTCATCCTGGAGCCTCTGAGTGACTATGACATTGGTTGAGAGCCACTGTTGCTAGGAGACATGCTGTCAACCTCCATGTTGGGCTGCTGCCTGCAGAACATCATACAGTATAGATTATCAGCCATTAGCACGTTAAGTTCTAATGTCCCTTACAACCGTCATCATTTGGGAGGTCCCAGAGCGCTACTGTGCTGGGGGGGGGGGTGCTTAGCATTAGCTTGATACTTTCTTAGCACCACATGGGATGGGTGGTAGAATTGGGGATGTTTATCATTTGTGAACATTCACATTACTGGACAATTCAAGACAGCTGTATGATTTCAGAGTTGGTTGTGTGAACATTGAATAACATCATGTACTGGCAATGTAGCACCATCTCCATTAACTTTGGGTTGAGTTACCTCTAATGACGGGTTCTGGCTCTGATTGATGTGAGGCACGTCTGTGTTATTAAGAGCCAAGTCCATTTACAGTACACAACAAAAGTGAGTACACCCCTGTCTGTGTGAAGAGTGAAGAGGCTGTGGTTTCACAGGTTCTCTTATAACCTTGTTCTTGCAGTTAGACTTAACTGGAAGTCACAGGTGTGATCACTTCAGTTGTGTTGAGGTGCATTTACACAGTTTTAAATCATTTAACGTGTTAGTGATATTACAAAGGTGTACTCTGGTTTGTTGTATACTGTATATGATGAGTGTCCCAGTTGTTATTGCCAACTGACAATGTGAACACTATTTACACGACAGAGACTCACAACCACGGTAGATGTGATATAAACGTGGGCAACTGGAAACAATGGAGGACCCAGAGTTGGTTTAAATATATTGTAGAGTGATCAGAGCTGCCTGTGATATCACATTTACAATTACACCAATCAAATTCCAGGACAAAGATCATCAAATGGTCCCAAAAAATTAGATTTACTGAAAAACAAGAATATGAAGGGATCTGTCAACACAAAAAAAGAATAAATAAATAAAAATGAAAAATAATGAAATAAAATAAAATAAAACTGAAATCTCTGACTGAAGGTCACATGTCAACGCTCTTCAAATCTGGATTTATTAGATAGATTTAGTATGTGAACGTTATGTTTTGCATAATAAACCAGCATCTGTCAAGTTGGTGGAACAATCTAAAATATGAAATAAATAAGAAAAAAGTATATCTAAAATGTGTCAGGACCATCTTCACATCAGGACCTACAATAGGAGTTTTTTAAAAATAGGCATGTTTTTCTGATGAGTGTTTCCTCTCAGCACTATGATCTGTATCAAATCACAAGAAGGAAACAATTATCACGCGAGCACAACTCTGTTCCTGCGCGAGCTTCTTGAGGGGACACGGCCAAGTATGAACGGCATCAACAACACAGGCGGGTACAAGACATGGCAATTATGTGCAATACAGCTCCAGCTGAGAGGCAGAGAGGAGACGTGATACACATGTCGGTGCTGGATGAGCACTCGGGCAACATCTGTGCACCGCTGCTGCAAACGGGGCCTCCCAGGTAAAAATACCCAGAGGATGTGAATAAGCTAAGAGTGGGAGCAGAGCACAGAAGCTCTGTAAAAACCAGACTATCAGAGCCAGTGCTGGACCACTGGATGGCTCTCAAATGACATTATGCACAACATGTCAAGTACTTTCTGAGGTGAGTTAGTTCCATTTCCTCCTACGTTAGTGAAATTTGTGACATGACTAATTTTTTTTGTGACAGGATGATGGAAAAAAAACCCACATCTGGTACATGTTCTGTCTGAAGTGTCTGTATTAGCCTCGTTCCACCTCTTCACTGAAGTTACACACTAAATGGCCAAAAGTATGCGGACAAGCTCACATTCCAGCCCTATGCATTAGTATGCACTCTTATAACAACCCCCAGTCTTCTGGTTTCAGCTTTCTGGCAGACACAGGAGATCAGTTTTGAGGATGTTACCAGAACTTGTTCCAGGCAGACAAGCATGTTTACCTGCTTCAACACTGCTAACATCACTACATAATGACACTCACTGGCTGTGAACAGCTGAGAGAATTTTCCAGCCTTCCGGCACTGGAGAGAAACTGTGAACAACCTCATTTAAAAACTAACTCCAGAGTCCTTATTAACACAGTGATGTGAGGGTTTTATTTCTCTGCAGCTTTGTGTTTTAATTATGTCTCATCTGTAAAATCACAAAGTGTCACTGAGAGTTTGAAAATATGATAAATAAATGAAGTAGAGTTCTAGATGAAACTCACACTAGTAGTGCAGTGATTGTTTTTTATTTTTAATTTAACAGTACTTCACTTCCAGTGGTTCAGCTCTGAATCATATGCATGTTCAGTGAGGCAGAGGAGGGTTATGTGTATATTAGATCTGACATGTTGCACATCTGCGAATCATGTCCTGATGTCCTCATTCTTATCCTGCTCACGTTTTCTTCAGGCTTCACAGTTTCTTACATTTCTCCATTTTGTAAATTTGTCTTAAATCCAGTCCTACAGAAGCGCATGGTTATATAAGAGTACTCCTGCAGTTTAGCGTTGGTCTTCGGTTAGAAGCGATTACAGAACGGAGTCACAACAACAGTGTAGGCCAAGCACCAAAAACACTGAATCCTACGTTTCCATAATGCAACTCAGCATCATCTTCAGACCTCCCTGCCATCAGGGTTTTATTCTCAAACTTTAGAAAGATCCTTCAGAGCCACAGAGGACATTACACCAGCCCCACCTGTTTCTGTCCTCCAACTGTAATGACCATATAGGCCACTGGTCCCTAAGCTCAGATACAAGCAGCAGGTGCACTGGACCTTCATCATCATGGATGGCTGTAACACAGCCTGTAGAAGCATACCTTCAGCACCTGCAGGCCTTTGTTGTCATGGTAATAATAATAATAATAAACCTATGGTTAAAGTTGTGTGAGTGATCACAGTTTGGTTCGGTTTAGCCTCAAAAACGACTTCCTTTAGGGTAGTGAACCTTCGTCCTAATTACGTTACAATAATAAAGACACGGTTAAGGTTGTGGAGCCGTCATGAATGAAAGAAACAACGCTGAAGGTTTCAGACAGGAAACAAACAGTGGTTTCCACAGTAAAAGTCCTGTGTTTTGTCCACCCATCCATCCACCCCAATGAACGCAGACTTTGCCAATCTTTATACTTCATCACACGACTTCATCCTTTGCTCTCGTCTCAATTACTATGGCCACTTACTGTGGGCTCATTTTTCAGAGAAGGGCCATCTCCAGTGTAGAGCAGCTCTCACAGACTGAGAAGTGCACGACAAACCATGATGAGTAAACTGATCTTTAAATTTAAAGTGGCCCTTTAAATTTGACTTCCTGAAGTTGCCTTCTGATCATGCTTCTCTGTCTGAATCCAGTTTCAGGAATTAGAATATAATACTAACGTTCTAAATAAATTTGGTGAGTGACCCACAAGCTGGGGTTCTTTGGCCATGTCGCCCACCAATCAGAGGGTCGGTGGTTTGAGGTCAGGTCGTCTGTGTGACAATGACTTTACGGTATTCATTTAATCATACTAAATACTGAGGCACAGTCAAAACGGAAATGAGGTGGCTCTTCCATGTTTATCTGATTTGGAGACAACGTCTTACAGAGACAAAACAAAATGTTGGTGCAGTGTAAAAACTAAAGACTCTGTATGTACTACTTGTGCTGCTAGAGTCACACTGGCACACTACGGATTTCCTTACCTACAGGCGTTTGGGCACAGATACAGTCCTATGTGGTCTTCACTAAGTTCTGCTGGGACTTCATCATCATCATCTAGATAAGCAGTGTTTTTACAGGCACCAACTGATGACACCACTACTGATCTGCTGACGGCTGATATCTGGTGGACTACTGTGACTGTGAAGGCAGCGGACTTTTCATTCAGCTGATGAATTAAGATCTGGATCCACCTCCTGACTGAAGTTTTTCACGCTCGCTGCAGTATGTAAGCCTGCTGCAAAGACATTCACGAACGATCTAAGAAACAAGCCCAGTCCAGACAACGCGACAACTGCACTGATTCGTTTCCCCGGCGGCCTCTACCGGTGTCAGAGACAGAGGAACACATAGAGAAGCAGACTGATCGCAGACTGATCTGAGCCTCAGCCGTCTAACATGTTTGCTGCCTCTCACAGAGCTACATTCACACACCCCTTCTTTTCTCTTCCTCTCTCTCAGATGATGGAGGGAGCTCAGCTGTCCGTCTCTCTCGTCTCTCTCCTCTTCGCGCCGTCCACACACATTCAGTCATTCACATCCGAGCGTGAGTTGGACGCCGGCTTACCTTCGACAGCCCACACCGTTGGCAGCATCCACAGAAAACACAGGACATCCATAATTATTCCAGGCATTCGACTGTAAAAAGCCAATGCGTTCATCGCGCAACCGTCCAGCAGCGGGCCATGGACTGTGGATTCATTCAGAGCTGCAGAGCATCATCCTCATCCTCATCCTCATCATCAGCAGCAGCAGCAGGGGATAAAGGCTGAGGAGCTGCTGCTCAGGCCAGTTTGGGAGAAACCAAAAGGGAGGGGGCGGGGGGGAAAAATACGCCGGAAAAACGACACAGCACCGGCATCAGTCTGCAGCCACTGACTGAGCCTTAATGCAAGGCTGACTGTAAAAACACAAGAGCTGGTCCTGGTGTGAAAATGAAAGAGCTCTTATTAATGAGCTGTGGGTTTAAGAGGAGTTACAGGTCATCAACAAACCAAAGCCCCACAAAACTAAGTACATTCACTTAAATACTGAACTCTGGGGTATTAGTGCCTTATTTTCTACATCAAACTCATTTCACAGGGAAATGTATTTTTTTACTCTACATTTCTTTTACAGCTGTAGTCACAGATTAAGGTTTTACATAGAGTACATTTAAGCTCATAAAATACACTAAATAGATAAAGATTAAATCAGATGCAGTGGTCAAATTATTCAATGAATTCAAGAATTGTAACAGAACCGATTTTTCCCTCTTTCCTTTCCCATGAATCATCTTCCAACCCCTCAGATGCATCATGTGACTCTAAATGAGTTAAACCCAGCGCTGCCATGAGCAGCAGTTAAAACACCAGTAAAAAAAAAAATCTTTTTGCAGATGATACTTTTACTTTTACTTCAGTGGGATATTAAATGCAGGACTTTTACTTGTGATGAAGGGTTTTTTTTTTTACAGTGTGCATTGGCACTTTTTGAAGTAAAGGATGTGGATACTTCCTCCACCACTGTTCATTTCTCTTACTCTTTACTGTAACTGACTTTCAGCTGCTCTCGTCTCTTTCTTTTCTGCTACCACTTTTACTGCTTTCGGTCGTTACACATCCTATGTTCCCATGTCACTCATGCCTTACTCTTTTACACTGGGAAACATTTCAACTTGCTCATATTCGTACACTGTTTCCAAACCTCCAGAGACTCCACATTTTTAGTGCCTTCGTGCAGTCACCTGCTTCCTCTGTCTCAAAGGCTTATCATCCAAGGAGGTCCTTGGCCTGATCTGACCTGATCTGGCCCCTCAGACTGCTGCCTCTTTGCCAAGATGAAGAAGGAGCTCAGCGGTCGCCATTTTGACAGTGATGATGATGTCATTGCTGCTGTGGACCACTTCCTGGAGGTCCAAGACGCTGATCTCTCCAAAATAGGGGAGGAAAAGGAGGGGGGCGGTTCATTCTCATTTCATATACCTCAGTAAACCGTTTGGCATTTATAAATGTGTCTCTACAAATAACTCTAATACTATATTACTCTGAAACCTGTGGCTATGATATTTGGTTGTCCACATAGTTTTGTATTGTACAAGCATTCATCACATTATCTGTGTTTTATATGTTTCACATGCTCCTGAACAATATAAATAACAGGGAAGAAAAAAAATTAACATTTACTGTCCAGAATGCTCAATCCGAGCAGAGTTTCGTGCCTTAGCTTCACTGCTGTCACATCCACAGAGCTGATCTGACGGAGCTATCTCAGCAGAGAGGACTGCAGGAAAGAGAGAGAGAGCAATAGAGGCATCTCAGACTTTTAAAATCAATTTTAATGCAAGGAACAGAAACTGAATCATCGAAACAAACTGTTTACAAGACAAAAGTAGAGATGAAATGAACTAAAAACATCGCTAAACCTTACTACGTCATCCAACAATGAACAAATGAGGTCAGTATAACCCCACTGATGTACAAACATATCCATGCTATTCATTTATGAAATTTTAAATCAGTTAAAACTCTTGTATTTTACAGAAAGGTCATGTATATAGACAATTCATTTTAAAAGTCAGCACTTTGTTGCATTTATTTTCTTGTGTCCTGCTGCAAACAAAAAGTGACTGTTTTAAAAGACTGTTTAAGACCACGCTTCATTAAAGGTAAAGTAAAGAAACAACCAAACACACAAACACACAACCAGGACCACAGCCAGCACCTGGACCTCCTGGAGCTGCACTGTCACAACTCGACCCTGTCAGCTTTAACAAATCTACAGAAGCCCATAGAGGACCTGCATGCAGGATTCTGTATGTCCACATTAAACATCCAAAGAGAAACACCAGCCAGTTCATGTAGGACAGAGTCAGTCTGTTACCCACTGATTATTAATATTCAACAAAGAACACTTACATTTCATACTTTCTGACATACTCAAACTGTCAGAGACACAAAGCACAGACAGATCCAGAACAAGTACAGAGTCAGAGACCACAGTCTGACCACAGAGAAAGGACAAGGAGGAGAGAGTCTGTGGTCACTGCAGGACAGGTGAGGCAGAGACGGAGGTGAGGCAGGGACGGAGGTGAGGCAGGGACGGAGGTGAGGCAGGGACGGAGGTGAGGCAGGGACAGATGAATTTCCTCTTCAGATGTGACAGTAAGGATTAAATCAGTGGAACACTGAGAAATTTGATCCGTTAATCCCAAACTTCACAGAGAAAGATGACAGAGAAAAGACTGCATGTCAACAATAATTACATGGGCTATTGTACACATGGAACACACACACACACATAAACACAGACACAAGGAAAATACATATTTACATATTTTACATTCATGCAAATAAAGCATAGTGAACTGAACAGAATTCAATTGAATCATGAGAGAGAGAGAGGGTGAGGGAGAGAGACAGAGCAAGAGTGAGAGAGAGAGTGGGGGAGGGGGCGAGGGAGTGGGAGAGCTCAGTGAGGAAATAGAGCAGAAGAATATGGGCCTGACAAAAAGGAATCCAGCCTGCCTCCAGATGAGTGAGGGCTGCAAAACAACAGATTAAAGGAACCCAGGGCTTGTTCCCATGGAAACCTTTGCCCAGGGAGGCGACGACGAGAATGCAGCAGATTGTAGGTCAGATGAGCCATCGGCGACCCAATCAGACGTAATCTGTCTTGAGTTGTGGGTCATAGATTGAGCAGCAAAGCTGGTGCCTTTCTGTGGCTTCTCTCACTGCTGGAGTCTCAGTCCCAGCCTCCAGAGCAGAGCAGGGTCTCTGTGGACACTGGAGGATGGCTCCATGGGCCAGGTCAAAACACTGGATCAATACAGAACAAGTTTTTGTTAAATATTGTTATTATACTTTTACTTGAATAATTTTTTATCTCAAGTATTGTAGTAAAAACAGAAATCACACGAAAACATCACAAATAAAACCAGAAGTGAAGAAAGGAGCAAGAAGCTGCTGGTGAGTCTGAGGCCTCTGGAGGGCAGAGCTCCATGTTCAGACAGTCTCAGCCACGCTCAGGTGTGTGAACACTACAAAAAAGTACATCATTTTGCAGGAGATTTTGCAGGACACTTTCAGACTCATGCCCCAGACCAGCACTCTCCTCTCCATGCTGAGGGAGAAACAGTACTTCAGTTTGTCTGTATGTCCTGCACACATAGTGAACTGACAATAACAATCAATAACTGTTTAAAAGACAGTTTCAGATTTTTGAAACCTTTATTCCATTTGTGAAAACACACACACAAAAAAGCTACTACAAGGAAGGAAGAGTGGAAAAGGAAGAGTGGAAAAGGAAGAGTGGAAAGACTGTTTAAAACCTAGTTTCACATTTGTGAAATCCTGTGACCAGGTCTTTGATCTAGACTTGGTCTAGTGTTGTCTGGATGGAGAAAATGCAGTGAAACTGCCATGATTTTGCTTTTGTACACAAAAGGAGTTTCACAAATTTGAAAGTGGGTTAGCTACAGAGTTACATCGTAATCTAACGTCCTGTTTAACTCCACGTTGTCTGCCTTAATGCTTTATTCTGCCATCCATTCTGTGAGAAGTAGCAGGCTGTTTGATTCATGTAGCGTACTGATACATAAAGTCACGGACACCCATGGTGGAGATTTTTAATATCCTGTAAAGCTGTACTGAGGGAGGTAGTTTGTAGATAATTTTAGTCTGTAGATAATTTTATAAAAAGTATGGTTTAGACCTGCTGTATATGGAAAGTGCTTTGAGATAACTAATAAATCGAATTCAATTGAATATTTACATTTACATTTATATGAGGGTTAAAGTTAGAATGAGTTCAGGCCTGTGAGTGGCAGGAGCCCTAAAGAATTAATAGAACATTAGGTACATTTTTTTTCAGTGTTAAATTAAAGAAGTAAAGTAAAGATCCAGAGACATAAGATTAGGTATTTAAAATCTTCACAGAAAAGCCTGGGTGTTTGCATTTCATCAGTGCAAGCAAAATTTTAGCAAGCTATTCATACTACATAAGTTGTGCCTGGTCCAAGAGATGCAGCTCCAGCCTCAGCAAGCCTGTCTCCCCATCCCCATACCCCATACCGATGAATCAGCCCTACTCCCTGCATTTACCAAGAGCTATTTGGTCCCTATATAACTAGAGTGAGAGTTGTGTCTGTTTTCTTGGCATAAAGTTGCATGTTTTCGGTGGGTGTTGACCTCCGCCAGGGTTGTCCCATGTAGCCAGTCCTGTTTGTGACCTTCATGGACAGGATTTCAAAGCACAGCCGTGTGGAGGAGAATGCCTGGTTTGGGGGCCTCAGAACTGTGTCTGTGCTACTGATGTGGTTCTGTTGGCTTCATCAAACCTTGACCTTCGGCAAGCAAGGGGACGCATTGCAGGGGACGGTTTGCAGCTGGGATGAGAGTCAGCACCGCCAAATCTGACAGCTAATATGTGCCAGATGCAGAGGGGAACATCAGAAGGGTAAGAGATGCAAAAATCACATGCTGCAATTGTGGCAGTGAACACAATGCTGCTTTTGGCAGATGCCCTGTTCAAAGGCAAGCTAGAGAGGTGCAGAATACAAAGAACTGCACCTCTGCACCATTTGCTGCTGTTAGCCAGAGCCAGAGTTACACATGGTGAATAGTGCAGGAGAGTCTGAAAATAGACGATTAATATAGGGTCCATCTCCCACTACAAGTCAGAGACAAACAGAAACAAATCCATGTAAAGAAGATTAATGATGACACACTGATTGTGGATAAAATCAGCTTTGTTGCTTTTATCTGTAAGACTGTGAATGTTGCAGTGCAACAGCAGAGAAACGGTGAACTGTCTCAAGGTGCTAAGCTTCCTTGTGGTACTTCATATCCTCCAACTAAATGACTAAATGAGTCTAAGTTTAATTGCTAATGGGCAAGAGTTCAAGAATCTTGTAACTGATCTGGCTGGAAGTTGTGCCTGATATATATACTGTATATATATATATATATATATATATATATATATATATATGTGTTGTCTAAACCCCAGGTTTAGACAAC
>JBBMJY010000012.1:508509-521919 GCA_037833715.1 Toxotes lorentzi | reverse complement strand
TATATATATGGATGTAGTATGTCGGGCAATTCCAAACAAGTAGAAAACTGATCAACTGGGTTTGCAAGTGTACATAGTTGAAATCATTAAGATGAAATATATGAACAACACAGAGAGACGACATTTTAGGAGCTAACACAGACGGCTCATCACTTGACATGGACTTTACGCTACATGAATTGTTTTGCTATGTACAGACAATTCCCAGATGAAGTCCTGAAAATGATATTAAAGCTGTTTAATAAAATATGGAGAGACAGTTGTAGCTTCCTGCACTAGCTGGGTCTAGTGCAGGAAGCTACAAGCATATAGTGCTAGCATCACACTTGAGTAAATGGATGGAAAAGGTAATAGTTTGTAGCCTGACATGTAAAGGTAGATCTACAGTAGATGCTTTGGTAAAAGTTAGGCAGAAAGAACAATAACTATGAACAAGAGAAAGCTTATGACTCAACGTGGAGAGAAGGACGACTGATTAAATTGCATAAAATAGGTATTGGTGGACCAGACCTGACCACCTTACCAGACATTCCATGTTAAAGTTAGAGATGATATTGATATTGTACTTGGTATTCCTCAAGGCAAGCTATTAGCCCTGTTGTTTAAGATTAGGGTGGCACAGTGGTGCAGTGGTTAGCACTGTCGCCTCAAAGCCACTAATGTCATTTTTTAGGAGACGGGGTTGGGGTACAGACAGTAGGCCAATAAATGTGTTGGATAATAATCCCAGACTTCAGCCGAGCGTGCTGTTGATAGTGATGAGAGATGAAGACAGGATGCTGCTTTAGGCTTCTGCACCAAATAGCAAAAAAAATGAGCCTTGCCGGGAAGTGACATGGGTCTGCTCCAGGAAACAGCTTCCACAGTTAAACATCACAACTGTGTTGTCTAAACCCCAGGCCACAAACAAACACTAAATATTTAAAGACTAATGTTACTGTCATGCACAGCAAGCCAGAGCTTTCCTGAGGAGATGATGTCGGTCTGCACCAATCACACATGGAATCTGTGAACATATATAAAGGCCTGTTACTGACTAAATGAAGCTTTTACTCTGAGATCAGCCAGTTTGGTTCTGCTTAGCTCAGCAGTACATTTAAGAATGAAATGTATCCTTTAGCTTGGAAATGCTAGTTTTGTTCATTCAAACAAACTGTACATGATTCCCAAATATCAGGATGCAATTATTTATAAAATAAAGTTTCATGAGTAAAAGAACAAAAGTTATTCCTAAAATGTTTCACAGAAACATACAGAACAATGTGCAATATCTGCCACATCACTTTATTATGAAACATATAATGTGTAATTCCCCTTTTATTTACAAAGGCAGTTGAACTAAAAAAAACCCTGTGTAACACTACAGTGAAACAAACCATACATTTACTTTTATATATTTATAGCTGAATAGAGTCCATCCATGTTCAACAACTGATCCACAGGATTAACCCAAGATTAAAACACACAAAAGCTCAATGTTGATACATGATGTACTTAATAGAAGTATGAAATAAGGACTCATGCTTGCACATACCATGATAAAAAAAATAATAAAAAAAAAACAGATGAAAAGCAGACAGTTTACCTCGACTTTGTCAGTCACTCAAGCCACCACTGT
The DNA here is from genome assembly GCA_037833715.1 of Toxotes lorentzi. Taxonomy (NCBI): domain Eukaryota; kingdom Metazoa; phylum Chordata; class Actinopteri; family Toxotidae; genus Toxotes; species Toxotes lorentzi. Next base: position 520,301 of record JBBMJY010000012.1, on the reverse strand, counting down.
TGAATGGTCTTAGAACTAGGTTATGGTGGAAGGGCTGCATGTTGTAGCATTTATTGAAAGCCTACAGTTCCCTCTAGTGGTTGGTGTGGTCACTGCATGCAAGCTAGTGATTTTAAGAGAGCCAGTTCTTATGGCTCGGCTCGTCTCAGTGAACCCAAGTGGCTCCTCAGAGTTTTTGTTGCTTAAATTAATTTATTACCAAAATAATGTAAAATTATGTGTAAAATTAATTACTAATGTACAAAATATACATTATATCAAATGTTTAATATTTATATATGGCTTATTGTATATACTGTGCAGGTTATTTGTAGAGCCTACTCAATATGAGATTTTGACCTCTACACTCTGCCTTTGTATTATCAATGTAATTGAAATGCATCCAGATTTTGCTGTGTTTCCTGCGGTCACTCATTTTCTCACCTTTCCGACACCACCACACAACATGTAGTTGACCAATCACGTGAACAGAAAAAAAAACAAAAAAACAAACAAAAAAAAAGCAGCTCCGGCTCCCAGGCACGAGTCGGTCCCAATCGTTCACCTGGAGCTCTCCTGGAGTCTGTCTTTCAAAATGCTACTGAAGATTTGAAAAACTTGGTTTAGTCCCTCTTTTCTGCAGGATACCATCAGACCTGTGCTCTCATATATCTAATAAATCTTCATTCATTTGCACAGCACCTAACCCTGTCCTGTCTCTCTGATATAGTGGTGTGATGCAGCAGTGGACGAGTGACTGTGCATAGAATTAGCCCCAGAGAATGTGAGATGATTTGATTGCTGAGGATGAGCGCTCAGCAGGTTTCCGGTCCACAGTCCTCCTTACATTTAGCTCTGTGGCTGAATCTCCCAGCAGATTATGATGTCACGGCGGAGTGGGAATAGAATCAGCCCTTCATCTGGAGCCAGGATTAAGTGCATGTAGGTGGTGGTTGGTGGCCAGTGAACACTCAGGAGCAGAGGAGCGGAATTCACACAGTCCAGCTGGCTTTTCCCCTGTGAACCTGGCAGGAAATGGAACTGGATTTTTGTTATCTGAAGATGAAGAATGAGACAAAGAACATGAAAGAAATCTAAGCCGTGTTTTCACTCCTTTGGTAAGTTAAAAAGTTAAATGATTGAACCTGCTGCTGCTGCTCTTCATGAAAGTGGTTTATTTAAGTTGTTAACTTTTCTAGCCAGCCAAACTTTTCATGTCAAATATCATGAAAGACATCCATATACAAGTTTGTGCTTTATGTTGTTCCTTCAGTCTTCAATACATTTCACTGACATTTTTTTCTAGACTGCTTCAGCTGCCCATAACAACCACTAAGCAAGATGAAGGTGAAATGGACCATGTTCGGCATGGTTGTCTTTTTTCTGCTCTCTGTGGTCATGACCTGCTGTTTCATATGGCAGTACAGGATGCCAAAGCTGAACACAGGTAAACCCACCCTCAGAACACCCACACATAGACCTTTTTTATGACAGAGTATTTCCAACCTGGAACTACATGGGCTTTTCTTAGCCTCTTTGGTGTAATTGCTCGTTTGGAGAAGCTGCAGCAGGATTACACAAAGCTGGAAATGGTAGCGGCAGGATTAGCTGCCCGGTTAAAGCGGACTTTAACTCCTGCTGAGAGGCGAGAGGGGGAGGGAGGGAGGATGGGTGGGGGGCAGAGCAGTGGTGGGTGTTTCTGGTTAAAATGACAACAGCCTTCCTCCTGCTCACGCTGTGTATGTGACATGAATGTGAATGTGGTTCAGGATGTACTATCTGACTGTATCAAACAAGCTTGTACCTATCAAACAAGCTGTACCTGAAGAAAATCAATAAACTACATAATAAAAAAAACAGCTCAGCTTTAACCCTGTAGCCCTGGGAACATTAGAGCAGGGCGACATATTTACAGCACTTAAACATGAACTGCACAGTAATTATTGTTTTATGGCCAGTGTGCGCATGCTGGATTTTATAAATTGTGTTTTTAATCACTTTCATTCACAAAGTATGCTACAGTACAGGACTCCTGTCATTACAGAAAAGTACAGAATACTGTCTTCAGATAAGTACTGTATTACTAATATTATAACAATGTATTAGTACAGATAGGTCTGCCATCACAGTTAACCAGCCATCCAACTGGACAGGTGTGCTCGTGTGTTATGGGATGATGTGTCATGCCTTTGTGTGTAAAGAGTCTGGAAGTTTGGCCGAGAAGAGGAGGACAGGACTTCAGAGATGCAGCAGACACTCAGTGGATCCAGCAGTTGCACCACAAGTAGCTCCTTTTAATAGCTGCTCCTAAATCTACAATGTCTTGTTTTCTGCATGTGTTAAACACACAATATACAACATGTACAACAGATAGCATTGGAGTTGTCGGAAGGTATGGTTTCCCCCTGCTTCCTGTCTTTGTGCTAAGATAAGCTAGATGAAACTACACAGCTCCTGGAATGAGTCTGTGTTGGATGCACAGAGAGTTTCCTCAGTTTTCTAATCTGACTGTAGGATTGACAAAAAAATAAGAATTTCCTAAAAATTCCAAATTTTATTATGCCTTCGTGCCTGTGATGGCAATGGCCAGAACCATATATCTCCGGAACGACTCTTGGGAATTTCTTCAAACATTCACTTGGAGGTCAAGGTTCAAAGGTCAAGATCTTCTGTGACCTCACAAAAAATGTTTTTGGCCATAACTCAAGAATTCATATGCTACTGATGATATAATACACTTAATACCTAAACCTTCACTATAAATATTATATGAGTGTGGACAGACATGGACGTAAACTGCAGCTTGATTGGTTTTCTGCAGTGTCCTACTAGATCAAAGTGAAAAAGTTATCCACAGCACGTGAAGCTGCCTGTCTTACTGTGCATCTCTGGTTGTACAGCTGGGATGTGTATCACACCGGGACAGACAGATAAGCTGTGTCTGCATGTTTCACTTGTGATGACACTGTCTTTGTCCCCCGTTCCCATAGAAGTGATTGTGAAAAAGGCAACAGAAGAGGAGTGCCCTCGCTTCCCTGAGCCTGTGCCCCTCAAACATCCCATCACATCACTGAGGATGGCCTTAGAAAAGGTGAATCTCTTTCAACCTGTTTTTTTTTTTTTTTTAATAATGCAGTTGCTCTGGATGTAGTTACAGTTAGTTTCACTGAAGTGTCTCCTAACAGATAGACGTGCTCCTGACGTCGAGCGTTCACACCACTAAGCTCCCAGCGATATCAGCCATCGTGGTTTTAAATGACTCTGTTCTGTGGAACGGAAACTTTGGCAAGAAGAATATGAGCGACCCCTCCTCACCTGCACCCAATGAGTACACAGTGTACAGGTGAGATTTATAGACATGCACAGTGTAGAACAAGTGAGGACAAGATTAACATTAAATATGTCAGAGATGCGGCAAAAGGGAAGTAGTGATTTATCTAAATGTCAGATACCTAGTTATTAATATTATCCAATGCTGAAAGCTGCTCAGCCAGTCCATAATATTAGCAACTCCATCTGAATAATAATCATTAGCACACATGATGCAATCTGAAGTCTAATTCTGTTGGATACTGTATTTGATTTGAGGCTTACAGTTAGAATTAGGGGTAGTGGTTGGGATTAGACCTTCACTGTATTAAGTAAGCTTCATATAGGACCTGTGATCAATGAGACTCAACCACTCACTAAATGAAGTGCTTAAATCTCTGGGAATGCTATGTGTTATCAAACCAGGATACATTTATTTCATCGATTGGAATGAGCCTGTGTAGCGCTCACTTTAATTACTGTGATTGCAGAATCGCGAGCCTCTCTAAAATCTTCCCCACACTGATGCTCTACAAGCTGTGGGAGGACGGCCTGGTGGAATCTCTGGACGACCCTCTGGAGAAGTACACGGACAACTTCACCATCAAGAACCCACTGGGGAAAAGTGGGGGGCCTGCATCCTCATCCATCAGGACCCTTAGCAGCCGCTCTCCTGCACTCAGTCTGCGCAGGATGGCCAGCCAGCTGTCTGGTAACTACACAATCTGTTTAAACGACACGGTGACCATCTGTGATTCATCTTCATCAGAGGAACAAGCATCAAAGAACTGTAGCACGGATTCACACCTCTGGATCACCAGCATTGGCTCTGATTGGTTCACTCATTAAAATAAGTCTGTGCTCTCAGTGAAGAAACAATCAACCAAACAGAGCTTGACGGGGCTAACAGGGAAATGTGAACAGGTGTATGGGTGGGCTGATGGTAATGGGATTTCAGATGCTGTTATTTAAAAGATTGCGGTTAGTAGGTCTAGACTCTTATACTCCACATCATGTAACTACTGTTAAGAACATGCGTCTGCCACCGACTATAGCACCTTAGCTAACCTGGGCTCACATGAACTGAGAGAGGAACTATAATTATACAGAACTGTGTCCAGACATAGAGCTAATCAGCTCAGTTCCCTCTGAGTAAAAAAGGAGGGATTAACAGTGGGGAAAGCCCTGCTGAGAGGGGAGAGGTCTATCTGCAGACTGAGGACCAGAACTCGAGCTGCTGGACAATGGAGGAAAGAAAGGAGATCACTTTTCTTAACATTTACTGTTGGACAGGTTTCATGCTAGCACTCACACTAACATGCAACCAAAGTGCTAGATGAAACTACATTTTGACCTGACAGTGACACTGGATCAGGATCACCCCATACTTCTTTCCACAGATATCTGTGAAATGTTTTCACATAAGATTACTGCGCCTAGTCCCGTCTTTAAAGCACTCACTGAGGTTTTCTAATATTTTTACAGGGTTACCCAGAAGATTAAGGTCAACTAATCTCCTTTGGAGTGGAGACACACAAGCAGCCCTTAATTTGTTACAGGATGATGTCCTCGTGGCAGATCCAGGCACTAAGTAAGATGGTTTCCTTCTTATGTTGCTCTATTTTTGACTCTTTCGACTTTAGACAATCTGTCCATTTCAAGAGAGGGTTACCTTTTGGTATTTTGTATCCAGTCCACTTGCAGACATCTGTGACATTTGTTATCTCTTTTCTTTCAGATGCCACTACAGCAATGTTGCTTTTTCCTTATTGGCCAACATTTTGGCCCAAGTGACCGGCTCAGACTTTGAGAGCTGGGTGTCAGACAACATTCTGGAGCGGCTCAGCATGGAGGACACCGGCTTCAACTTAACTCCAGCCATTCAGAGGAAGATGGCTTTGGGTGTGTACAGCAGCGGCCAGCCAGCTCCACTCTACAACCTGGGCTGGTACCGACCTGCAGGTCAGATGTATTCTACAGCAGCTGACATGGCTAAGCTCATGATGGCTCTTCTGGGTGTGTATGGTGGGACCCTGCTCCGCCAGGACACCCTGAACACCATGCTGACCCCAGTCTTACGATGCCACAGCGGCTACTTTGCCAGCTCCACCGGCACGCCGTGGGAGATCAATGAGCAGTTGGGCTATGATGTGGTGAGGAAGGATGGTGACCTGGACGGTTACGCGGCCACACTCTCTCTAGTGCCACGGCTCAAGCTGGGCCTGGTAGTCCTGATGGCCGGGGTTCGGCCTTCTGACAAGGACCTTGTGAGCCAGGCCTACAGCTATCTCATCCCCGCTGTGGAGAGCGCTTTCAGGGACGCTCGACAAACTCTCAGACCGGCTCCTGATCCAGCTCCATATATTGGCCTTTTCACTTATAGGAATATGACTTTCTATGAGATTAAGGTGGACTCAGATGGAGTGCTAGTCATGCAGCAGTTTGGACCACAGGTGGACACAACCGTGCCATCCAAGTACCGAACTATTCGGCTGGATTACCTACAGGAAAGGGTGTTCAGGGTGGTGTTTGAGAGCCCGTACCCTTGCAAGCTGAAGGTTAACAGTGCTTCAGTCTCCCTGGAGGCACAGGACAGACAGCTCTTCAACTTTTATCCCTTCACCAGGAAAGGTGTGTCACCAGGGTTCGATTCCCCGGGACTCAACACTTACAGGGTGACAAGGATAGCTGGCAGACCATACTTTACTTAATGATGACAGAAATTCAGCTTAGCACACGCTTGTACCTGTAACTGGGGAGCTGGGTCAAGGACAAATGCAGTGGGAAACTTGATACTGCAAACACATACAAGTTCTCAGCTGTTTGCTCAGTGGTTGTGTGTGGTCACTGTCACTGGAGTCAGATGCTGTCTCGCTAAAGTTAATGTGATTAATCTGAACTTGTATTTTAATATTATTTATTTAATACTCTTCTGCCCATTATACCAATGTTGTCATTTAGTCTTGCCCAAATTTCTAAAGCAATCTTTGATTCTTCTGCTACGTAACTAGCACAAGCAATGCAAAGCTAACACACTGTTGCATAAATGTCTGCTAAGACAGGTTTGGTTAATGGACATCATGGCAGTATTCCTCTTTAATCTTTAAGTGCCTACTGTGTGACCAAGAAAGAGGAAAACTGGGGTAGATTTCATGTCCAGTGGTCTCATGTTTTTCAAGATACAAATCTACTAAGAAAGCATGTAAATGTGTTGTCTCGAGCAATAAAGAGTCACAAGTTGCTGTCAGAAGCAGTTCAATGCAATATAACAGTCTTATATTTACTTCCCATATGTCATTTTCTCATTTCTTTTCCAAAATAAAAGGCAAAAACTGCTGATCTCCTTCACAAACCACTCCAAGAAAGCCTAAAATCTGTTAGCACTGGTCTAGACTGCCTAGTCCACTGCATGGGAGACATTCCCAGGATGCTCCACAGAAAACCTCTGGGAAGTGGCTGTGTGCCACGTTTTAACGGAGGTGGGCATGGAGGTTAACCAGACGTCTTTGTTCTTAAGTCTTCTGACTTAAAAAAACACCGTTTGAAAACACTTTTCAGATAAAGCACAAATTTCACAGGAAGAGGTCAATGTCTTCACTAGCACAACAACACATTTAAAGAGGATGTAACACAGATTCCAAACAGCAGACAGATGCAGTCAGAGAGCAGCTGCTGAACACAGTGTAACATTTAGCAGCTCAGGAGTTGGTGGAGACCAAAAGCAGAGCGAGTGAACGCTCCAAATGAATGATCTGGTGGTTTCAGTGCCATCTGAATGTTACAGTTTGTTCTGTTGCCCTGAAGTAGACACAAAAAGGAAACTTATTTCATATTAAAAGTCCAAATTGGTCGCCAAAATAAAATCTTGGAATTGAAGTTTTGGAAAATGAAGGTTTGATAAAACAAAACCATAATGGACGAATTCTCTAAGCTCACTGAACAAGTTGACACTACACCTAACTAAAGCGTCATTAAAAGTCAAATGTGTGACACTATAATCTCAACTCAAAGGTCCATCAGATGCTTTCAACGGCATTTAATGGTCTTCATCAGCAAATGTAAGATGAATAAAACTGAGATGTTTTTGAGTCTCTTCTGCAAATGTACCATTCATGGTATGCAGTAGGTGTTTTACAGGAGCTCATGGTGTATGTGCTGTGCTTGACTGGACTGATGTTTGAGCAGACATCTGTGAAAACTGTGAAAACAAACAACCTAACAACTTTGTCAAAGGGGAAGAAGTGGTATCTGTTAACAATCTGAAGCCACTTTATCATGTACACAGTGCAGAGTAGTGTACACTAATCACCAACATTAATTTAAAACACCATCATTTGGTGCAAACAGTGCTGCTTTTATGGCATCAGTAAACAGTTCCCGTTGTTTATTATGAACTACTGTACAAGTCAAATCCTCTATAAATATACCACAGCCGTCTTATGTACAGAGCAGGGCTAAGAGACGATCCGAGAGGAAGGAGAAGAATTCATTACCCATCACAGAAAGCAGCAAAGATGAGGACCACTGTCTGTGTGTCAGTCTTCCTGTCTTCCTCTTGTCAGGAATATCATCTAAATTCTCATGTGATTTTGTGAGTGGTTGGTTTTGCTTTTGCTGTCTGTACTTAAAGAGTTCTGGTGGTAAGGAGTTATCTTAGTACTTTTTTTGGGTCGGTAGTTGAGTAACAAATGAAAAAGTTGGGGTACAGAGAGAAATCCAACACTTGGTTATGCAAAGTTGTTTCATTTCTTGCAGGAGGGAGACTTTCAGTTCTCTCTAGAGTCAGTCAGGGCACTGGGGGCTCTGATGACTGGAGATGATGCATCAGCAGAGGAGGAGCTCCGGCTGGTGGAGGCCAAAGCAGCAGCTGTGTGTTCTCATTCTGGTCTGCCCGAAGACTTCAAACCTCTTTGTCTGAGGAAAGATGCCGGAGCGTCTCTGACCAGGCTCGGTAAAGTCGATTTTTTTTTTAAAGAGATTTCTGTGATAGTCTGATTTCATTACATTTCCTAATATTGGGGAAGTACTCAATAGTAGCCCCATATTCAGCTCAGGCACACGCCACAATCAGGCAGTGTATCTGCAGTCAGAGCAGGGGTAGGGACTGGTCAGCAAACACAATCAGCAAGAGATACCTGAACTAGGGTGCTGGTTTAAAGGATAAAACTTGGGTCTTTTGTGCATCAGTTTATCAGTTGTAATAGTTTTGTACTCATCAAGGTAATAGCTGAGATTTGTGAACAGGGTGAGATCACTTCAAAGTGCAACAGGTCAAGAAACACGAGAGGTCAAATGATCAGAAACAACAGCTTATCCAGATCATCTAATCCCATGATTCCCCAGTGTGGGGAACAGGACCCCCAGGGGTTTTCAAGATAAATGAGGGGTCACAAAATGATTAGACACAAGAAAGAAAAAAAAAATCATATGTTCTTCTGTAATATTAAACATGAAATACTTTTACCTCAAACTGTACCTGATGCTACAAATCCTTCAAAACGAAAACCAAATATCCACAGGGAAGGTATGTTACAGCTTTACTACTGCAAACAGAAAAACCTCTGTTGAGTTTCATTGCTCCAAACTCCACATTGTCCACATTGAGAGGTCACAAGCAGATACTTTTATCTGAATGGGTTACTCATCAAAAAGTGTGGAAACTTTTTACCAGAGCCACTGTCACACCTGAGAAGTGGTTAATGATTAACTGGCTGCACAGGTCGAGCAGTTCCAGTCATTCATCTTTGGTTTCTGGTCCAAATGAGTTTGACTAACCTGGAGGTTGATCAGACAATAAGTCTTATCATCTGGCTGTTTATTAACATGTCATAATTATTCTCACTAATGTCACTGTTTTCCCAGATCTAAACCAGGTTCTAACTTAACTTCAATTCAAATCTAGTGATTCAGGTTTAGTAGTGTAAGGTATGTTGTTGCCCCATTAGTAGTAGAGGCCTACAGGCTTCAGTAAGTTTGAAGCGTACTGAAGTTTTAAAGATGGTGGTCAGTCAGTCTGCCACAGTAATATGTCAACAACTACCAGCCAGATTTCCATGGTGTCTTCTGAGAATATTCATGGTCCCCAGAGAATGAATTTGAAAATTTGCATTTTTCTTTTTCAGCGTTGGTGGCTGCCCACTCTAATGCCTGTGAGATCTGTGAAACTGTCGCCTGCACTGGCTGTTGAAAGGGAAATCTGCATTGTGGTGCCATCTTTCACCAAATGATCTCTCACTTTGTCTGTAGTTAAAATCGAGAATTCTATTGAAAACGAAGGGAAAAAAACGCTTTTTGTTCACACTTACTGATTATATTGTGTTAGTTCTATACCTCTATGGTTTGGTGAGCTCAAGGTGACTGGTTTCAACAGAGCAGAATACATATGGTCAAAGTTTTGTACGTCTGGTTCAAGCTTTAAAGTTGCATTGGTTTATTTGTGGTTAAAGTCTCAATAAAATACCCGAAAATCACAAAAGGCATATTTTGTCTCTGTATGTTTCTGTCTGAATGCAGAGTTTATGTGGAGTTACTCTGTGGTTGGATTCCTAACTTGACAACATGAACTTGAAAGCTTTGCAGCCTGCTGCTCATTGCTACATTACTGAGTACTCATGTAATAGTAATGTTTAACAAAGTTGTTGATATGTTAATGGTACTGCTAGAAATAGTGATAAATACTGATTGTTGACTTCATATCACTTGTCATGCGTGTCTGATAGGACGTTGTAATTTACACTATAAATGCAGTTTGTTTTTCATTTTTCACACTTGTGTTGTATAAGCATAGAGAAGTAAAGTCAAATTATCTATGATTTGCTGACATTAGTGATATAGAATATGAGTATATTAGAAATGTTTTGGCAACAGCAGAGATGAGAATTGCGCAAAATTTAAACATGTCGCTTTTTCAGATCTTTGCAACCAAACAGTGGTTGTGTCACTAACAAAATAATAAGCTAACTTTAGCTGGAGAAATTTTTTTTTTTTGAAGAAGAAGACAACGGAAGGTTCCTGTCACACATCTTTGAAAAAGAAATCCCAAACTAGGCACCCAGGTTGTACAAAAGCTACACTGAACCCTGTGAGCAGGAGTGTATTGTACAGTATTGTGTATGTACAAATATTGTGTCTGATTCCTGTGTGGGACCTTTGGGGAGAATAATTTAAGTAAATAATTAATTTTAAATAATTTAAGCAGCTCGGCTGGGTCCAATTTCTCCATCTTTATTTATTTGTTTATTTTTTACTCTGTATATTGTCATTTCCTCTTATTATGATTTGCTTAAACACACAACACGTTTCTGAAAAGCATTTAAACACTAATGATTATAGATGAACTAGTTGGCAATGTTCCTCTCTTAGAAAATGATAAATTCTAAAAAGGTTATCGATAATTATCAATGTTTTATTATAATATTTATCCATTTAAAAGTTATCTTTTAATTGATTAACAGTTTACATTGTGCATCAAATTCAGACTGACATGTTAAAGTTTACGCTTGTACCACTAGAGGGCAACAAAGCCCTCCCATTAGGACATACAGTCACACATTCCTTCAGCAAGACACAGACTATATATAAAAGAAATAACATTTTATATAATCATTCGCAGGGATAATCACTATGGCGTTGGACAGTGCGTGAGCAGGAAACACTCGTCCTCCAAAGGCTGTTAATCAGAAACTGGGGCTGTGAATGTGAAGTCTAGACAAACCTTTGCCAGTCCTCACTGTAACCTCTGAAGTGTAGAGAGAAGTCATTTCATTTCCTTTAAAGACAAGCACTCAAGGATGTATGAAGGTGAGAGAGAGTGCAGAGTGAGTTTGACCTGTGCTTGATGCTACATCTTCTGGATCATGACCTGGAATTTACCTGCACAGACAGGAAGAAGAGAAAGAGGAGACAGCACGTGTGAGTCTGCAATGTATTCTTAATGCAAAATAAAATCTGATTTCCTTCTGTTTAAATGTGTTTCTAATGTTTTCCTGATCCTGAGATCAGATCTGCCGTGTAGGACTACACTGGTACGACGGCTCCCTCCTGTTATTAAAGTAACCTGTGAAGTTTTTCACCTCCAGGAGCCATACAGAGCAATTGTTCTCTTTATTGCTCCATTTTGTTTGTCTCGTTCAGGCACGTGCAAACATACATGCACACGCCTACACATGTGGAAGATGTGATTCACATTCCTGCCAGTGTTTCACACTATTCCACTGAACCAGACACATTACTCTTTCCACAATCAAGACTAAACTTGTGAGCACTGTCTCTGATTAGATGATGGACAGGTGAAGTGTGTCTTACATGCAGGCATGACGGACACCTCGGCAGTCACAATGCTCTTCACTCCCAGGTTGGACAGAGCTCCTCTCACCAGACCGCAGGTGAAGGCCAGATACTGCAGAAAGACAAACAGTCAACCATGGATATAAGAATAAGAATAAGAATAAGAAATCCTTTATTAGTCCCTCAGTGGGGAAATTGCATTTAGCAACAGCAAGATT